>CM046657.1:210478190-210915690 GCA_025594165.1 Tamias sibiricus | reverse complement strand
CTATGGTTTAAAACCATTAAATCACTGTAACACTCAATATTTTATTTCAGATCTGGAAAGCCTGTTATCTTTAGACCTGAAAATATAGGCTTTGTTAATTCCTAAAAGACACGCAGTGCCTATAATTTTTAAAAGAGAAAAACAAACAATAAAAAGGGCAAAAGCAAGGTCTTTTCAGAGTTCATATTACTTATTCATCTGCTTTTGTTTAAAGCTTAGCTAGTTTATATACTAAAACATCAACACTGGTAGGATCCTCACTTGAAAAGGATTCTCTATTTTTGAAAAATCTCCTAACAACGTACTTACAAAATTAAAAAAATTGTATCACTCATGAGTATGACGTGAAATAGTCTAACCTTTTAAAAAATATATATTTTTCAGTTGTAGGTGGACACCATACCTTTATTTTATTTTTATGTGGTGCTGAGGATCGAACCCAGTGCCTCACACATGCTAGGCAAGTGCTCTACCACTGAGCCACAACCCCAGCTCCCCACCTTTTCTTTAAGAGTTTAGATTACTAAATTCCAGATATAATTCTGAGTCTGGGTAGCTTGGTCTAGATTCTTTTCAATTTATTCCAGTAACTTTAGGTAATGTGGTGTTTAATAAAAGCCTGGCCAATAGAGAACTTTTGTCAAAGAAGGACAGATGGACAATGATAAAGTATTTCCTCATTTCTAAAAATTGTTTCTCAAAGATAATGTCAATCAGAGATTAAAAATAAGAAAAACCATGAATATCTTTGAGCCATTAATAAAGACTTGTAGTTAATTAGGTGGATTTTTTTTTACCTTTTATACATGTGATTGTTTTTTTTTTAAATTTTTATTTATAGTAGTATGTATTACAGTTCATACTATACATATATAGCATCTTTTTACACAAAACAGTTTGTATACAAAGTATATTCGCAGAATTCACGTCTTCAATCATGCATTTAGAATAATGATATTCATCTTATTCAACCACTTTTTTTCCCCCCTTAACCCCTTCCCCCCTTGCTCCCTCCCTTCCCCTCCCTTCCCTTTGACCATTATAGTGTTCCTCTAATTCTCCTACGTACCCCGACCCAACAATACTGTGAACCGGCTTCCTTATATCAGAGGAAACATTCGGTATTTGGATTTTTTTAGATTGACTGATTTCACTTAGCATTATATTCTCCAACTTCATCCATTTACCTGCGAATGTCATTATTTTATTCTCTTTTGTTGCTGAGTAAAATTCCATTGTGTATATATACCACATTTTCTTTATCCATTCATCTACTGAGGGACATCTAGGTTGGTTCCACAACCTAGCTATTGTGAATTGTGCTGCTATAAACATTGAGGTAGCTGTGTCACTGTAATATGCTGTTTTTAAGTCTTTTGGAAATAGACCCAGGAGTGGGATGGCTGGGTCATAGGGTGGTTCCATTCCCATTTTCCCAAGAAATCTCCATACTGCTTTCCATAACGGTTGCACCATTTTGCAGTCCCACCAGCAATGTATGAGTGTGCCTTTTTCCCCACATCCTCTCCAACATTTATTGTTGTTTGTGTTCTTGATAGCTGTCATTCTGACTGGAGTGAAATGAAATCTTAGAGTAGTTTTTATTTGCATTTCTCTAATTGCCAGCGATGTTGAGCATTTTTTCATGTATTTGTTGATTAATCATGTATCTTCTTCTAAGAAGTGTCTTTTCAATTCCTTAGCCCATTTATCGATTGGATTATTTGTTTTTTTGGTGTCAGTTTTTTTGAGTTCTTTATATATTCTAGAAATTGGTGCTCTATCTGATGTGCATGTATTAAATATTTGTTCCCAGTTAGTTGGCTCTCTATTCACCTCACTGATTGTTTCTTTTGCTGAGAAGAAGCTTTTTAGCTTAAATCTATCCCATTCATTAATTCTTGGTATTAATTCTTGTGCTACAGGATTCTTGTTAAGGAACTTGGAGCCTAATCTGACATGTTGGAAATTGGAGCTTACTTTTTCTTCTATTAGGTGTATTGTCTCTGGTCTAATTTCTAAGTCCTTGATCCACTTTGAATTGAATTTTGTGCATAGTGAGAGATACAGGTTTAATTTCATTTTGTTGCATATGGCTTTCCAGTTTTTCTAGAACATTTGTTGAAGAGGCTATCCTTTCTCCACTGTACATTTTTGGCGCCTTTGTCTAATATAAGATAGCTGAAATTATATGTATTAGTCTCTGTGTCCTCAATTCTGTACCATTGGTCTACTAGTCTGTTTTGGTGCCAATACCATGCTGTTTTTGTTACTATTGCTGTATAGTATAATTTAAAGTCTGGTATGGTGATGCCACCTGCTTCACTTTTCCTGCTCAGGATTACTTTAGCTATTCTGGGTCTCTTATTTTTCCAGATGAATTTCATGACTGCTTTTTCTATTTCTTTGAGAAATGTCATTGGGATTTAAAAAAAAAATATTTATTTATTTGCTTTAGTCGTATACAATGTGTTTTTAGTTTTACGTGGTGCTGAGAATTGAACCCGGGCCTCACACGTGCTAGGCGAGCGCTCTATCGCTGAGCCACAATCCCAGCCCTCATTGGGATTTTGATTGGAATTGCATTAAATCTGTATAATGCTTTTGGTAGTATGGACATTTTGACAATATTAATTCTACCTATCCAAGAACAAGGTAGGTCTTTCCATCTTCTGAGGTCTTCCACGATTTCTTTCTTTAGTGTTCTATAGTTTTCATTATAGAGGTCTTTCACCTCTTTCGTTAAGTTGATTCCCAGGTATTTTATTTTATTTTTTTTGATGCTATTGTAAATTGAGTAGTTTTCATCATTTCCCTTTCAGAGGCTTTGTCACTGATGTACAAAAATGCCTTTGACTTATGGGTATTGATTTTGTATCCTGCTACTTTGCCGAATTCATTTACTAGTTGTAAAAGTTTTCTGGTAGAGTTCTTTGGGTCTTCTAGGTATATTATCATGTCATCAGCAAATAGTGCTAATTTGAGCTCTTCTTTTCCTATCTGGAGGATCCCTTTAATTTCTTTCGTCTGTCTAATTGCTCTGGCCAGAGTTTCAAGTACTATGTTAAATAGCAGTGGTGAGAGGGGGCATCCCTGTCTTGTTCCAGTTTTTAGAGGGAATGCTTTCAATTTTTCTCCATTTAAGATAATATTAGCTTGAGGTTTTGCATAAATAGCTTTTAAAATGTTGAGATATGTTCCTGTTATTCCTAATTTTTCTAGAGCTTTGAACATAAAGGAGTGTTGTATTTTGTCAAATGCTTTTTCTGTGTCTATTGAGATGATCACATGGTTTTTATCTTTAAGTCTATTGATGTGATGTATTATGTTTATTCATTTCCGAATGTTGAACCAGCCTTGCATCCCTGGGATAAACCCCACTTGATCGTGGTACACTATCTTTTTGATATGTTTTTGAATCCGATTTGCCAGAATTTTGTTGAGGATTTTTGCATCTATGTTCATTAAAGATATTGGCCTGAAGTTTTCTTTTTTGGCTGTGTCTTTGCCTGGCTTTGGAATTAATGTGATATTGGCCTCATAGAATGTATCTGGAAGAGCTCCCTCTTTTTCTATTTCTTGAAATAATTTGAAGAGCATCGGTATTAGTTCTTCTTTGAAGGTCTTGTAGAACTCGGCTGTAAACCCATCAGGACCTGGACTTTTTCTAGTTGGTATTTTTTTTGATAGCGTCTTCTATTTCTTCACTTGAAATTGATTTATTTAAATTGTGTATAGCCTCCTGTTCCAGTTTGGGCAATTCATAGGACTCTAGAAATCTGTCTGTGCTTTCAGTATTTTCTATTTTATTAGAGTACAAGTTTTCGAAGTAATTTCTAATTATCTCCTGTATATCTGAGGTGTTTGTTGTGATATTTCCTTTTTCATCATGGATGCTAGTAATTTGAGTTTTTTCTCTTCTTCTTTTCGTTAGCATTGCTAGGGGTCTGTCAATTTTATTTATTTTTTCAAAGAACCAACTTTTGGTTTTGTCAATTCTTTGAATTGTTTCTTTAGTCTCAATTTCATTAATTTCCGCTCTGATTTTAATTATTTCCTGTCTTCTACTGCTCTTAGTGTTGATCTGTTCCTCTTTTTCTAGTGCTTTGAGGTGTGATGTTAAGTCATTTATTTGTTTTTTTTTTTTTTTTTTCTTTTAATGAAGGAATTCAGTGCAATGAATTTTCCTCTTACTACTGCCTTCACAGTGTCTCAGAGATTTCTATACGATGTATCTGTGTTCTCATTTACCTCTAGGAATTTTTTAATCTCCTCCTTGATGTCTTCTTCAACCTCTTGTTCATTCAGTAGCATGTTGTTTAGTTTCCAGCTGTTGGAGTAGTTTTTTTTTTATTTCTTATATTATCATTGATTTCCAATTTCATCCCATTATGGTCTGATAGAATGCAAGGTAGTATTTCTATTTTTTTATATTTGCTGAGAGTCGTCTTGTGACATAATATATGGTCAATTTTGGAGAAGGAGCCATGTGCTGCTGAGAAGAAAGTGTATTCGCTTACTGAGGGATGAAATATTCTATATATGTCCGTTAGGTCTAAGTTATTAATTGTTTTAACAAGGCCTAAAGTTTCTTTATTTAGCTTTTGTTTGGATGATCTATCCATTGGTGAGAGAGGTGTGTTGAAGTCCCCTAGAATAACTGTATTGTGGTCTATTTTACTCTTGAACTTGAGAAGGGTTTGTTTGATGAATGTAGGTGCTCCATTATTTGGGCATATATATTTATATCTTGTTGATGAATGGTTCCCTTAAATAGTAAGAAATATCCATCTTTATCCCTTTTGATTAGCTTTGGCTTGAAGTCTACCTTATTTGATATGAGACTGGAAACCCCTACCTGCTTCCGCAGCCCATGTGCGTGATAAGACTTTTCCCAGCCTTTCACCTTCAGTTGCTTGATGTCTTTTTCTATGAGGTGTGTTTCTTGTAGACAGCAAATTGTTGGGTTGTTTCTTTTAATCCAATCTGACAATCTGTGTCTTTTGAATGGTGAGTTTAGGCCATTGACATTCAGGGTTATTATTGAGATGTGATTCTTATTTCCATCCATTTTTAAATGTATTATGGTATTTAGCTTGATTTGGATTCTCCTCTGGTTGGTAATTCCTTTAGTTTACTATCTCCCTTTGTTGGTTTTCATTGTTATTTTTCTCTTCTTCTTCGTGGAAAATTTTGCCCAAGATGTTCAGAAGTGCTGGCTTTCGAGTTGTGAAATCTTTTAACTTTTGTTTGTCGTGGAAGGTTTTTATTTCATCTTTGAATCTAAAGCTCAATTTTGCTAGATACAAGATTCTTGGTTGACATCCCTTTTCTTTCAGAGCTTGAAATATGCTATTCCAGGATCTTCTAGCTTTTAAGGTCTGGGTTGAAAAATCTGAGCATAGTCTGATCGGTTTCCCCCTATATGTAATCTGCTTCCTTTCTCTTGTGGCTTTTAGTATTCTGTCCTTGCTTAGTATATTAGGCAATTTCATTATAATGTGCCTTGGTGTGGATCTGTTGTGGTTTTGTACGTTTGGTGTTCGGTAAGCCTCTTGAACTTGGTTTTGCCATTAGTTCCTCATGTTTGGAAAATTTTCTGCTATTATTTCATTGAATAAATTACTCATTCCTTTGGTTTGAAGCTCTGCACCTTCTTCAACACCAGTCACTCTTAAGTTTGGTCTTTTTATGCTGTCCCATAATTCCTGAATGCTCTGTTCTTGTTTTCTTACTTCTTTTGCCATGTCCTCTAGATTTTTCTCCAGGATATATATTTTGTCTTCATTATCTGAGGTCCTTTCTTCCAGGTGATCTAATCTGTTGGTGATGCTTTCAATTGAGCATTTAGTTTGGTTTATTTCTTCTTTCATTTCCAGAATTTCTGTTTGGTTTTTCTTTAGAATCTCTATCTCCCTATTGAAGTAATCTTTTGCTTCTTGTATTTGTTTTTGGAGTTCTTTGTCAAAATGCTCTTTTACCACCTCTATTTGCTTTCTCATCTCTTAGGTGGATTTTTTATTATTTCATTATGTTTACTGTGTTCATTCATAATTATGGAAATAATTGGCAAAACTTATTGTGATTAGTGCAGTTTTAATGAATACTAATTGAATTAAGGGAGAAAAGAAGAGTTAAATTAGAATGTTAGCAATTTATGGTCACCACTCTCATCAAACCCCATCTTTGGCTTCAAAACATAGATTTTTCAGATTTATAAACATAAGCCTTCAGTAATTATAATGTGTGAAATAAGATAGTTTGAAATAAAGATATAGGAGCCTATCAGAAGATTTTCATAAATAGCCTTGTAATATCTCAAGTATAATGGGTATTATGCATATGGTTTTAAAATATACTGGTTGTAATGTGATCACTTCTTGTACTAAAATATGTAGGATTAATAATTTATTCTCACAATTGCACTTTTTATAGTTGGTTTGTTGTAAGAGTGATGATTAAGAGTTGAGTGTGCTAGAAGTTTCTTCTCCATTTGCTCAGCCATAGTTTGATGAAGTAGTGAGTGTCTTAGAACTCTTTGAAGAGCAATCTGAGCATACTTACTTACTTGCCTAGTATATGAAGATCTCTATTTAGAGTTGCAGGTAATTTTTCTTTCCACTGGCACTGAAACAGAGGTTATAATGAAACCAACAATCTTTATGCATTTATAGAAACTATAAAAAATTTATGGAAATCTTTATATAGAAACTAACAGTGTTTCTTGTACAAGCTCTACAAGAAATGTAGAAACATGGTACACTGGGAAAAATAAAAAGGTGCCCTTTCTTTTATGGTTTTATATGGCCTATATGATTTCAAAATTTCACTATAGGCAGTTAAGCAAATTATAAAAACATACATCAAGTATATACTAAAAAGGAACAAAAATACGTTGCATAACTCAGGCTAATTGTGATGGAAATTGGCATTTCTGAGTTGCATGTAATTGCTTAATATGGAGTTTTCATCTGTTCATGTTTCAGGTATTCTTTAAAGAAAACATTTCTTAAATTTTCATTTATTTGCAAATTACCTATGTAAATCAATTGGAAGATTCAGATTAGAAAGACACTAGAGATAATATTTAAATAAGACTTGGTATTTGCATGTTGATGATGGCCTCATTCTTTTGGTGAGCTTCAATTTATGAAAACTTCTGTGTGATTTTCTTCTTAATTTTGGTAAGCCAGAGACTAAATATTTCTATCTCAGAATTTATTTATAATGTTGATTCATTAAAAGAATACTGTTTAGTAAGACATTACATATGTAATCCACAGTTCCTAAATTTTTTGTTACAGTGAAAGGAAGTCATATTATGCCAACATTATGTAATATGACATACATGTATAATATTCACACAAAGTGTAAAACAAATGATAAAATTTGATTTCATGTATTTATTAGGCAGGGAAACATAAGCAAGAGGCACTTTATTCTATAAAATGTGTCATTGATTCAGTTCTGACAATTTTCCTTTGTTGACTTCTTTATATGAGCCATAGATCTTCAAATTAGAATTGAAATTTTGTGTTTTTGCCCCCTTTGTGAATTCACTGAATTCACAAAGAATGGAATTAAACTTCCAAATATTCCAAATGGGTATATCCCATTTCTCTTGAAAACATTTAATTTTCCTTCCTTCCTCCCTCCCTCCCTACCTACCTTCCTTCCTTCCTTCCTTCTTTTTTTCCCTCCCTCCCTCCCTCTCCCTACTTCCCACTCCCCACTCCCCATTCCCCACTCCCCACTCCCCTCTCAGAGTGGGTGCTTCTACTCTACTCATACAGTCTATTCAAGGTGGGTAACTTTAAATGTTGAGGTCACATTTAATCTTGAAAACTAACTTTCTTTTTTCTTTTTTAAGACTGCGCTTTGGTCTCTTGCCCAGGCTAGTCTCAAACTCGGCTCCAGTGATTGTCCTGCCTCAGCTTCCCAAGTAGCTGGGACCATAGGTACACACCAGTACTTGTGGCTGATCTGGGAAATATTTTTATGAAATTCTGTACCATGGAACAGAATTTGTGATTTCATTTGAATCTCACCTGAAGAATTTACTTATATAATGTCCAAATAGATCATGTTTTAAAATGATTCTGCAACCTGAGCTGAAAAACAATGCCTTAAGCCAGGCATGATACCACATGCCTGTAATCCCAGTGGCTCAGGAGGCTGAGGCAGGAGGATAGCAAGTTCAAAGCCTGCCTCAGCAACTTAGTGAGGCCCTGAGCAACTCAGTGAGACTCTGTCTCTAAATAAAATACAAAAAAGGGCTGGGGATGTGGCTCAGTGGTTAAATGCCCCTGAGTTCAATCCCTGGTACCAAAAACAAAAACAAAACAAAATACTTGACTTATAGTTACAAGTGACTATGTTTTCTGCTTTTTACCCTTCATATCTGTTTTTGGTGATAAATACAGTCTAGAAGATTAGATTTGGTTTGTGCATTAATTGAAAGAGAGATTCACAAATGCATATCTGCATGCTATGAGCCAGATACTGTTGCAGATAACCAGAAAGAGAAAAGTAGACTCCATCTCTTCTCTGTATAAATGTACTGTCTGGTAGATTGAAGGACAGGCATGTCTGTCCGAGCTGTTTTGATGGGATTGGAACAATGAAGTGGCCAGGACACCTGAAGTTGGGAGTGTCTCTGAAAAGTAGGACTTTTGGATGGTGATGCCACCATGTAATCACATTCCTGCTATTTCTTGTTCTTTGTGATATGAAGCCATAGATATTAAAGCTAACCAGAGTGGTAAAAACCCAGTGAAAGATATTGGAGCCACCCTTAAGGAAAGGTTTGTTTTAGATGTGTACATTTTTGTGGTTCTGGGGATTGGACCCAGGGCCTTATGCATGATAGGTAGATGCTCTCCCACTGAGCTACATCCCATCCCTCTTTATTTTATTTTATTTTGAGACAGGATCTACGTTGCTTACGTTGGCCGCAAATTTGCAATCCTACTGTCTCAGCCTCCTGAATCACTGGGATAATAGGTTTTTGTACCATCATGCTCAGCCTAGATATGTCCTTTTAAGATTGGCCTGTTGGTTCATGCAGTTTTTAACTGCTTGCTCAAAAAGGTCAGTTTCTGTATTTCTTAGTAACTTGGCAGTCTGGGACTGTTGGTGAATATGTAGCTTTCTTATCCAAAGATACAAATTCTCAGTTTCTTTAGACTCTAAAACCTGGGAAGTGATTGTTAGCATGATACAAACAAAGCATCCTGCTGAAGCAACTACTTTCCAAGATTGCCCCCAAGATATATGATATATATAGGATACACACACACACACACACACACACACACACACACACACACACACACATATGTATATAAATGGAACTATTTTGATGGACTGCATTACAACTTTCTAAAAAAATTCACTGATAGATTCAAGATGTATAAATGCATCCCAGAGTAAAAATCTGGTTCTTTGTGTAGGTTTAAAAGTGTCTCATTGTTGACAGTTGGGTGGCTTAAGTGTTCTTCAAATGTAGGCTTATGGAGGGGTTAAAAAATCCATCATGTACTGCTTTTTATTTTCTCCTGTGTTGTTACAAGTCAAATTTATTATCTTGGGCAAATATCTGATTAATGCTCTTTAAAGTGTTTGCCAATGACTAACTACTTTGTATGTAAGAGGAGTTCTTTTATAGTACCCTTAATCCTGAGTTTTACCCCATTTCCAGAAAAGAGTGACTTTAAGAATTGCATGTTGTTGAACTGCCTTCTTTTTAAAAAAATATTTATTTATTTGATTTAGTTGTACATAATGTGTTTATTATTTACGTGGTGCTGAGGATCGAATCCAGGGCCACGCACGTGCTAGGCAAGCGCTGTACCCCTGAGCCACAACCCCAGCCCCTTGAACTGGCTTCTTGATGCAAATATGTTTCAAAACCTTAAACATTTAGCCAGATTCACTTGAAAAATTGAGACATTTTCTTACTTAAGGGTCTTCCTTTAAGTGAAGGTTTCTTCCCAATTTGGTCATTCTTTTTTTTTTTGTGTGTGTGGTTACCGGGGATTGAACTCAGGGGCACTCGACCACTGGATCACATCCCCAGCTCTTATTTGTATTTTATTTAGAGACAGGGTCTCACTGAGTTGCTAAGTGCCTCGCCATTGCTGAAGCTGGCTTTGAACTCGCGATCCTCCTGCCTCAGCCTCCCAAAGTGCTGGGATTACAGGCGTGCGCCACCGTGCCCAACTCCAATTCGGTCATTCTTATGGCTGTTATAATTATAAAGAAGGAACTCAGGAAAAAGACAAATTCTTTTTGAGCCATTCTTTCTGAAAGCATGCCAAGGTAGACAGCTATGGTAATTTATGCAGTCCTTATTTACACATTCTTATTAGAAGTGTTTTCTGGTTTTATTCTGGCTCCAAAAAAGCCCCACTAAATATTAGGTGTCTTTTTAGTACTACTTTCGAATAATTTTGTTTCTCACAAGCTACCCAGGACTAAGTGGACTAGGTCTGCTTTTGAGAGCTGTAGTCTCCATCTTGTCTTTAGCTTCATGTAACCATGAAGCTCCTTGGATGCAACGACACATTTGCATTATATCCTCTTTTTTGTCCTTCCTCAACTGCTCTCTTGTCTGTGCAAGTCTTCTATTCCCCTTGGCATTCATAATCCAAGCTTCTGCCATGTATACTTTTCCTAATAGCCAACAACCCAGTTATCCTAAGTTACTACCCTCCATAAGATGGCCAGGGATGTCTTTCTAAAACCTAAATCAACTCACAGTGTTTCTCTTCAGTTACTTGGTGCCTTCAGGATCTGCCCTAAATTCCTTATCTTGGCTTAAGGCTCATCATCATCTGACTGTGACCCATCTTCTAGCCTTGTCTCCAGTGACTTTCCCTTACATCCCAGATTCAGAATGTGTCACCATTTCCCAGTATGCTTTACTCTTTTACTTCTGTATATTTTTGCTCAAATTGTTTTTGGGATTTTTTTTGTCCTTTTTGTCCCTCCACCCCACTTCCATTCCAATATACTTAGGTTAAATGTCCAGCCTGTATCACCTTCTCTGTGAAACTTGTTCTGACTGAATTAGTCACTGTACCCTTAGCTCTTGGAGAGCACTTGGGATGTTTACTCCTTACATTATCTGGTTTATATGTCTGTCTCTTTGTCAGTCTGTAAACTCTTCAGTTATAGAAATGGTTATAGCTAGTGTTAGAGGGTCCTCTTAGCAGGTAGTACAAATGAGGGGCTTAGTGAATAATATGAAGCAAATGAGCCTGGAGGCATGATAGTGGTGATTAAGAGCATGGATGGTCTTTGGAGTCAGACTGCTTGAGTTTCAAACCCAGCTCTGTCATTTGTCACTTTGGGATTTCATTTCCTCACTTGTAAACTAGAGATGATCATAGTAAAGACCTCACAGGATTTTGGTGAGGTTTAGTTGATTTGAAATATATGAAGTGAAAACAAAAACAACAATAAAAAAGAAATATGTGAAGTACTTGGACTAACACCTGGCATCTAATAACCAATAATTGTATAGTCTCAACTAAGTTTAAGATAGTAGGGGAACCCTATTTTGATGGGCTTTTTTTTTTTTTTTTTTTTTTTTTTTCCTGGTGTTTAAGTTGTGTATGGTAAGCTTTGCTTCTAGAGTTTCAGACCTGTTTTAGGAAGAATTATGGAAAATTTTTTCCTTCCTAAGTCTACATTGTTCCAGAATGAAATTTAGAGAAGTCACAAAAGTGATTGAGGTACTTTGTCAAGGAAAAAAGAAAGAAGAAATAATCAGAAATGGTTACTATTATTGATATTCTAAAATGTGCTAAAATATAAACATTTTTAAATGGCGATGAAGGGGTTTCACATTAAAAAAATCATTACAGTTGTAAAATCTGTTATGTTGAGAGCCCTGTGTTCAAAACCTCAGAAATTTATTAACAGGTTCTACTGTCCTTATAAATGAATGCTTTTGGCTGCATGTAATACTTTGCATTACTGTGGTAGCTTTCATTTTTAAAATACTTATATATGCAATATAGTAGAGTTAAGATTCTTCTGACCATCATAATTTTAAATTGTCTAACTTTGATCAGTTTCAGATTTCAAATGTGCTATAACATGAAGCCCAGACTGTGAGCATGTGTGTGTGCAAGTTCATGTACTCATGTGCATGTAGCTAGTGGGGGGTTGGTGGATGGAAATGAAAGGCAACTATAAAATAATTGAGATTGACTTTTTTTTTTTTTTTTTTTTTTTTTAATGTGCTGAGGACCAAACCAGAATCTTGTGCAAGGCATTGTCTTAAAAAAAAAAAAAAAAAAAATCAAGCTTATCAAAGAACATTTACTTTCCTGTCAACCTTATGAATATGTAATGTAATGTTTCATATTGCTTTTATTTCTGGAATATTCTTATATAGTGTGTATGTATAGGAAATACTGACTTGTTTTTCAAAAGTGGTTTATATATCACCTCCTCTGAGTAGTCTTTCACATTCCCAGGTGGACCTGATAATACCTTCTTTTTACCTTGACTATATTTCTATCAGAAAACCTAGAACACGTTATGCTTATTTATGTATTCTCTCCCACCCCCAGGCAGGAATTCATAGGTTCTTGTTTGCTTCAAGTCCAAGGCTTCAGAACCTGTTACTGTGTGAATGGAGGTCAGACATTTGATATATAATAGTAAACGGCTGAATAGTATTCACATTGTGATCTTTGAGCTCAGAATTTGAACAAACCAAAATGTACATTTATGAAATCTCAACTTGCCTAACAGAGTTTTAACCAGAGGTGTTTAAGATTCTTGTGTTTGAATATGTTTCAAATATGATGCCTCTTTATATAACATTTAGTTTTAGAAGCATAACCTGTAAATTGCCAAGAATATTATTTTTATCAGAGCACTCTGCCAGCCTACCAGATACTTATTTCTGGAGCTCTAAACCCCTGGCAAGTTGAGAAATATTTTTGGATTTTTAAAAACGTATCTGTTATAATAAACAGATTTTTAATGGCACCTAGAAATACTTTTCATTATTTATGTCTCATTTATTTCTTAAGAAATCCACCCCCCCCCAACAATTTAAGTGCTTTCCCCCCCTCCTTTGTTATGTTTGGCCCAAAGAAAAGATAGAAAACTAATATTCCTATGGTATATGAAATTTGCCTTTGGATATGTCACTTTGGGAAAAAGCTTTTCATTTTTTAGCCTCATTGTATTCATCTGTAAAATGAGGAGGTGTTATACTTTGGATATAATGTCCCCCCCACCCCCACTCCAGAAAAACTCCTGTGTTAATGCAGAAATTATGGAGGTAAAGTAAGTGGATTGTAAGAGTCATAATTTAACTAGTCCATCCTAGTTTGAATGGACTGACTAGGTGGTAACTATAAGCGGTTGGGGCATGACTGGAAGAGGTGGGTCACTGGGGGTGTGCCCTGGAAGGGCACATTTTTCCCTGTGTTCTTTTTCCTCCTCTTCTCTCTCTCTCTTGGCCACCAAGACGTGTTGCCTCACTTTGGGCCCAGAGCAATTGAGTTGGCCATCTATTGACTAAACCTCTTAACCTGTTAGCCAAAATAAACTTTTCACCCTGTTATTGTCAGGTATTTTGGTTACAGAGATGCTAAAGCTGACTAAAACAGAAAGTAATACTCATTCTGTAGAATTGGCAAGAGAAGAAGCCATAATTTCTAGATAATACTAAATTTGTCTACTTTAGTGTTTTTCAGCATAAGTGAGATGAAGCAAAGAGAAGGTTTTGTTAAATTCTTAGTCTAGAT
The DNA here is from genome assembly GCA_025594165.1 of Tamias sibiricus. NCBI lineage: Eukaryota > Metazoa > Chordata > Mammalia > Rodentia > Sciuridae > Tamias > Tamias sibiricus. Next base: position 210,901,915 of record CM046657.1, on the reverse strand, counting down.
AAAGAGTCTGCAGTCAAGTGATTAAAAATTCAATCTTCTACCATCACTTTTCAGTTTCCCCTCACAAAGCAGAACCCATTATTTATGATGAAACAGCTGTTTATCATTTTCCTGCCTTGCAGACAAACCCTGGTGTCTCTCTCTTGGTTCTGGTGACCATAGCATCCAACCCAGTGTACTTTTGAGAGTTCAGGGGAGTACATTGATTACATAGAATCGTGGGCACACCTGGGATGTCCTGAGCAAACTGGCAAGTAAGTTTACCCTGCCCTAAGATCCTTTAACAGAGTAACACAAATGTTCAGTTCCACTGTTACAAGTGGGTCGAGGTAGGAGAGGGGCATTAGATTAGTTCTGTTCAGCATGGAGGGCTGCTCCTGCAGAGTTGCAGCCATGTGTCTGGAACTTTGGGGTGATGAAATGCTGGTAAATAGGGATGGAGAGGGAAAAATCTCTCAGTAGAGAGTTAGGCAACCAGTTACCTTACCAGTCTACCTGAAGCTAATTCTACTCAGTTCATCTATAAGGGTCATAATTCTGCCTGAGGTTACAATAGTATCATTGAGCAAATGTGTAAAACAAAGCAAACAAAGCAAATAAAAACCTTCTAGCACTAGACTTGACACTTAATAGCTGCTTTGTTAGTTTCTTTCCAGTTGTCATCCTACTCCCTCCAGAGAACAGGTGACCAGTGGCATATGAGAGACAAAATCAAGGCTGAATAGGTTGGTTCATAACCAGAAGAAACATTGTTTACTTTAAATTACACGTGTAATTCATGTTATTAGGCATAAATGATAAACTTTTGACAGAAATTACTAATATTACATTTATACAAACTTGAATAGTTGTCTGTGTTCATTTTCTATGTCAAAAATAAGTCTTAAGTTTCACTCTCTGATAAATTCAAATCTATGTTTTGGCCTGTGTGATCTCACTGCTTTCTGTGAAGATAAAATAAGAAAGCATGTAGACTGTTGGTACAGTGCTTGTTGGTACAGTGCTTGACAACAGAAAGTGCTTCATTAATGCTCTTTCTTCCCTTCTTAATCTCTAGACTGTCATCCAGTCATTTTTGTCAGCATCATTCACTGGGTATTTTCTTTGTGCCAGGCACTCTGTTAGACACTGACATTTGGTCTAAACACTACCTTTCTTAATTTCATCTAAATATCTTACAAGTCTGTGAGGAAACAGGCTTGTGAAATATTTCACCAATTCCAAGATGCACTTTTTTTTATATATATTAACATCCCTGAAATTGGGATTTGTCTTAGAGTTGATGGTGTCTCATTTCATTTGCAGCATTTTTTTAACCTAGTAGTATTTAAAAATACTATATTTATAATCCATGACTTCTTAAGAATTAATGATATTTAGCAAATTAGTTGCAAAAAAAAAAAATCACACATGCTTTCTCTGTATGTAGTAAAAGGGATTTTGGAAGCTCAGAAGAAATAACAACTATAAGGGAACAGGTTCAGAAGAGATTTAAGATGGTCCTGTTCAAATCTGTCACAGTTCCATCGTGGCTGTCGTTGAGCACAACCACTCTCCCTACTGCCACGGTTATTGTCCAAGGCTCCTCTTCCTCTGGGAGGCCTGAAAGCACCCAACTGGATGTCTTTCCCTTCCTGTGGGAATGTAGGACGCTGAGATTATGGTCAGTTTGGTGATAGGAAGAACAGCCAAAGAATTGGGATGTCCTCAGAGTCTGCCTGGGGTCTGGAACAGTTAAGAGTGGATAAGAGGTTGAAAAGTTATGTGTAAACTGGATGTTGAAGGATCAAACCCTTTAGTGACTTTCAATGCATTACAGTAAAGTCCAGACGCCTTGACATGCCCTATAAGGTCCTGTGTGAGTTGACCCCTTCCATTCTGTCCAAGCTCACCTGCCTCTCTCTCCCTCCCTTACCTCTTCTGCTCCAACCTGTCAACTTCTTTGTGCAAAGGACTCAGTGTCCAGTGGCCCTTGCCCCTGCTGCTACTTTTGTATTCCCTCTCCAAATATTTGTCTGTTGAATTCCTATTCATTCCTTAAGTTCCAGTTCAAAATGTCACTTCCCAAGAGGCCGTTCTTGATCCTTCCATCTAACTTTAGGCCCTTGTCATTTTTCTAGAGCTCTCTGTTCTTTGGTATCTTCTTTCCAGCTAGATCCTAAGCTCCATGTGGCCAGGCACCATACCTTCTTGCTTGTTCACTGCCTTATCTTGGGTCTCTAGCACACTGTCTGGTACTAAATGTGTTGTCTTGCTTCAGGAACCACATTGGTTTTCTTTTCTAAGATGATTTTGATATAGACTTGATTTTAGAATTCCTTTATCCTCTGTCTTGTTTACTAAAACTTGGAAAAGTTTCAAGGAATCACAAGCTTTTCTTGACAAAGTTATCTTGAACTCCAACAACCTTAGATTAAAGCACATGCATTTGAATCTAAGTCACGTGAGTTGATCATCTGTCCCCCAGCAAGAATCAGTAGTGGTCTGAGAGCCTTTCTTGTTCTGATAGGGTGAAAGAGATCAGCAGATATATAGGAATCCAGATGGCAAGTTTGGATCTTAGACATGTCCAGCCTGAGAACCTGTGAGAGGCAAGGAGGAATGTGAAACCAGCAGTTAGGACAAGAGCCTGAAGCTGCAAAGGTAGACCAGGATGAAGATTTCAATTCGAGAGTCATTTAATTAGTGAAGATAATGGCAACTAATGTATATGTAGACTATTAGTAAAGGAGGATGCAGAGAGAGAAGGAGGAAGATGATATCCTGGGAAACACATTGAAGGGAAAGTTGTTGGAAGGGACACCAGAAGTTGAGTAGAGAGAGAGGCAAGAAAAGGCCCACCTATCTTCTTTATCTAACAAAACATTGGACAAGTAACGTGTATTTGGGCCATGAGTAGAGCACCTTAAAAGCCTTTCCCCTCTTTTAATATTATTTTCAAAAATGTTATAAATAAAATCAGTCTCAAAGGGAGGAGCTGTGAATAATTTAGGGAACATGAATTCATTTATCTGTCAAGAAAGCCCTTGACCTCACCTATAGAAGTGAACTGTTAATGCAACGAGGCCTTGGGTCCCATCCCCTTGGCTTTTTTCCCCCCTGAAAAAACTGAAAAAACCAAAAACAGAACAAGACAAAAAATAGAAAAAAAATATTAATAAAAGAAGCAACTATTTTTATGATGAGTCCATGCCACAGAAGAATTGTGAATCCTAGATTGTAGAAATATTTTTTTAAAATATTTATTTATTTGCTTTAGTTGTACACAATGCATTTATTTTTATGTGGTGATGAGGATCGAACCCAGGCCATGCACATGCTAGGCGAGTGCTCTACTGCTGAGCCACAACCCCAGCCCCTGCAGAAATATTTTTAATTCTTTGTATTACTTTTTTTTTTTTTTTCTGAAAAAAGGATATGTTTGTGTGCAGTAGACATTTGACCACTTAGCAACAACCATGTGTGAATTATTGGAATGCCAGAAACACTGGTTGGCAAGGTCATTTTACCTTTTAGGAATTTCTAAATTTGAGCTTTGGGATATTGGTGAGTTTGTATCATGTTGTTACCAGGCTCCTTGGTCAGGGTTGGCAAAATATAGCTAGCTGGTCAAATCCTGCCTGGGGCCAAAGTTTTTTGTTTTTGTTTTTAAGTGGCCTATGAACACTAAGATTTTTTTTTTTTTTCCTTTTACCCTTTGTAGGGCTTATAAAAAAACAAAGAAGACTCTGACAGAGACTCTAAGTAGCCCACAAACCTAAAATATTTACCGCCAACCATTTAGAGAAAAGGAGTTGCTGACTCGTTTTGGTTGTAAGTTATGTGTCAAATGAACCCAAAATTCACAGGGAAACTGAAGTTGGTGCAATTCCAGAATGTTTTGAACATGTTAGGGCTTTTCTCTGAAGTAATGACTTACCTGTTGAATCCAGAGAACACATTTTTGGTGGCAACAGACAAACTTTGTTTGATTGAAAGCTGCCTTGTGCAACATGACAGTACATTAGAGTAAAAGGACTTCTGTACTGTGTGGTATCTTGGAATGTTTAAACCTCTTCCGGTTCCATTGTTGTGCATGGTTTATCTCAGGCAGCCTCAGATAAACATTAGCCTCTGTATGTTGCAGCAAAATATGCAAACCAAAAGGAAACATATCCATGACATTGAATTCTATTTTTTTTTTGACCTCTGAAGACACTCTCCCCACCCCCTAGTTACAAATGATTAAACTCCTTGAGTGCTAGATTTTAGAAAACTTTTTCAATTATGTAATTTTCAAATTTCAATTGTTTTTCATATCACCCTGCCTTTTGTCTTTGTAATGAGATATCATCAATCTATTCTGAGTATATGAATTTCTTCAGTCTTAAATCCTCCTTATATCTTTCTATCAAAATCTGTAAGCTGTGAGAAATAAAAATTCTATAAATGGAGATGACTGTTCAGTGAGACCTTATCTAATCAATTGCTAAATAATACTCTCTTAAAAGTGGATTTGATATTTACATTTCAATTTTCATATTCTGCTCACAATGTTTGTTGATGGTGTCTAACATCTCCTGGCACTGGATAAATAAAGCCTATTTTTTTTTTTTTTTCAACCTTTTTAGCTATTATTCTCATACAAGAGCTAATAAGCAGAAGGTTAGGTATATTACCAAACTATGATCCTGCTCATCAGAAGAAGCTAGGAATCTTGATTAACCCGCCTTGTTAACTGATGATTTCAGTTCCATACTGGTAGCGCTAGAATAATTTGTATAAACCAAGCAGTACAGATTCCTTATTTTAGCACTAAGACTTACAAAGGCTTCTTTTAGCAGCCTTTAATTTTGTACTTATGTATGTGACATAGCCTGTGGCTGTGATAGCTACTGTGAATCTGCAGTTGTTTGGGGATGAAAGGAGGAGGCAGCTGGAAACTCGGTAGCTACATCTAGCTGTCTACCTAGAGAAGGCCTTGATTTCAAGTTTATCTAAACAAGCTCGACTAATCCCAACTATCTGGGGGGATCCACTGTCAAAACAAGCAGCGTGGCCCTGAGGCAAACACAGCTATACAGAAATGAAGGCTGGGGCTTCCAATACTCTGATGACTGCATACTGGAGGCTTTTTTTCCCCCCTGAAAGAGGGTAAGAGAGGTAGAATTTGCATAATGCCTTTTCATTGGAAACTTTTGGAAAGCTGACAGACCTCCAGCTTATAGATCTGTAGCCACAATACAGAGTCTATAGGAGAATCCTTGAATGACCTAACCATATTGAAAGAAAATATAAAAGCGTCCAAGTATAGCCAAGTGAGAGAGGAAAAGAGGCCGATGCATTGTCTAACATCTGCTGTACTTCTCGTTAGTTTTGTTCTTTGCTATTCTGTGTGGACTTTGGAGAAGCCTAAGACAGCCTAACATGAATCCTATAATCTTCCTTCTGAATATTTATGTAGCGTGCCAGCTTCTAAGCTGTCCTTTGCGTTTTCCTACTTCCCCCTCATTTTCATGCTCTCAAATGAGGCCAACATTTCAAAAGCTAAATAAATGTTTGTGAATGTTTATAAAAGATTTGCATAAATTTGTCCTTGTCTGACAAAGATCACTTTTTTCTTATGCCAGTTCTGAAAAAATTTTTTTAAGGTTTTGGTGCTTGTCTTGACAACAAAGTCCTGCATCCCAGAACAATGATTGCTGATTAAGTGGGAATGCAATTGTGACTGAATAGGCTTTCAAGATACTGGCTAAAAAACCCCATCATCTGAAGGCTGAATTATAGAATTTAGAAAATGTTATCAAAAGTACACGTTTAAATCAATTTTTTGGTACCATATCATTAGGTAAGACAAAGAGTTCTCACAAGTTAAAAGAAAAGTATAGCCACCTACGGTTTAAAAATTTCTCCCACATAAAATTTTTAATAATTGGAATGTTTCAGTAACTCAGAATATCACCTTTCTTTCCTACGTTTGAACATATTTAAAAATAATCTTTAGATCGTTAGGTAGTTTTTGGAAACCATGAGACTCCCAGTGGTATGTGTTAACATGGTTACTGGGGTGGTGATGGGAAGGGTTTACCAGGAAGTCCTTTAAGACATCTGAATGCTCAATCATACCTTGAGAAAATACAAACTGTATGAAATATGTGTCAGGACATAATTATAGGACACATAACACACATATACACAGAGCACCCAGATATTTGTGCCACTGATGTGTTGGCTGAATTCATTTATCTTTTAAAATTAGAATGGATTTTGTGGGGTGGCAGGGGAAGTTGTGGGTAGAGGTGCTAATTTAGTTCAGAGATATTTGAAGATTGGCAGGAGAGAGAAGTAACAGCCAGTTCTGTTAGTCCTTTAGTTGTATTGGTTTAGAGGTTTAAGTTGTCATTAAGGCACAGACTAGAGCCACTTCTCTGACACAGTTTTTATCACATCTGCTAGGCTTGTGTCCCAAGAGGAGACATGGAGAGCAGTGAATTCAGCACGGGCCCATTATCGACTGCTTTTTCGTGTGTTGTAAAAGGAGTGAGACCTCAGGGAGGCTTGGAGCCTCCTCCCGTGTAATGTCCAAGTCAGATTTGAAGGACTGGTGGCAGGAAAGCTTTGGCCTTGGGGTGTGAATTCTAAGAAATAGAGGCACAATTAAGTTTAAAAAATTCAAGGACTTTGAGCTTGATAATGAAAGATTTTTTTTCCTAGACTAATGTGAACAGAAAAGATGCCCATCTGTGCACATTTTTGTATGCATTTAAAATATTTAAAAGCTGACAGCTTTTAATATGCTTACAAAATAGTATTTCTATCAGTGCTCTTTTTTTTTCCTTTCTTTCTTTCTTTCTTTCTTTTTTTTTTTTTTTTTTTTTTTTTTGATAGTATCTTCCTGAGGGCAAGTTGTTTCTTCAGTGAAACCGTGTTTGCAGTTTTACTGTTGGGACCCTATTCCTTTGGTATGTGCTGACTTGTAGACCCTCTTCCCCATTCTTTTAAGAAATATTGAAAACATGCCTGGTCAGATAACAGGAATTAAAATGATTAAGGAAATGAACAAGACAAAAATGTTTTTGAGTAATAATAGTAGATCTGAGGAATTGTATCACTGATGCCATCAAATAGTAATTATAAGAGGTGGTAACCAAAGCAGTTGTTCATTTGTAAGTATTTGAAATGACTTTAAGAATTTTATTGGCCTTTACTACTTTGTAAATAAAGTTCTCATTTTCAACCCCTTTGCTGTAAGGTTTAAAGCTAATAAAAGGAAATCTTGGAATAGAGGATGTTATGTAATATAGTGATTATGGAACAATTTTATTTTAGGTAGTTTTTGGAAGAAAGGGAAGGATGCAAAAGGATAATTTTGTTAAAAAGTTTTTTTAATTTTTATAAGATACTATGTTTTTACTTTGGATTTCAGAAGGTCATAGAGACTGATATGTAAAAATATCTTGTGCTGTTGTATGCCTTCCTTTTCTGCACTAATATCCTTGACAATTTAGATATAAAGCTTATTTGATACATCATTATAGAACATAATGATTTTCTTTATTTCATAGTAATTTTGACTTTGAATTACAACATGTATTCTGAATAATAGGTAATATACAAATTACTATAATCATATACATGACTCAAAATCAACTAAAGTTTATGAAAAGTAAACTAGAATATTCCTACCAAAGAAAGGGAGCAGACTCTCTAGCATTTGAGCCACATCATTAGAAATTTGACCCAGCTTTTGTGTTTGGTATTGCAAGTTCTTTCTGTAAATTCTTTATTCAAAGCTTCTTTTTCTTGTTTAAAAAAAAAAAAAAAAGAAAAGAAAAATTGTTTTTGGCCATAGTATGGATCTTGGATTTAATTTGACACTTACAGTGAAGGTGAAAAATTATATTTCCTGTTTTCACATTTAGGAAACTTCTGATCAACATTCTTGAACTTGATGCTAATTAAGCTTCCAAGAACTTCTGCTTTCCCCTTCTTAACAATTTAAAATCTTTGTTTGCTTTCCCTTAGAGTTCCTGGTTTTAACTTGAAATAGCTTAAAGTAGAAATTTTGTTAGCTTTTTAATGTTTGGATTTTGTGTGTGTTCTGTTTTTAACTTTCAACTTGAGTTTCAAGATCATCAATCAAAGGTTTTTCTTTCAAGTCAGTGGCACTGCTCTCAATTGCAGGACTTAGAGGGTCAGCATTTCACTCATGCTATTAAAAAAAAAAAAAAACTTAAACATAGAAAGAGAGTATTTTAGGAATTTGAGCTCCACAGATCTTTTCATCACATACCTACTTTTTAAAATGAACAAATAAATTAGATAAGAAACCGAGGAAATGTTCTCCCACAGTTTCCCACCTCTCCCTCCTTCGCTTTTTTTTTTTTTTGAGGGGAGTAAATTATCAATTGCTCTATCAGCTTTCAGCAAGCCACAAAGAGGCTAATTGTAGCTTTATATATTTCGAAGTACCTTTACTTATTTAAGCCTTTCATTTAAATGTTTTCTTGCACACATTTTTTTTTCTGCTTTTGAACTATAAGAATGTGCCTCATCTCCCCACATTCTATAGCTCCATTGGACATTATGATCAGCTTGTGCTTTTATCGTTCAGATGACATTTATTTGTGGGGTATATATGTCTGTGTCTGACTGTCATTTGTTTTCATCTGCCACATCATACTATTTTTTGTAGGTTTCAATGAAGCAATGAAAACAAAGTATTGGACATTTGAAACAAGAGCTGTTACAAAATTGCCTATACTCCCTCACATTGTACCCAAATTCAGAGCAAACTGGTAAAGTCTCATGATTAATAATCCCAGTTAACTTCATTGAATTTAGTCTTCAAGATTTTGCTTCCAGATAGGATCCTATAATGGATAATATTATAAATTCAAACCTTTACCTTTATGGGGTTTTTAAGAGATTGGCTCAGTGCCAATACATAATCAACTTTTCCCAGATTGAAGCAAATTCCCTTGATGAGCTTTATGACCAGATGAGAATTTGTGTTGGGTGAAATGAATCAGGTGTAGACTGAAATGAACCTTGAATTCATTTCTGAATTTCATTCACAAGTGTGTCCAGCATTAGGTGTTTTAATTTCATATTTTGGTTCATACTTAGGCTTGGGGTCTACTTGTGTGCAGAGCTTTGAAGATGTTGTTGGTTTTCTGCTACACATTGCAGTCTGCCATTTAATATATGCTCAACTGAAAGGTTTTTGTAACTGCCTCCCCACCACATTTCCTCCCTGCCCCCTCTGCTCCTGTTTCTTCCCCTGTGAAGTATCATATATTTTGTTAGGAAGAAAAGCCCTTTTGGAAATTGCCTATTTCATAAATTGTCTGGTGACACAAAGGGGTTGAATGCTGTATTCTTGTCTCATTTATTTTGAAAACTTTGCTACTGAACTCACCTTAATCAATGAGCTCAGTGTTGTCTCCAATAAGTTATGTGTTGGATATATTGATTGGGAGGGATTTTAGAAAACCCGTCTGGGGTTTATAATGTCAGCAGTGTTTTGATTATGAAAAGAGTTGGAACCTGGGGACATGGAACCAGGTGGCGAATGTCCTAAAGCCAGTGGTGACATGGTGGACTGGTTCCCTCCTGGGATGTAGTTCATGCCCTGCACTTTAACTGTGGTGACTGGCTACTATAGATTCACTTTTTTTGCTCATTAAAATGTTAAAAAATCAAACTGTACATAAAAAGATTTGTGAAAATATAAACTTGGGAATTGATCTGGAGAGCTGGCACACGATCCTTCCCACCCCTCGCCTTCCCAATGAGGTCATTTACATATCATCAGCAGTGCTGCATCTCAAGATCCGATTTATGTGGCAGTAGTTGAAGTTATATGGAGGCTGGTTGTCTGAAAGAGCTTGTGTTGCAAGGGAGAACAGAAAAAAATGCCTTCTATGAAGAAAGTTCCCTATCCAAAGATACAGATTCTAGAGAGAAAAAGGGTCTGGTAAACTGATTAATGATCATTTTCCTAGTAAAGGTGATATTGAAAGACTGGCACACTCTGCCATAACTAGAATGCTCAAAATACATTTAAATCAGGGGTTAAAAACCCCTCCCTTGGAGAGTAGTCTTTTCATATTTAAATAATTGTGTTTTTCTGTGGTCAAAGAGGATAAGGTAATTGAATATTTATATACAAGGAAAGCATTGGTATTAAGAAATGTGGTTTGTTTTAGTAGTTTTTATTTACAAAGAACATGCTTGTTTCCTGTCCCTCATCTTGTCCTCCCCTTCCCAAACTGAGAGGGAGATATTTCAATTCTGATTGCTATCATGTGTGAATATGCCTAGTACCAAGTAGATGCTCATTTTTGTTTTCTTCTGACAGCACACCATCAACTAGTTTGATTTAAATTGGAATATCAAGCTCTTGCAATATCACAAACATGAAGAAACATATTGTAATGTACAAACGTGTCTACATTTGCCTATATTTCCTTTTCCTTCCCCTCCTCCTGCCCCATTGCTTAATTAGACTTATCACTATTTTCTAAGGTAAAAAAAGATTGGTGGGAGGTGAGTTTCACTTAGCCTGTTTGGTAGTTTGATATTTTTTCTAGTATTATCTGACAGACAAGTTCAAGATTGGTTATTACTCTTGACATTAGAAAGTGATAAGTAGTTGCTGTATTGTAGTGAGTAATAAGTTGGGCATATTAGATTTCTTGATTGCTGTAGGGCATGATGCTTTCTCACAGCCATGGGGGGTCCTTTCTTTAAAAAAAATCTTGGAGGCCTTTTGCCAGCACAACTTCAGCATACAATATAGAAGTGCTTTATGCACCTGAAACTTTCTGAGGGGTAAAAGATAACTGTCTTTGTAGCTGATATTGGCAGTGAATGAGAGCATAGTACTGAGTTTTAAAGAATAATGAAGATAAGAGATATTTTGTGATGTTATTTGAAAGTTGAAATAGATTTTTTTTTTTTTGCGAGTAAGTCATAAGTGAGTTTTGTGTTTGTGAATTATAGTCTATTTTATAATTAACTAAAACTAAAGACCTTAAAGTGACTGTTTTATATGATTTCTTGCCTAATAATGACATTACACAGAGATTGCTCTTGATGTGGTTCTGTTAGACCAGTTATTGTAATTTATTTAAACAACTGGTTTAAAAGCAATATGTATGGGTCTCTGAATGCCACATTATGAAATTAAATTTTTTATAAGTAATGCCTCTTAGAATATGATGAGGTATTCTTATCTATTTTGTTTTTGAGTTTTCTATTCATTACTCTTTCATGACATGCCTTAACTGTGCTGTAATACACATAGTACCAGTTCAAGATGATATTAAAAAATAGGATATGCTCAATTGAATTATGTAGGCGGAACATGCTCTGGCAGAGCAAGTCAATGTGCTTTCTGCTTCATTGAGTGGGTTATTAGATTGATGTGGTTTATTTCTTGAATGATAGAACTGGTTTTAAAAATAAATGAAGCGAGAAGCATCAATTCAGTTAGCATTGATAATTCATTATTATTGGTTAGAAAAGTGCTACATTTGTAAACCGATCTTTAGTTTATCACTTGGATTAGGATTTGCAGTGGGCTGGTTTGTTTTAATTTGAACCAGCTTCTCAGTGATTGAAAAATGTGTTCTTCATTTTGTGTTGAAGTTGGGATTTTAAATAGTTAAAAAGAAAATCAAATGCATGAAAGGAATACTTTTTTAAAATTTATAACATTGGTCTATGAACGTATGATAAGCAGCAACTGTGGGCTATCAAAGCCTGCAGTTAAATTAAGTCAAGCTAAAGAGAGTCCTATGAAGAAAGTAGTAATTACGTGTATATATGTTTATATATGTGTTTAGCTATGTGTATATATGCTCTTTATGTGAAATGGGCCTGTTGGGAAAAGCCCCACACCACTATATGCTATGTCTGATGTTCCAATGTTTATTCTTGTCTTAATGTAAGAAGATTGTCTTTTATGAAAACAAGTCTTTGAGATGTCACTCTACTTTTTGTGCCTCTATCCTGAATATTGTGCTTGGTCTTATGTACCTCAATACATACTTTGTTTAAAAAAAAGGCTTAGACTGATAGTTTGCTTTGGATTTTTATAAATTATAAACAGGTAAGATATTATGATAATGGTATTTAAATTAAAATAGTACACACTTAGAGTGGTTACAGTTTGATTCCAAAATTAATTTCTGCCCCAAATGGCAACTTCTTTATAAACTGAGTAAATGAAGTTTTGAACTTTAAAACATGTAGTTGACAATGTTCAGGGACAATTATCCTCAAGTTGGCTTTCTATTCTGCTATGATTTGGCCTATTGATATTGGGAAGTGTTGTCTAATCCCGGCCCCCTCTGTTCCTAGGTAACAGGCAAAAACAGTGCCAGCAACAGCGGCCCTGCCAGGCCAAACCCATGTGGCTCGGTGTTATTCACTCTGATCCATATGGTCAGGCTGGAGATGGTCCCTGGAGGGGTGTTAACACTCAGCAATCCAACCGCCTCCCTCCCTTCAGAGCTTTCCTTCATGGCTCCTGCTGCTTGCCCATGTGTGATTCTTGATTAATTTTTCATTTTTAATGAAGTTTGATCATGTTTATTATTTCTCATGATTGACTGCCTGGTACTCCTCCCATGTAATTGATAAAGCCCATATTTCTTCATCTGTCTTCTCTTTCTTTAGGGTAAAGTTGTTAGATTGTGTGCTGTGGTTAATGTTAGATTTATTGGTCCCATTAGATGTATAAATTATCTCTCCTTCTCTCCACAGGAAGTTCTACAGACTTTGACCAAGTTTTGTTTCCCCTTCTATGTGGACAGGTAGTGTCAGATTTTCAAACTTTATTAGAAAAAAGAAGTGTTAATAAACCTGCTATAGAAAATAAAAACCATACCATTTTTAACATTCTGTCTGTTTAACCATCATTTTAAAACACCTAAGTTCCAAGGAGCATTATATTATTCTCCTTTTGTGGGGATTTTATTGACACTATCAAAAAGTTTAAAGCTTAGAGCTTTGTATTGGGTAGTCTGTGAGATGTATTTTATATTGCATTAATTTTTTGATTTTGGTTATCAGACTTAAACCATGATTAAGAATGGTTGGTATTTAATCCAGTGCTGCTTAATTTTTATTTAAACATGAATATATTTGGCTTAAATAATATTATATTACTCCATGACCTTGTGAGTATTGTATAGAATTTATTTTCCTAGACTTCAACTTATAATTTAAATCAAGATAGACCTATCTTGTTTAAAGGTATTCAACTAATTAAAAGGCATGTTTTACATTTTGTTTTGGTGGCTAAGGATGGTAATATCTCTGGGGAAATCAGCATTTTTCTTTATAGGTTTCTAGACTAAAAAATACACAAACATCTAAACATTTTCTTAGTATTTACATTATGATAAACTGTTTCTTGGAGAGGTACAAGTATAAGAACTCTTAAGATAACTAAAATAATCTGAGGGTTTTTTGTTTGTTTGTTTTTGAAATAAGCCACTGTTTCATGGTAACAATTTTAGTAAAGCTTTTTCTTCTTTTCTTTTTTTAAAATTTTTTTGGTTGTTGATAGACTTTTATTTTATTTATTTATATACGGTGCTGAGAATTGAACCCAGTTCCTCACACATGCCAGGCAAGTGCGCTACCGCTGAACCCCAGCCCTAGCCTCAAGCTTTTCCTTCTATTTTATAAAAACTATAATTTACTAATTATATTAATGCAGTGACAACACAGTGATCTTTTCCTTTTTTCAGGAAATATCCCTGTGTTTTTCACTATATTTGAAGCATTGAAGCATTACTTTTTTGGAATCATTCATTTGTCCCCTTGATTTTTGTCTTTCGTTAATCTTCTCTTAATGGAAAATTGAATTATGAAATTGTACATGATGTTTTAAAAATTCTACTTTTAGTGACAGAGAGGTTGTAGGAAATAATCATTATAAGTAATTCCTTAATATGTTCCAAAAAAGCTATAAGATGTGCCCATCTTCAGGAAGGTTCTATTGTGTATTTTAGTGTACCCAAGCAAGACAGGGTCTGAAGGATTTTAGTGGTTTAGAGTACATGTGGGTAGTGTGCTGCTCACCCGCTCCCCCCATAAACCTAAGAGTGGTGTGAGATGGGAATTGGTAGCCAGAGGAGTTTTAAAAAGTACTAAAAAGCAACTCTGGAATGTTGCCAGCCACTTAATCACTGTTCTCCCTCGTTCTAACATATTATTTTTTAAGCCAATCAACCATTGTAGTATTTCCAGACTCAGATCTTTTTAAACCTTGGTACCAGGGATGTTTTAGTACAGATTGATGCTCAAAACAGACTACCCTTAATTTTATGAGGGTCAGTCTTTGTAATGAGAGTCCTCTTGTTTCTTCTTTATCCTAGTCCTTCTAACAATAGCAAGGAAGTAGGGTTTTGTTTAGAGATGTTTAATGCAAACTTCACATTTATTTGTATGATTTAGCGATGCATGAAATCTCCTCCAGTCACTTATAAAATGTATTACAAATTATGGCAAGGACATATTTATATAAAGTAATAAAACTGAAATGTTTTAAAAATATAGTTAGATGTTTAACAAAGGAAAATTAAGAACACATTTTTAATGTGATTTCTTGTTGAGCAGTGATCTACAAAACAAGTAGTTTTGGCTAGGTGTTCCTTAATTGGCTTTGTAAACTAATTTTGGAAGATACACACAATGAGATTGTCTCCCTTCCACCCCTAACACATACCACACACACTTCTGTTTCTCTTGCTTATACTACATGCATACCTCTCTGCTCACCTACCTGTCTGGATGATTACATTCTGACATGGAAGATAAAGCAGTTTGTTCAGTGATAATCCTACGTCTTTTTTATTACCAGTAATGTTGGGAACCTTTTCATTGTCATTGGAAACATATTTTTCCTTTAAAATGAATTTCTTCAAATTACCCTCCCCTGATCATGTTCTTCACGTGTTTTTGATAAAATGACTTTGGAGACAGAGTTGTCCTTTTGTGAATATATTTTATCCTTGCCATGTACAATAGTTCTTCTTATATTGTGTTATGTTATATTCCCTATGGGTATTGATAACTTCTGTTGATACAAAAAAACAAACAAAAACCACACCCACTTTTTGGGGGGACTGTTTTTCATTGCTTCTGTTTCTCTGCCTCTAACTTTGTCATGTGTTAATGCAGAAGAGATAATCATAATTAAATTCATTAACAAGACATGCAAAGGATTTAATGTTACAGTTTTTTTTATTAGTTTGCAGTTAGCACTGTCAAATTGATATGCCCAGATTCTCAGGCCCACAAAACTCCCCAGGTGTGTTTATGATATTGTTGGACTTAGAAAATATACCAGCATGGGAGATGAGCAATGCCCCAGGTGATTGCATTCAAAAGAGAAAGTTTCCTAATCTTTTTAGTATCCGTGCTTTTCTACCCTAAGGAACAGTAATACAACTTTCTGACATTTCTAGTCTGTATCAAGAGTGGAATTTTCACAGTCATCATCAAATCACCCGTTAACATTGACATCTTGCTGTCTGTCTCTTGTGTTGTTTTAAGATTTTTCTTTCTGAAACTAGAACTTATGAAAAATAACAATGTTAGTAACTCTTCAAAAGAAAGTGCTTTCTCTTGTATTATCTCATTTTATCGTCCTACCATAAGAGATAAGAACAAGTACCATTATCTTCATTTGAAACAGTCTAAGTTGTGGGGAAATTGTGACTTACCCAAAGTCCTTTTAGGCTACCAGTGCATCCTAGATTTCCATCCCCCCAATGAGTACATTTTTCAGTAGACCACTTTGTGGGAAAGGGCAGTCACCAAGCATAGATGGAGGAAAAGAAGGAAATTAGCATTTGAGCTTCTAACTGATTCTAGTCAATGTGCACTCTTGTTACTCCCTCATCTATTCTTTCCCAGTAGCTATAAGAGATAGGTGTGTCCCTCCTCTCTCCAGAAGAGCAAAGGAAGGGTCAGGATGTGTAGCATTATGTTGGGTGATGTGCAGGATATGGAAATGGTCTCAGACTTGGCGCCCTGCCCTCCATGTGTTTCCCATTCTAGTCCAAGAAGTGTTATAAAGGCATTTTAAACAATATTCAAAAGGATGGGAGGTTATAGAAGACTGAAACGGTCAGAGAAAACTTGTTATGGTGGGTGAGACTTGTGTTGAGTCTGCCAGGCCGGCAAGAAGTGGGTAAGTGGAATGGGGATCCTAACACCCCATATGCACTGCAGAGCAAAGCAGAGGAGAAACCCCAAGTGAGCCTGGAGATGTTCAGCCAAAGCAGATGGAGCCTGCTGGGGAGAGGGTGATGTGTACCACGATAGCTGGGGCTATGGCCACAGGAGGTCTTGAAAATGTGTGGGAGCAGGATTGCAGGATTTTAAAGTGGAGATTAATCTGGTTCAAGCACCCCATTTTATGGAAGGGAAGCCAAGATCTGCAGAAGGGAAATGACTTGCTTATTGTCACAACTTGGTAATTACAGAGCTGGGAAAGAACAGGTACTCCTGTTCCCAGTCCAGAGTTATTTCTACCCTTCTCTGTCCTTGAAGCTTTTGGTGGAGAAGAGTAATGAAGCATCCATACTCAGTTCTCTATATTGCTTTAAAAATTTTTTTCATTATTATTGATAAAAACAGTCTCTCTAAATAAAAGATGTATCCCATCCCATATTGTGGTTGGTACTTGTTTGCACTTGATAGCTGACAACCAGCTTCAGGTAGTCAGAGCACACATTGGATGATGGAAAAGCTATTCCTTTCCATGCTTGTGCTTATCCTCTTTCAGAACTCAAGTCAGTTACCATTCAACTGCCCTGTGAATTATACTTGTACCCACAAATGACAGGAGCATGAAATGAAGTGACATCATCTTTATATAGGCAGAGAAACCATTTAATGATTTAGGATGTAACCACAGATGCAAATGTGGTTCAAATGCTGCTTATCATTTTTTAATGTATCTGTTATATTCTAGACATCTTTTCTTTCTTTTTCTCTTTTGGTACTGGGGATTGAACTCGGGGAAACTCAACCACATCCCCAGCCTTATTTTATATTTTATTTAGAGACAGGGTCTCACTGAGTTGCTTAGCACCTTGCTAAATTGCTGAGGCTGACGTTAAACTCACAATCCTCCTGCCTCTGCCTCTCAAGCGCTGGGATTACAGGCAAGCACCACTGCCCTTGGCGTGCTGTTTTTTTTTCCTTGCACTGAAAGGTAATGGTTACATTTCCAAGGTTACATTATCATTGTGCCACATAGGAGGAAGAGAAGCTCAGGTAGTTTCAATAACATACTTGAGGTCCCATTCCTAGTGAGCAGTAGAACTGTTTTTGGAACCCTCATTTGTCTTATCTCCAATTTCATCATACTTTTTTGTCTATACCATACTACCTCTATTAGGTCCAACACAGCATAAAGTAATCAAAAACATTTTTTTTTTTAATTTCAAAAGCAATATATGTATTTATTATAGAAAAGTGGAAAATTCAGATAACTTGAGAAGCCTGTGTAGACACAACATGATTAGCACATTTGTGTCTTATCTTCATGGCCTTTCCTCTTCTTTCCACTTCCATGCTTTTACCCTGCTCTAATTTTCAAATAAGAATTCATTCAGCTCACTTTAGTCTCTTAGTTTTCCTTAAACTATGGGTACAGCTGTGTGCCCTGTGATTATTTTGACAGCATTAGATAATAGCAAAGCTATTGGACCTTGGTGGATAGAGTTAGGGGTGGTGATAAGGAGATCTAGATTTATTATGGGTGCTACCACTGATTTGCGCTGGAGGCAAGTGATTTCTCTGAGGGCTTTCATGTCTTCATGGATAAAATGAGGGCATTGAATGAGTTCTTTAGTGTTGTTCTGGTTTTGATGGTAATTCTAGAGTTATTCATATTTGCTTTGCCAGGATAATATAGGCAAGGGAGTAGACAGATCTATATCCTTTTTTAGAATTTTCTGGTGGGTTTCTCAAGCAGATAAAGTATTGCCTTATATCTGGCACTGTGACCTAATGTTGATCCCCAGACTGGAGTGAGTGTCAATTTCACCATTGGTGTCGCTGAGCTGGAAAGGTAGATGAAAGGTGTGTCTCTGGAAGAGGAAGCATTGCGACTCATGGAACTACATGTTGGAAGATATGATAGTTTGATAAAGCTTCATTTCTAACACCCCACATGCACTGAGGAAGAGGATGGATTGACGTTACATAGCTCAGCAGATAATTGGTTAGTAAGCTACAATAAGTAGGGGGTGACAATGTTTCCATTTTACCTCTTGAATTTTATAATTGCAAAACAATGATCATTTTTGTTGTACCTACTATACCTGGTATGCTAATTACTTTTTATATTATTCTAGTCCTCGAAAACACTCTGCAAAGTGGTTTTATTCTGATTTTACAGATGAGGTCAAAAAGGTATAACTTATCTAGATGAGTAGCATATCTGGGATTCTAATCTAAAGTCCAGACCTTAATGTTCGTCTTCTCTCTCCTGTGTCATTTGCTTTTGCCTCTGTTGAATCATTCCTAACAGATTAAAAACAAGTCATAATATTCTGCCTTCTTAAAAATAATATCCACCATTGACTCTTTATTGCTATTCAGTTACCGCCTGATTCTCTACTTTGCCAAAGAGTTATCTACACACTTCAGTTTATTTCTCAGTAGTCTTCAGCCTTTCTCTTGCTTCTGTCATTCAACTAGAGCTCTTGCTATTTGAGATCATTTGAAACCTCCATATTGTTCAATGCAATAGACATTTTTTTCTCTTCTCATCTTGATGCATGGATATAGGTGACCTCTCCCTCTAATTTGTTCTGTCTGCTGGTTCTTCTTTTTTCCTTGATGGTCTTCCTCTTCCACCCATCCTTTCAACTGGTGTTTCTATGAATGAGTCCTGGATGCTCTTCTGTTTCTTTGAGCTCTTTCCCTAAAGTGATCTCATCTTTACCATGGTGTTAAGTACCATCTGTGTGTAGATGATTTCCAAATTTATAGCTCCAATCCAAACATTTCCTCTGATTTCCTAAGTAGTATGTTCAACTCTGTACTTAACGTTTCTATGTAGATGTTTTACAGGCTTCTCAGACTTAACATTATCTCAAATGGAGTTCTTGGATCTCCCCCCAAAACTTGTTAAGTCTTTCCTGTTATTGTATGGTAATATTCTGCCTCTTTGCTTCTTAGTTTTCAACAAGCCTATCATTCCTACCTGCTGAATATAACTTGAACTCTCCACCCCTCTTCATCCCTCTCCATCTCCATTCCCCCTGCTTGAGAGTTAATGTTACCTGGACTACTACAATAGCCTCCTGATTATTACCTCTCCTCTGACTTCTGCCTTCTTCCAAATTGTTCTCCATCTAACAGTCTCCATAAACCAGACTGTTTTTCTCTTGATTGAAACTATTTGATGGCTTTCCATTACCTTTACCAAACAAACAAAAACCCAAAAAAGTCCTAGTTCTTTACCATGACCTATAAAGCACTCTGCATGCTCTGTTGCTTACTGTATGTATCAACTTCATATAATGCTGCTTTTTAAAAAATGTGTTTTTAGTTGTCAGTGGACCTTTAATTTATTTATTTATATGCAGTGCTTAGAATCAAACCCATTGCTTCACACTTGCTAGGCAAGCATTCTACCACTGAGTCACAACCCCAGCCCCTAATGCTGCTTTTTATCTCCTGTGCTTTAGCTCTACTGGTATCATTTTAGTTCCTTGAACATACCTGGCTCCTTCCAGCATCCAGAATCTTTGAACAGCTCTTTTGTTCATGGGAAGCACTCAGACCCTTGCTCTCTGAATGGCTGCTCCATCCCTTTCGTATTTAGTTCATTATTGTCATCCCTTAAAAGCTGCTCTGACAGACCACATTCTCTCAGTCCTCACCTCCTCTGTGTTTTCCTCTTTGATGCGCCTTGAATTTCATAATACTATCACAAACTGTATGATTTTTGGTATACTTGTCTATTATTTCTCTCCAACCAAATAGTAAGCTCTATGAAGGCATGGACCGTTTATATTGCTCATTGTTATATACCCAGCACTTGTCACAGTGCCCAGTGTAGTTGTAGCTCAGTCTGCAAAATGGATAACTAAGCTGAAAATATAGTAGGGTGGTCCTGACACTGATCTGTTGGGTTTATTTCTTGAGATACTCCAATTTGGTTTCTGTAGCTTAATGAGAAGTACAATCCATTTGCTAAGACAACTATCTGTGTTCTTCACATACTTCATTTCCTTAAACTCAGGTGAAACTTCTCAAGAAGGCATTTAATTGTGTTTAGTACAGCATGGCAGATGGAAAGGACATTGAACCAGAAGTTGGTTTAGATTTTTGTCCTAGCCCTGATTACTTTGGGAAACCAAAACAAATCCTAAGCCTCAGTTTTCCCATCTGTAAAATGAGAGATTTGAATGAGATGGTTTCCTAGGGTTCCTTCTGCTTTGATCACTGTGAAATCTCTGATTCTTATAGAAATTGTGGATTCCCACTGGGGAGAAACCTGGAAACTGCAACCTTTAAGAAAACAGTCCCCTTCCCTAGTGATTTTGTGAATGATAGTGAGCACTCTTATAGACAACCTCAGCAAGTGGAGAGAATGAATGATGAGTTCCTTGGAAATTCAGAACCCTGCACATTAACCTCTGACTGCCCCAACAGATATTTAGTTTACTGGAAATTGTCCAAGAGAGACAGATTTTAGAGTCATCTGGTTTTGAGCTTTTGAAATCTTGTACTTCACATTATTAGGAATTAAAAAGGTGAATCAATTGAGAATACTTTGTCCTTATAAGCTGTGACATCCCCTCCCCCCCAAGAATATTTCATTTGAATGCAAATTTGAATTACTTTGTCCCCCAGAGAACTACCCTTACTGATAGAATGACAGATATGAGAGAAATAAGGCCAAATTACTACTTCCATTTATGAGTATTGGAAATCTGAGTCAGGAAGATTCTATGCAAGTACATGATTTTAATGTGGATTATACTTTTTGATTAGTTGGTAATAGTTTTGCCTCCATTTTATTAATTATACTTACAAAGGACTGACCTTTATGCAAATGCTAATTGCATTTATTCCTAAAACATTCTTTGGGTTGGGTGGTAGTTTCTCATTCTTATTCCAGGTGAAGAAACTGAGGCACTTACTGGTGTAAGTAACTCACTAAATTAAGGCCCAGTTAGCAGTGATTGACTTAGGCTCTGAACCATATAAATGAGTAAGGAGTCTTTCTTTGAGCCTATAGTGTAGCTGAATGCATTTTCCAGCATTTTTAATAGTAGTGAAAAGATAGTAGGAAATTAATGACACCAAATTCACAAGTCAAGTTGTGTTCATTCTGTGTCCTTTTCTTAGAGATCCTGAGTGTTTTCTTTTCATCAAGTCCTGTCAGTAACTTTCTCTTTTAGGATGCTTCTCTCAAACATTTTTCAAGTGAATTCAAACCCTGAATTAAAATAATGAACAATCATATTTGGTACGATCACATAGTGGTATTTTGCAAAAGCACGATCTTTTTTTGTGACTCAGACTCATTCAGACCTGTTGCTTTAAATATTTTAATAAAACAGGTTTTCCCCTCCTCCATTGAGGCCCATGTTTCTCCCCAATCACTTTAATTATGTGAGCTAGAAACCTGTTTCTCACACATCTTCAGTTCTCAACCTTGTTAAAATTAATCATATAATCCCCCTTTAAAACATAGTATTAAATCACCATAGTAACACAGTATCCAAGCTTTATAGATAAAACATAACAGCCATAAGAAGGTAGCATTGGTGTCCCCTTGACAGCTCTATAACTTTTATAGAAATGTGTTCCTTCTTCTGGCTGTGTAAGGTGTAGGGATGGCATTACTTACACCAACTTTATTACTACCTTGTTTTAAAATTGCCACCTTGTTTTTGTTCACCTTCCTAGTTAAATAAGGAGAGCAGAACACTTTCTGAATTATTTTTCCATACTGTAACCACTCTCCAATGGATGGAATTATTTCCTTAAGTATAACTAGGCAGGGCCCTTGACCTTTGTACTGGGATACCTTGAAAATCCCTTTAATTTTCTTATGTGGCTTGCATAAGGAAATTTTGGAAAGAAAGTCTACCCCATGTTTGAAAACTTAATTCATATAATATCCAGAGACTCAATAATAATTCTGCCTTAGGAAGAGGTGTGGGGAAGCCATGGTTTTTCATTGCCACTTACAATTTATAAAATAAATTATAGGTGATAGCATCAATTTGAATATTTTACCAATTTGAGGGGGTTTTTTTGTAAAATACGTGATATGTACAATATGAATTGATGAGTCCCTTTGAATAATTCAATGTCAAATTCTAAAATATTATGTTGCTGTAAATTTATGCATTAAAATTTGGAGTGCTTAAGTTTTTTAAAAAAAGGAATCCAATGCAAGGTAACTGGTAGACTGATTTTAAATAGTGGATTTTAAAACACTTTGCAGCTTTTAAAAAAGTTTCTAGACTAATTTAATTAGTAATATGCTTTTAAATTTTTATCTTATATTGCTTCTAAGTATTATTTGCTACTTTTTTGCTTTGCCGGGAAGTTTTAACTTTTTTCTTTAATGTCTTTGCTTAAAATATTGTTTCCATTTCTTAAAAAGCACTTTGCAATGCTTAAAATTTTGGTGTTTCTGTCTGCTAAAGAATGAAATAAGTTTCTCATAAATTCAGAAATTATGAAAGAGGCAGGAATTTAGGAACATAACACCTAACCCTGCCCTCTTTTCTTTCTAGTTTGAATGCCAGCTCCTCTTAAGTAGTTCTGTGAACTTGATTCGGTTCCCTACCTGTTCTGCCCTTTAGTGTCCTTTTCTGTAAAATGGGAATATCACTGAAATTTCAAGGTTGTTGTGAGAGTAAATGAGATGGTATATATTAAATATCTAACTATGGCTGGCATATAGTAGTCACTTAAATTCTGCTGCTGCAGTCACTGTTAGTTTCTGAACTGGAGTTGTCAGGTGAGCATTGTTAACAGTTGGTGGAGTGACCACTAGAATCAGAGCAAGGCTTAAAATTCAGATTTTTGCTGGTACCTTAGGCAATGACTTTCCCAACTCTTTTTTCATCTATAAAGTGAAGTAGATAGAGTCCATCTTTTGGAATTGATGACCTGAATGCTGATGGTACAAAGAGTGCAGATGATTTTGATTTTTGGGTGGTCACTAGAACAAACTGCTGTCCTTTTTTTTTTTTTTTTTTAAACTAGCTCACAGTCTGTTCCCTTGAAGTGTGTAAATTTTGAGTTCATTTATAAAATTTTCCAGTGAGAGAGGAAATGTTATAGGTTCAGTGACTTGTTGTGATTAGATACTTTATCAAGAAACTTACTGCACGTTCATCTCTTCCTTTGTTCTGTCATTGCTGCAGCCTCACAGTTAGCCAAGTTGGCCAGAACTTCACATTTGTGCTCACTGACATTGACAGCAAACAGAGATTTGGATTCTGCCGTTTATCTTCAGGAGCCAAGAGCTGCTTCTGTATCTTAAGGTAAGAGAAAAAGGCTTTGACCCTTGGTATTTCTGAAAAACAATGCCAGCTTTTGCCTTGTTCTTCTGTAATTAAGTTTTCCAGCTGTTCTTATTTTCCTATCTGTTTCCTACAAGTCACTGCACTTGGGGAGAAGGACTTCACAGTGTTTTTTTGCACTTGGAGTTTTGCAGATAATTGCATTTATTTATTTGTATCACATCCCTTGGGTGGGAAGGTCCCATTGCTCCTGTGTAGCATGTGGAAGCTGGAGAGTCCGACTGACTTCAGTTCCTCCTGCTGTTATCTGGAGCTGTCAGAAATTAGCCTGTTAGGCTTTCCTGTGGACATTTTGTGTATGTAAGATTATTAATAAAGTATGTGTCTGCAGCTTGGGACGTCTTGCAGACACGGGTTGTGTCCTCCTCTAAGCAACACCCTTGCCCCCTTTGGGTCAACGAATGAATAACTGCTTCCCAACTTGGCTACTTCTGTAGTGGTTTTTAAAAAGTGCAGACTCCTGTGAGAAGGCTTCTTTAGGACTTCCGAAATCCCCTTCACACACCAGAGCCACACTTGCTTAATGCTCTGTTTCCTCCTGCCAGAGGGGTTAGTGCGTTCTGGGGCTGGGAGGATGTGTGGAAATCTGATTTTGGAGCTGCTGGCTCTGTGGGCTCCCGCTGGGCGCCTCCTGAGGGGGAGGTAAAGGCATCCCACGCGCTCTCTTCTCCATCTGCCCTGGTTAAGTAGGTGTCGGAGGGGCCTGCCTCCTGTCTCTCTCTGCTCATGTGGAGCAGCCCAGGCAAGGCAGCAGGGAGGCGCCCATGACAAAATCCGGGCCCCAGGCTTGGCCTTGGCCCTGGGCCTGGGGATGAAAGTCCAGACCTCTATGGATTCCAGAAAGGGTAGTTTTCTGCTGTACTAGTCTCTGCACTTCCTTCATTTTCTCACCAAGAAAGAACCCCCCACTCCTTTCCGGTCCTCCAGACCCACACAAGCACTTGCATTAGGGCAAGAGGGGCTACTTTTGAAGCTCCTTTGCTCACTGTCAACCTGGACTGCTGTGTGTTTAGCATTTTTCTGTACCAATCTTATTATCATTCTTTATCAGTGAGGTCAACTCTCTCCTGCATCAAGCATAGCATTCATAATCTGGGCATTGGAGACCAAGTGCTTGAAAGCCATCAGGAAGCAGGCAGAACCTGTGTGCAGCTGTTCTCAAGCCTGCCTTTGCCTTTGTAGCCCAGGCCCAATGACTACCTGCCCAGAGGACTCAACTTGGATGTTGGTGATTATGTACTTTGCAATTTGACAATAATAGTGATCTTTTCCTTTTTAAATAAATTTTTCTCTTTCATTTTTGTCTGTTGTTTTTCAGCCTTGGCCACGACACTGCTTTTATATGGTTCATATGAGGGAGGTGAGGGCTTAACCTAAGTTCTTGAAGTTTTGCAAAAAGTGTTTTCCCCCATAATATTTTGGGCTACAATGTTTGTTTCTTTCTAAATTGGAGTGTGTGTGTGTGTGTGTGTGTGTGTGTGTGTGTGTTTCACACATGTGTACTCTTAGGCACTATCACATTCGCTCAGCAAATCTCTGAAGTGAAAAACTGTTCAAAAATTTAAATTTAATAGACTGAGTGTAGCTCAATGGCAGTGTGTGCTGAGCACGCATAAAGCCCTGAGTTCCATCCTCAGTACTACAAAAAAATAAAAAGTAAAAATAAATTTAAAATTGCCCTCATCTGATTCTGAAATTTGATTTTGTGTGCCTATATGTGGGGTTGTGGAGTTTGTGTTTGTGAGAAGCCAGTTGAGCATGCTTCATGCTGTCATCATTTAGAATGAAAAATAGTAGCAATTGGTGCTGTTATACTCAGTTGGAACTATGGAGAAAAATTTGGTGGCTTGATTCATTCATTTGTTTGTCAGCCCTTAATTGAATGCCTACTATTAGCTAGTTCCTGCCCTTGAGGAGTTCCTGGGCTACCAGGGAGATGGATGATCACACAACAGTGTGCTATGTATAATACATAGGATGATCTCAGAACACAGTCTCTTTTTATTGTTGACTTTATAGTTCCAGAAAATAGTGATTGGCACTAGAAATAACACATGAGTTTTGGAACATGTATTTTGTGGGTATTTAACATGATGGGAAAAAATTTCTCTTAATTTAGCCTGAGCCTAAGCCATAGTACTTTCCCTGTTTGGTTTGGGAACACTGTTAAGTTCAGAGTAGCATATAAATGGAAGGGTCTGCTGTTGGTGGCATGTCCAGTGGGGGAGTACTGAGATCTGCCCAGAGACTGAGGGCACAGTTTGGGACTGGTGAGATTATTAGTTTTGTCTTTTGTTGCTTGGTCTCCCTGTTTTCTTCAGATGCTTTTTATTTACTTAACCTGTGCCTTGAGAACCAGTCATGCTTCACAGTGTGCCCAGTGGCACAGCTCATGTCTGTGCATGAGCCACCTTAACTTTGCTTTCCATTCTCTTCATGAAGATGTAGCTCCCTGTAGTGGTGTGTGTGTGTGTGCAGAATCTTCCTCTGCTGTCCCCAAATTCAGCTTCTTAGAATCACTTCTTCCCTGCCTGCTCTCCCAGGCTTATGTACTTTGCCTGTTGTTTTTCAGCCTTGGCCATTACACTGCTTTTATATCATTCATATGAGGGAAGTGAGAGCTTAACCTAAGTTCTTGAAGTTTTGCAAAAAGTGTTTTTCCCCCATAAACCACTGTATCTTCTCTGCCTTCACAGGTCTACCCATTCTCTGAGAGCAGTCTTCCCCAGTTAGAGACCACGTGATTCCCTCCTCTGGGCACACCCTATGTGCTTTATATACCTCAGTTACACACTCATGCTGTCATCTTCCTATGTCTTTTTCTATTGGATAGTCAGCTCTTTCTGGTAAAGACCATGTTGTAGCTCTGTATCTCCAGCACTTTGAGTAGTGCTTGACCAAGCTACTGTGTGCTTGGTATTCAGAGAAAGGGAGATGCACAGAGAATGGAAGGACAGGGTGCTGAAGTCTCTGTATGAAAACATGGGCCTTATGGGATATTAGTTCAAAGAGGAAAAATGAAATATAGTTATTGACAGAGGCATGGTTCATACCACCAAGCTCATTTTATACTAGTTAGAAGGGAGGGTTAGTTGCAGGGAGTTGCAGGGAGGTTCAGTGTTGAGTGGCAGACATCATGTCCGTGAAGCATTAGGTCATTTGTATTATAATTTTATTTTATTTTTTTGAGGGGGGTACCGGGGATTGAACTCAGGAGTACTCAACCACTGAGCCACATTCCCAGCCCTATTTTGTATTTTATTTAGAGACAGGTTCTCACTGAGTTGCTTAGCACCTTGTTGCTGAGGCTGGCTTTGAACTGGAGGTCATTCTGTCTCAGCCTCCTGAGCCACTGGGATTACAGTCTTGTGCCATCGCACCCGGCTTGTATTATAAAATTTAAATTTAACTTTACAATGAAAGGTTCTTTGACATCTTTTATACAATGTAACTTATTTTTTAGGTTTATTTTTATTTTCTGTCTCTCCCCACCAGAGTGTAAAACTTCATGAAGGCTGAGAATTTTTATCTTTTTTTTCCTCCCACAGATGCATCAAAGGTTATCAAAGAATATCTGGCCCATGGTAGGCACTGGATGAAGGAGTGAATCCCATTTATTTAAAACAAATATTTTTTCTTTTTTTAAAAAAATATTTATTTATTTAGTTGTACACAATGCCTTTATTCATTTTTATGTGGTGCTGAGGATCGAACCTGAGCTGCGCACGTGCTAGGCGAGCGCTCTACTGATGAGCCACAACCTCAGCCCCTAAAACAAATATTTTTAAGAGGCGATGAACTTTTTCACCAGCTAACCTTGAAAGAAATGTAGTTGTATTAGAGTATAAACAAGTTGCATTAATACAAATACCAATAAAAGTCGATCTCCTTGAGATTCACCATAATATTATTACTAATGAGTTGCTAGATGGTAGTTAATACTAAATTAAAAACACCAATTAGGACAATAGTAGTTATTGTTAAGTTAGTTGGTCTTCATGATAAGCCCAGTAAAGTGAGGGAGCATGTTAACATTTTCAGATGAATGTTCTACACATTTATCTCAGAAGTCTTTCAGTGTTATAAAAGAAAATAACCTACACTTGGAATTTTTTCATGGCTTCCAGTTTGCTCAAATGGTGCTTACTTCATCGAGGCCAAATCTGAAATCTGTGATATCTATAGCAATTTGCTATTTCTAGCCAGTTTTCTGGTTTGGGGTCAATAGAAGGAGCACAAGAGTTCAAAGTCATAAAGTTGTTATTTGGAAGTTATAAAAGATGTGTCATACAGTAATCAGATTTCTTTATAAGGGAGCATTACATATAGTTGTGTTCTATAATTTTCTCCATTGTCCATATGGATCTTAAGCTTTTGGAAGAACCTGAGTTTTCAACCAAATAAAGCTGTTCAGAACTTATTATATGTTTTGGAAAAAAGTGTTTTCGTTAAGGTGTTACCTAAATTTTTTAAGTTTAACTTTTAAAATTTTTATTCAATTCAAAAGAATCTGAGTACCTAATACATACCTGGAATAGGCAGTACTTGGTCTTTGGCCTTTATTTAAGTCCCATAAAATAGACACAAAGATTTATCCCCAGCTTCCCACTGGAAAACCTTTCGGATAACCATGGTCATCCAAGGTTTTTATGAGCTGAACTTGATTTTACAAAATGAAAACAATAAATACAAGCAATAATAAGGACTTTCTGTCATTTACAAATATACAACCAAATATACCTCTAGGTATACTGTCCTCAGGTCTGATTTTGATGTCCAACTCCCATTTCACTTCTGATACCCTTACTGTCTTGAGAGCTACTCAATCTTTGGGAAGAGAGTATGTAAATAATGAAAATATAGTGTGATAAGTGTTATTAAAAGATATATGAGCGGGCTGGGGTTGTGGCTCAGTGGCAGAGTGCTTGCCTTGCATATGTGAAACACTGGATTCAATCCTCAGCACCACATTAAGAAAATGAATAAACAAAATAAAAATATTGTGTCCATCTACAACTAAAAATATTTAAAATAAAAAATATATGAGCATGTGTAAGTTTCTTTGGGGTCACAGATTAGGCAGTGCTCGTCTCTAGTTGGCGGATCAGGGTGTATTGCCAATGGGATCCAGTTAAACTGGCTCAAACAGAATGAATGGACAATTGCCTGGAGGTGGATGGGAGAAAAACTCTATGCAATGAGAGGTGGTATGCAAAGTCCCTGAGAAATGAAAGGTGTATCACAATGGAAGAAAGAATCTTATGAATGCCAGTCAGGGTAGAAGCAAAAGATGATGCCACAGAAGTCTTGGGTCAGATGTGAGAGTGCTGGTGGAGCATGCATAAGATTTTAGATTTATCCCATAGCAAGTTGGAGTGCCGTCAGATGATTTGGGGCAGGTGCTTGGGTTTTTCTGGGTTTTGTTTTTCTGGTTATTATTGATTGTTGCACATCAGTTTGAGAGTAGAGTCTGATTTAGACTGGAGTTTTCAAACCTCAACTTCAGTTTTCTGTTTATCTTTTAAAAAACAGTTTCTTGGGCCCCTGTAGAAGAGTGATTGTCCTTCTTTCTGTGCTAGTTGGCATACAAACGTCTGTTTAAACTGAATGTTTTCAATGAGAATCTTCTTCCTTCCAGTGCTCTTTCTGACCTAGTGGCAGGAACAAACATTGCATCCTTTTTCTGCTATATTGGACTCATTTTTACTCTAAACATAGAAAAGCTCAGTTTTCACACAGAAAAGAAGCTAGAAGTAATAAGAGTCTGGGTTTAAGAATTCTGGCTTCCTTCTCTAACTGTTCCAGTGTTTTTAAACCAATACATACAGTTCAGGAGAAAATCAAAGGGCTCTGTCTCCTCAGGCAGGTGCGGAGGCAGAAGCCCTTTTGGATTGTGTGTGAGCTGCTTTAATTTAAAATAAGTGTTTAGGGGTGGGGGAGGGAGTTGGAGAGGAAGGCTGTGGGGACAGCTCCCAGATTTTTACCTTGAAAGCAGGTGCTGTTGAAATATTCCAGAAACAGATGGAATCTCCTATTCTTGTTTTAAGCTATTTATGGTTGTCTCGCCTGAGGGTACCCTGCTATACAAAAATGCACAGCCTGATGTTTGAGGGCAGCTTGGGCATCAAAGCTAGGGCCCCTCTGGGAGAAATCAGCCTTTCTTCCTACTGCCTGAAATGCCATTCTTGAAACATGGATCTCTCAGTCTATTTAACAGAGGACTTTCCTCTGCCTTTCGAGAGTTTCTATCTCTCTGAAGCTGTTTTGATTTCTTTTTAATTCTTTCCCTTAAAAGTAAGATGGGTATTATGTTGTTGTTGTTGTTGTTCCTTTCTGGATGATCAGTTAGGAGGAGGTTCTACTGCTATGGCAGACTTACAGTTTCACCCATTGTGGGTCCTGGGACATGGCAGCTGTCAGAAGCCAAACCCATGAAGTGGCCTTGGGTGGCTCTGGTTTACTGGGCCAGGACATTTTCTGAGCCCCCGAAGAGTTCAGAAAATACTGTATTATGTGTGTGGGGTGCTCATCAGAACATTGCTTTGTGGAAGGTTGTAACTTTTTTTTTTTAATTAAAAAAATGAAATGGTTGAGGAACATTGTATGTTTTATTGCCATACAGATGCCTTCATACTTAGAAACATAATCCTCTGGAGAGTCACGACTCAACAATAGTAACAAGCTGTACAGTTTAAAGAAAATCACCTTTGAAGAGAAGAAAGGGAAATAAAACTGGCCCTGTTTTCCCAGTGGCCTGCTGTGGGAGGTGATTTTGAGGACTGGGAAGCTGGACAGTCAGAAGGGCAGGTGTGTCTTTTGCAGGAACAGCACTGGGTTGACACCAGCAGCCAGCCTCAGGCCATCTGCTGTGGGAGGAAGCTCCTTTTCTCCTTCTGGTCCATGTCAGAGGAAACCATGCTGGCTCAGCCTTCCCAAAAGCAATCTGAGCTTGGGATAGTGGGGTATTTGAAACTCCTAAATTTGGCGAGCAGAAAGTTTTCATTTTTTGAGATTGAATGAGTTACAGATAAATGAGAGACATGGCATTTCCTTGCTTTGTTTTGAAAGCAGAGTACTTCCTTTTCTTAATGCTCATGAAGTTAAGTACAGGGAAGCAAGTGAGACCCCATAGGAATTTCTTGAGTGTAGTTTGTTTTCCCCATCTGGCTCCTCTTGCTGCCTCTTGTGACCACTGCTGATGACTAATGTTGCAGCATTTTGAAGATAGATAGACTGAGACTACTAGACAACTCATTAGAGAGGATGTGGTAGTGTGTGTGTGTGTGTGTGTGAATAACATGTATCAGGATTTATTTAATATGCCGGGTGGTTTACAGAATTCTCTTGTATTCATGTACCATTCATGAAATGACCTTCATTAGAGAGATACCAGGCTTGAGGTAGAGAAGGACACAGACACAGATCTATAAGGAGAAAGTGAAGGAATTTGTTTTGGAATCTGAAGTCCAATCAAAGCCCATATGATATTTTCTTGCCACCAAAGCAACCATTATGAGTTTCATATGGTTGTTCTATCAGTCTGTCTGTCTAGTTATAATAGCCATGATGGGTAGTTTGCCTTTACAGGAGGAGCTCAGAGGTGACTTTAAAGAGTTTTCAGAAGTAATTAAAATAGTTTACCCTCATTTTATAAGTGATAAAAATGAGACCAGAAGACTTTGTCCTAAGTTCTTTAGCCGGCTTATGTCAGTCTCCTGATCCCTAATCCAGAGTTTTATCCAAACTATGGCAAAGAGTCTTCCAGCTCAGGAGAATAAGACCAAGGTCACCTGAAACTAATGTTTTTCAAGACTCTGTAGCCCTCATTTAACACCAAGAAGTTCTGTTCCCTTTTGGCTAGCATCATTGCAATCTATGTGAACAATCCAAACATAATTACTGGGTAAAGAAAACCATGCATTCTGTTTAAATCTGATACAGGGTGTGTTTGAATAGAAAACTAGTAAAATTGAACCTGCCTTCTGAGACAAAGTGTCTAAGGATTCCACATGAGGGACCCCTTTTGGGAGACAGAAAAACATACTGCAGGAGAGGCTATTTGGTGTTTTTTGGTCAAGTTTGGATGTCAACAAGTTTTCTTGGATTTCTCTGAAAATCAACCACTTTATTTCAACAGCTATAGCAAGCATTAGGCATCTATCTGAGCCTTGTCTTTGCTTTTCACTGGGTAGAAGATAGAAAAGAAAATGAC
Organism: Tamias sibiricus; assembly: GCA_025594165.1. Taxonomy (NCBI): domain Eukaryota; kingdom Metazoa; phylum Chordata; class Mammalia; order Rodentia; family Sciuridae; genus Tamias; species Tamias sibiricus. The sequence goes on along the minus strand of CM046657.1, from coordinate 210,870,124 downwards.
TCAAAGTATGCCTTAGTTTCCTTTGTCACCTAAAATTGCCCTTTGCATCTGAGCTTCAGGCTTATTTAAGAGCAAGATAGGTTTGTGAATACACAAGAAGTCTGAATGTATTTGGCCCTTTCGTGTCCAGTTTGAGAAGTAGGAGTACCCCATCATCTCTCCCTCCTAGAAGACTGAAGTAATGGCATAACTCTCTACAGAAGAATAATTGTGCTATTTGAAGTTTGAAGATCCTGGAATTCTATCAACTATGAGCCACTTATTTTTGTGATGTTATTTTTTGAGATTTATGAAAATATACATGCTTATTAAAGGATTTTAGAAAACTACAGGAAAATAAGAAATCTATCATCGCACCACTAATAATGATGAGGGTGTTTCATTCATCAAGTTGGGATCATGCTGTAGGTATAATTTTGTATCACACCCTTTCAGTTATTAATTTTAAGCATCTTTTCATATCATGAGACAGTCTTTCCTGAGAATGTTTTTGTGTAATTTATTTGTATGAAGTTGACTTATAAGGGAAGAAGCTCATAGTGATCTGAAAAAATTTTTCTAGCTGAGATTTATATTCTTTATGAAAATTCAGTTGTTATAAGACATTCAGTTAATTATTTTGGTGTTTTTGTTTAAAGAAAAAATATTCAACCATTTTTTTATCTTAACTGTGAGCTACTACCGGATGATGAAGAATTCTTGATGATGAAGAATACTTATTAGCGTTAGAAAACAATGAACCTAAAAGTATAGAAACAATATCAAACTCTTTGTTAAGTCAAGTGGGAAGTAATATGTTTATTTTTCCTTTCTGTATTCCCCTTTGTATATTTACATCTTTAAGTAATTCTTTTGATTAGCATGAATTATATTGTAAAATGCAAAAAATGATGTAACATACTTTTAAAGTTAGATAGCATTATAATTTTGATTTTGAAATATATTACATTCTGAGTGAAAAAAATGTATCTTGAAACTTTGACAAAACTCATGGAATTTTAAAATATTGTTAAGAAAATTAAGTCCCTATGTTGTAGTATGCGATGGAAATTGAATATTTTTTTGTTTTTTTCCCCCGTGTTCCTAGGACTTGAAACTAGCAATAGTCTCAGGCAAAACAAAGGGTAATTATTATCCTTTAACTCAATTCACAAATGTTAGGCTCCTACATGGGGGTATCTAATACCTTATCTATAATACAAAGCAAAATTTATTACAAAATGTATTCAGGGAGGCATCATTTATGGTTTTCTAACCCATTCTATTTCAAATGCCTTTGAAGTAAAGTAGGTGGAGCTTTGTATGTGGGGTCAATTGTCCCACTGTTCATTTATTCAGTCTGGTATTTTAACTAGCTCTTTATGTGTATTAATGAGCCCCAAATGCAGCAAAAATGTTTTGCTGTAAACTTGATGTTTTTAAAAATACTTACTTTTAAGTGTAGTAGAAAAAGAAGTTGGGTGAAATTCAGTGTCCTGTAGTTTGTTGTCCGAGCTCCTACCATGACTGGTTTCCTCCCTCCCTCTACTTTTCCCTCCCTTCCTTTCTTCATTCTTTAAAAATCTCTTTTCCCATAGGAAAATGAGAAATCTTCAGGAGGTACAAAACACAAAGGTACTGCAAATATAAACAACTCCAAGCCAAGAAGAGAGTTGAAACAAAGTATGTTTGCTAGTGTACTATTTCTTACTGAACTAGGATTTTTACTGTTATTCCTGCAAATTTTGCAGTTTTGGACACCAGTTTTGAAGAAATTTTAGTTTATAGTTTTTCCTTTGTGAGTATATGAAAATATGCTAAATGCTCATCATCTTTATTGAACAAAGATGGTAATTTTCTCCCAACCATTAGAAAAAACACTTGCTTTTTAATATTTTCTTGGGTAGTCTTTATTAGAATCTTTCAATAGTTATAATTCTAGGTCATTTTATTTGAGTAGAGAATTTATCAGAGAGTCCCCTGTACTTATTTACTTATTTATCATGTGTCCTTTATCTCAGTTACTTAAGTAGCAAACTGGGGATGATACTAATTCAGAATATTATTGTAAAGATCAGACAGAGCAAGTGCTTGAAAAGTTTTTAAAAAATATATTATACCTACTGTGTAAATATTTAATTATAACCCTGTACCTTTCTTTTGTAAATTGCTATATAAAACCTGCTAACAGAAAAGGGCATTGAATTTAAATAGATAAACACATATGTATACATACATGTAAGAAAATATGAACAATTATACAGCAAATATCCATGTAATCACCATCTAAATTTGGAAATTGCAAGCATCCTAGTATTAAGTTTTCACCCGTATATTCATCCCTAAATACAATAGCATAGCTTCAGTTTTGAACCTTTGTAGGAGTTGCATTATGAAATTTGGAATTGTTATTTTCAGTCTTATTTCATTTGCTTAACTCTTGAGATACAGCAATGCTGTTGCTTATAGTTGCAATTTATTTTCTTTGCTATATAGTGTTTTATATTGTGTTACCATACCACTATTTGTTTATACATTCAATTGTAGGTGGCCATTTGGACTGTTTCTAGTTCTTGGTTTTCATGAACATTATTGAACAGGTATCCTGGTACAAATAGGCTAGAATGATTTCTGTGTACATACCTTAGAGTTGATAGCAATAGCATAGGATATATTATCTTCAGTCTTATTGTGATAATGCCAAATTGTTTTCTAAAGTGGGTATGCCATTTTGTGGTTCTGCCAGCTGTGTGTGAGCATTCCATGTGACCACCCTGGTGCCACTTGCTCCTTGTTTTTTAAAGACAATGTGCCATGCCAGCATACAATTCTTTCTCAGATCTCATGAGATCTAGGTATAGTTACCATTCTTTTCTTCCCCAAAGATTAATTTGGCTTTATTGTCTACAGAAGTGTTATTAGAGGAAGAGGCAGTTCGTGGAGTTGTAGAAGAAATGTTGATAATACTTGAAAGGTCAAATGAGTTACAAGGTGGCATGACATAAAAAGTACAGTGTTCATTCAGAGTATGGCTTGCATCCCAGTCTTCCTGATTGGGAACTGTGCTTTTGGCTTCCCCATTTACTCTTAGGCAGCTTTGATTTCCTCATTTTATTTTTTTAGGATTAGAGATAATATAGATCTTGGCAAGGCAGTCATTGACACCTCACAATATTACTCAGTAGAAGGGTAGGCCAATTGTATACATGCCATTGCCATAGGTGAGATTTGTGTGTTCATGGGTGTGATCAGTATACATGAGCTTTGCTCATATGAACTTGAAGATGACACTTGATAGCAATAAGGTAGGCACTTACGCCATGCTGGTCAGGATATAAAATGGTCCAACATTCCCAGAAAACAGTTGGCAATATATGTTTAAAACCTCAAATTTATTTCCACTTTTGGGAATGTGTTTTTCAGGAAAATTCAAATATGTATGTATATAAATATATATATGTATGGGAGGGGGGGTATGTACAAGGGTATTGGCATAGTTTATAGAATGAGAAGTTAGAAACAATATAAAGGCCTAGAAGTAGGAGAATAATTCAATTTACTTAGATACCATGCAGTCACTAAAATTGTTTTTAGTGATAATTTGATGATATGGAAAACATCCTTGATAACACTATACAAAAAAAAAAAGGACAAATTTTTCTATATGATATGATCTCTATTTTAGAATAAATATATGGTGGTGGTGAATGGACTTAGGTAATTGGACACCAAATAGTTGGGTAATAAGATTGTGGGTATTTTTTTATTTTCTTCTTTGTATCTCTTTAATAAAGTAGTTCTTGTGGCAGTTTTATTCTGTCAATCTCAATTGAAATATTTTACCATAGTTTGCATATTTTAAAAAATGTTTGTAGTTATAGATGGACAGAATGCCTTTATTTTATTTGTTTATTTTATATGGTGCCTTAAGGATCGAACCCAGCGCCTCACACATGCTAGGCAAGTGTGCTGCCACTGACCTACAGCCCTAGCCCCGCATATATTTTAATTTGGGAAAATTATAACTTTTTTCATGTATCTCATGATTGCAAATATAGAATGTCACAAATGTTAGTGCTATAACTACCACAATGATAACTGATTTCTTTTTTTTTTTTTTTTTACTGTTTTGCCTACTTTATTTTTTTAATATTTTATTTATTTTTTATTTATAATATTAGTATGTACTACAATTCATAATGCACATATATAGCATCTTTTTACATAAAACTGTTTGTATACAAAGTATATGCCCCCTAACTGTGTAATGGACTTGAGCTCTGGAATCAGGACTATGTTTAAAATTTTGATTGTACCACTTACTTGCTAGCTCTAAGACTGTGAGCAAGTCACATCACCTTTCTGAGTCTAACCTTATCCATAAAATAGAAAATACTTCCCATGGTAGTATGGAAGATTAAAGGAGAGAGTTTTTTTTTTTCCCCCTTCTTTTGTGGACATACACCATGCACACTACATGGCACATCTTTGATGCTCAATCCAAGGTAGTTATTCCCATGTTGCTGTACAAATTTAAAAAATACTATCATTTATAAAATGTACCATTGAGGAAAAAATCATCTTGGGATGGGGTGGGGGGTTAAATTCTCACATTGATCCCAAGAAACATTTTGATTTCAGAAAAGTTGGGTTCATCTTAATTGAGAAATGATTGTATTAATTTCATAGTGGGTCATTTAACATTTGTCCTATACAATGTCAGTGTTCTCCATTCACCTAAGTGACCTTTCAATTTTCTCAGAAATTTTCATCTTGTTTGTGTAAAAGGACTAGGAACCTATTCCCAATGCGAGCCTCAACCCTGCTTTTTATGGCCTCAGGATCTCTGTCATAACCCGTTTTATGCTTTCACAAACTGAGCCCCTGGGGAGCTGTCTGCACTTTTCAGTGTGATCTAGCTGAATTCCTTCCCTTCCCCATTCGAGCCCTTTGATTTGCCAGGTTTTTGTTCATCTACCCTAAGGATGGACTGAGATTGCTGAGCATGGCCTCTCTTGTGGTGCAAAGTGAGAATTGTTTTTAATTGAGCAGAAACATGTGGAAGGATCAGGAATATCTCAAGGGATTACAGAAAAATTCCAAATTTGTACTACTTACAGCTTGTGTTTAGAACATGGTCTGCTGGGAATAAATGTTAGTTAGTGTGGCCTGTGACCTTAAAAACTGTTGACATGGACTTCAGCCAGAAACTAGCCACAGACCTCCTTTGTTAAACTCATTCATAGCTCCTTGAAAACTCTAGTCAGTGAAAGTTGCCAGCTCCAATCTAAGCATAGCCTTTTTTTTTTTTTTTTTTCCCATGCTTTGGAAACAGAGGACGCCCCTTAACCAGCAAGCCTTCTTTAATAGGACTGCATGGCCTAAACGCAATTGGAATTGACAACTTCCTGGCTTGGGTTTGCCAACTGGCAGTGCTGCGAAGCCAAGGAGACAACAGCATTGGGCGCTGTGCACTTGTGTTTATGTGTGTGCAGAGGAGACTGAACTCCAGAGCATGGTGATACCCTTCACTCTAAAAGCAGCACCACGACCTGAATTGGATACGCCTTCCAAGTGTTCTGGCTAGGACAGACACATTAGAATTATCTCTCAGTGTTTTTTTTTTAAAGGAAAGAAAAGAGAAAATAGCTGCCCCCCCCCCTTTTTTTTATGGGGATGATCCGGGTCTTGTCATTCTCCCCTTGAGAATGGTTGACTGAATCCTCTCAGCATTGCCTTGCTGTAACATAGAATAAGAACAAGAAGCTCAGAGATTTTTGGATGGTACCCAGCACCCACTCACTCTTGGAGCTTTATGTAACTAAGTTTAGTTTCTTGTCCAGCTGATATTTCTCCATCTTTTTTCCTTTATCGAGGACCCTGAGGAATGAGGAGGTTAGCCAGTTTCTTTTCTATGCTACTGTCAAAGGGAATAATAAGACAAGGCCCCCAACAATTTGCTGCTCATGCAAACCAGCACAGTAATTGGGACAAAAACCAAGTATTTTCCCTAGTTCTTGTATTTAGTCCAAAAGACTACATTGTCTGAAATATATTATCTGAAAATTTGCAAAATGGATAAATTAATCAGGCTAAAGAGATGCAGCAGTTCTTCCATTGACAAATTTATTTTAGTACTATTGGAATGCTGATGTTGGGTCATGAAGGAAGCGATCTGTATTCATCAGTTGTCCTCTTGAGGTAGCCAGATATGGAGAGAGTTCATCTCTTTTTCTTCTTAACCACTTGTAAAATTTTGGTTGTTGGAGTAGAATATTTATTTCTAGTTATGCTGTTGAAATTGTTATTTTTAACATAAATACTCTAGCAGACTTATCACTTCGAAAAGCTGCTGAGGTTTGGCGTGATTTCAGCCAGGCATGTGTGAGGAGAAAAAAGGAATGTCACATTGGCCTAGGAATATGGAAACTTTGAAGGGAGAAATTATATAATTTCCTAGAGAGAATACAAGAATTTGGCTGCAGTTGAGGGAACCCAGAAGAGTACCTGGCTCATAATAGGTGCTCTGTTAAGTGCTAGGATGAATGAAAGTTGCTCCATTAAGTACTAGATAAATGAAGTTACTTATTTCACGGTTCCAGTATTTGCCTGTGTTTCACCTTTACATTAGAGCATTTATTTCTTTCACTGAAAGTAGGTGATACCACATGCTTAATTACCTGACATTCTAAAGCAAAGCATTTTGATTTAGTCAGAACTAGATTCATGTTCTGACTTATTTATCAAATTGACATGATGTACCTCATAAATATGTACAAATATTCTATGTCAATTAAAAATTTAAATCTGATTTATTAACCATGTGACAAAGCTTATCACTTGACTTGTCTGATCCTCATTTCCCACAGCTGTAAAATAAAGATAATGAGACCTGCTTTATAAAGTTAACATATAAGTAAGCATGTTATATAAAATACTTAATGTTTAGCAACATAAATTTTTTTTTTCTAGGAAGGAACTTAATATTTTTCTCAGATGCTTCTTTCCTCACCTCTATCACAGGGAATTATAAGAAATGGTTTCAAATAATTTGCTCTACAAATCTCCCTGTTCATTCACGGAAAGCAGTTACTCTATAGATCAGCTTAGAGGAATTAAAAAAGTGTCCCAAACTCTACATTGAAAAACTATAACTGCCTATGTAAATGGTTTAATGCTTGTTTTTGCTCTATCTGTGCGCTAGACTGAGAATGGATAGGATATTGTTAGAAAATACGTTTAGATGGATTGGTGATTAAGAAAACTAGATTCTATTTTTGTTTACATTTTTGACAAATAAGATGACAGCAATCTCAGAACATCAGCAGTGCAGAGATGATGGAGACTTTTCTGAACTTACTTAATTCTTATTTTACAAGAATTAATTTTCAAACGCTCCCCTATATGAGCCAATGAATCTTGGGTTTTGTAGTCTCTAAAGTTGTTGTATGAGTCTCACCATTGGTATTTTGGGTGAATAGCAAATTATATGAAGCCTCTTTTCTCCCTCCTCCACACCAGGAATGAAGGCATGTACTCTGGACAAGGAGGAGGAGGGTGAAGAACTGTGGTGTGCAGAGGAGGAAGATTATTTGCCAGATTTTTTCTTACAGGAATATTTTCCCCTAAGATTTCATGAGATGAGTGTATGTCATCTTTTTTCCCCCAGAGATTTCCCCCCTAATGCTACCTCATTTTCTGAACTTTCATTAATAGCTTTTTGCAGCTGAAGCAAATATTTTAGATCTTTCTTGTACTCTCCTCCAGCTGGGAGTGTCTTTCACACATCAAAGGCAGATACGAGCCTCTCATTAAAAGATAGTATGAGTTCATCATCTCGGAGGAGTGGGACCTGAAAACCTGAGATAACTTTCAGCTACACGTCCTATCTAAGCTGCTCTGAGATTTTTTCTGTGGGTTACCACATTTTTTTCTCAATTCGTCACTCCCAGATGCTTCAAAATCTGGCTTTTTTCCTTAGTTTTATTTATATCTAAAAATTATCTTTATTCAGAACAGGAAGTTAGTTGTAGAGCTTAGGAAAGATAAATGCTTTCATATTTTTTTTTTAATAAGAAAATCAAGAATCTTGAAGCTTAGGAAAAAAGCCCAGGGGCTGCTTGTTATTTTCTCACTACACTGCCTGCTCTAGTGTCTATAAGGTAATTATTTGAAACTTTTTAAGTCAGCTCTGAAAATGCTACAAATCCTCCCTTTCCTAACTTTTGCTAATGAAAAGCAACACTGAAATCAGAGTGGTTGAGTAGATTTCTTGAGAGAGTGAAGGACAACTGATCATGTCCTTCAGACTTCTTCCTGAAAACATTTTTATGTCCCAGTAAAGGCTGGCATGTTATATTCTGGCTAAAAGCTGTACTATTATTTTGAGCTCCTTTTGTTTGTATGTATACCTAGCACACAAATGAACATACTATAACAAAATTTTACAGGTTCCATCATTTGAGAAATAGCCTTGCCAAATCCAGAATAAATCTTTTCTGTAGTATTTATTTTCCTTACTTTGGTCAATTTCAAGTTCTGTGTTAGTATTTTCTAGCCAAAGGTAAAAGTTGTCTCCAGATAAATATTAGGATGGCCTGCCAGCCAAATCCCAGGCAACCCAGTGAATTACTCTCTTTGATAGTAGAAAAGTCCAGTTCAAGTTGCTCTGAATGGCATTTAACTATAAAACAATAGACTTAACAAAAGTTGCTGGTGTCCTTCAAATGGTTTCTTACCGGTAGCCAATACTTTGGGCACTTAAGATATGAGACTTATTCCATTAACAAATTGGAATGTAAGCTTTCAGAGCATTGCGTAGCAAATGAATAGTGAGAGAGGGAAGAGAAATATACATAGATGTATGGAAAATGCATGAAGTAAAAAATGAAAACCAAGCAAGCAAACAAAACAACGTCACCACACACATACACATGCACACCCAGAAGCTGTTGACTCGGCAGTTTTTCATTCTTTATGGCTCTAGGGACAGGTTTAAATTGGAATTTTTTTTTTTTAAATTCTCTTGTGCTGTGTTGAACAGAAAGGCAATGTTTGATGTAATCTGGCCCAGATGTCAGCAATGTGCAGTCTTGCAATGGTTATTTATCTTCAGGCTTTTACTTTGTAAAAGGAGAATCAGCAAACAATTGTTTAGGTTATAAATTACATTTAGAGACTTTTTGAGATCTTGCATATGTAACAAGTGAATGTATAGATTAGTTTGAATATGTTTTAAATTTAATTTCATTTTAGCTATTAATCTTAAAATCCTCTTTAACAAACGCTGGTTATGAGTCCCCTGACAGATGTTAATATGTTCAGTGCCTTGCATTCTGGATAGTGTTCCTCTTATTTCAATTTCTCATTCTTCTGGGAAGTTTCCTCAGCTAAGACTGTTAAACTAGTGGGCTCTTTTAAATGGTCTTTGAAAGAATTTTCTCATATAAATTTCCCAGAAGGATATTTGTATTTGTTGTTTATGTAATGGCTTATAATGCAAGTGGCAAAACTTCAGTAGCAGTTCCCACATGGTAGTTTATTTGCTTGCGTTGGAGTATGGGGATTGATTGTCTTGGAATTCAGGTGTATTTGTTTTAAGAGTATTCATAATGTCTTAAAAGATGAGAGTTGCTCATGATTTATACCCATCCATTGTCTGCCCTCTTTGAGATGCTGCTGATGGCTGCTAAATCCCCTGGAGAGAATGGATTTTGAAATTTCCTTTTGGGAGTGGAAAGAGGGAGATCTTCTGTTGTCATATAATACTATTTAAAGATCAAGGAATGCACATGAAAATTTTTGCTTCTGTTGTTTTTTTAACCCACTCAATGGGGTTTTCTTAATAAATTTAATTTGAGCTACTCAGTTATATAGTCAGTTTCCTTTTAAGAACTGAGTGCAACTCAAGGTCAAATTTAAAAATTTAAAAATATTTTCCATATTAGATGCCAGTAGTAATTCTAACCCAGTGCAATAATAATTTTAACCCAGGCAGGATTAACTACTGTTACATTAGGTAGCCTGATCGGCTTTAATGAAATTTTGTCTTTAAAATATTGAAAAAATTACATTGACATTCTATAACTTTAAGATCACTAACTTCATAACCTTGATAAAGCAGTCTCCACAAGTGGCCTCAGTGTAGTATGTAGGAAAGATTAGGAGCTTTGGGACAAGGGGTTCAGTTGTATATGTACTGCTAATAGGCTAGGTAATATTGGGCAAGATGCGTGACCTGGTCAACCTCCTCTGTAAAATGACAACTGGATAGTTGTCATCATCCCGGAAGACCCAAATATGTGATTTAAAAAAAAAATTCAAATCAAAATCATATTATTAAGTTTCAGTGAGCTTATTAGGGCTTTATTGCCAAAATTCATGTTTCTTGGACATTTCCTTTCTCATTCCAACCAATGTGTTTGAGCTGCATGATCAGAGGGATTACAAAAGTTTTAGTGCAGTCTTCCTAATGCATGGCAATATTTAAAAAGTTTAATTGCATTTGATTATTAGCACTTTGTCACTTTTCAATGGAATATTAAATATGAGACCTCATTTATTCTTTAAGTAGGGACACTGGCTCAATGCTATTACATTGTCTTTCCTAACAGCTGTCCCACAGGAAAACTAAGAAGGCAAGGAATTTTTTTCTCTTGTAACATTATAACGTCACTGAAGAGCTACTGGGTTAGCAGAGGAGAAACCCTCCATTCCCACCTTGCTCAGAGCCAGATTAGCTGTGTGACTTTGTATATGCTGCTGGGCTTCCCTCCATCTGTAAAATAGAAATGATATTAGCTTTCCAAGCACGTTTGTAGAGAAGATGAAGTCAAACTAGCTCGTATTTGTGATTTTTCTAAAAGGTGAATGTTTTGGGGATTTAGAATGCGTTGATAATAAAAACTTGCTAAAAGGAAATACACCTCACTGCTTATCTTGTTACTCACCACAGGGTAACTTCTAGAAGTTCAGGCAAACACTTGAGTGTTATGTGTGCTGTGGGGAGGATGTGAACAAATCATGAAGTCTGGCTTCTTTGAGCCTTTAAAAGTTGTGGGAGCATTCTAAAGGTTCTGGAAGTAAGTGCTGTTGGGTGGTGGAAGGAGCCAGACAGGTTTGGGTTTGCTTACCAGCTTCCCGTGCCAATTTAGGATTTTTATTAAGTTATCTAATCTCTTGAACCTCTCCCCCCTTTTCATTTCTGAAATTTAGATAAAAAAACCTACCTCATAAGGTTGTTGTAAGATAGGGTTTGCAGCCGGCGTGGTGGCTCACGCCTGTAATCCCAGCACTTTGGGAGGCTGAGGCAGGAGGATCGTGAGTTCAAAGCCAGCCTCAGCAGTGGCGAGGCACTTAGCAACTCAGTGAGACCCTGTCTCTAAATAAAATACAAAAAAGGGCTGGGGATGTGACCCAGTGGACGAGTGCCCCTGAGTTCAATCCCCGGTACCACAAAAAAAAAAAAAAAAAAAAAAAAAAAAAATAGGGTTTGCAAATTATTTAGCAGAGTGTCTGATAATTAATAGAGGTTCTATGAATGGTAATTACTCATTCCTCCCTGGGTGAGTGGTTTTACAAAATCTAAAAATGGTCATAGTGGAAAAAGGAGCACTTTAATTTTTATCAAGTGATTGATAGTTGGAAGGTCACTGAGCTTTTAAATGGACGTATCCTTTGATTTATTTCTTGATTTTCTTTGGGGAAAAAAGACCAGAGTATAAATTCAGAAGGTTCAAGTCTCAGCTTTTGGTTATTCAGCTACATTTTCATGGATACATGCTAACTTTTCTGGACTTCTGTTTTCCCATCTATATACATGAGGACAATAATAATCCCTCAAAGGACTGTTTGGAGGACCAAATCATAACACATGATGCTCTTTTGTAATAATCAATAATGGTAACCAACTTGAAATCTAATAAAACTTAAAAAAGTAAAAAAAATAATAATAATAAGTTTCCCCCCAAGCTCTGTTTCCAAGTCTTCTCTTGGGAGATATTAATGTGAGAGAATAATTTTCACAACAGCCCTGAAAGGGAAAAAAGAGTCTTCAGTTTTTACAAGTGGTGAGGGGACTTTGGAAAATAGTTGTTAACTAACTGTCAGTATTTGAACCTGGTTCTATCTGACTCTTACTCTTTTTATGCTGCCCTATCTGATGTAGTTTAAGGGAACATTTATTGAATGTCCATAGGTACTGGGTATGACATGACAATGAGGATGTGGTGATGTACAAGACATACTTTCCCCACCTTCACGTAGCCTAGGATCTATACAGCAGGCTTAAAACAATCTGTTGTAATACTGAACCCTGATAAAGAAAGCTGGATAATTATTTAGTCATCTGTGTATTTTAAACTGGTAAACTCTGAATTGGTGACTTTTATTGGTTTCAGAGGATCCCATTATTATCTTATAATAGTTCTGCATTTTGGGTGTATGAATTTCCAGAACTTAAAAATAAAAACCGGGGCTGGGATTGTGGCTCAGCGGTAGAGCGCTCGCCTAGCGCGTGGGCGACCCGGGTTCGATCCTCAGCACCACGTACAAATAAAATGCATTGAATAAAACGCATTGTGTACAACTAAAGCAAATAAATAAAAATATTTTAAAAATATAAATAAAAAATAAAAAAATAAAAACCTTGTTAAAACATGCATAAAAACTTTATAACAATTTATTTATTTAAGCTTATTATTCACCAGACATATTCTATGCATTCTATCATTGAATCCTCACAATAACCTTGAGAGGGCATTATGGTTCCCGTTGTATAGATGAAGAAACTGAGGCTTGGCAAGATTAAGTAACTTGCCTAAAGAAATACAACTAAAACATGTCATGATTCTTTTCATCCAGAACCTACATTTCTAACTAAATTAAATTATATAATTTTATTAGAAAAATTTATATATTTTTTTTCAAAATTAAGAGAGTCTGAGACTTTTAAATTCTATTTTTAGTTCTTAATTACATAACAGTAAAACTGTCTTCTTTGATGTGTAACTTAATGAATTTTGAGACATGTATACAATCATGTAGCTTCCACTACAATCAAAATAGAAGCAGTTCTATAATTCCCCCTCCCCCAGTTCCTTTGCTGCCCTCTGTAGTCGTACCCTCCTCCAAACCACTGACAATGACTGATCTCCATCTTTGTAGTTTTGCCTTTTCTAGAATGTCATAAAAATGAAATCATTCAAGATTACCTTTTTGGATCTGGCATCTTCTACATTAGAAAAATCCATTTGAGTGGTTTTTTTTTCCATGTTGTGTGCATCAGTGATTCATTCCTTTTTGTTGCTGAATAGGTATTCCATTGTATGAATGTATCCACTATTTGTTTATCCATTCACCATTGAAGGACACTAGGGTCGTTTCTAGTTTCTGTGGTTATGAATAAAGCTGTTACAAATATTTCCGAATAGGTTTTTTTGTGTAAACACGAGTTTTTGTTTCTCTCGAGCAAATAAGTTGGAGTGGGATTGCTGGGTCGTATGCTCAGGACATATACAACTTGATTTAAAAAAAAAAAAAAAAAAACCTGCCTATTTTCCAAAACGACTACCACTTTGTACTTGCACCAGTAGGGTATAGAAATTCTAGTTCTGAATCTTCATTGACATTTGATGTCGCTTTTTTCTTATTTTAGCTATACTACACAAGTAATAGAATCTATTGTGATTATAATTTGCAGTTCCCTGATGACTAGCAATTTGGGGGGTATTTTCCTGTGCTTATTTGCCATCTGTATATCTTGTTTAGCAAAGTGTCTGTTCAAATTTTTGCCTATTTAAAAAATAGATTTGTTTCCTTATTGTAGAGTTTTGTTAAGAGTTCTTTATTCTTTTTGGGAGGGGAGGGCAGATAATTGGGGGATTGCACCCAGAGGTGCTTAATCACTGAGCTACATCCCAGCCTTTTTTATTTTTTATTTTGAGACAGGGTCTCACTAAGTTGCTTATGGCCTTGCTGAGTTGCTGAGGCTGGCTTTGAACTCGTGATCTTTCTGCCTCAGCCTCCTGAGTTGCTGGGATTACAGGCATGCACCACAGTGGCTGGCTCTTTTTTTTTTTTTTTTTTTTGGTGGTAGGGGGGATTGAACTCAGGGGCACTCGACCACTGGGTCACATCCCCAGACCTTTTTTGTATTTTATTTAGAGACAGGGTCTCACTGAGTTGCTAAGTGCCTCGCCATTGCTGAAGCTGGCTTTGAACTCGCGATCCTCCTGCCTCAGCCTCCCAAAGTGCTGGGATTACAGGCGTGCGCCACCGCGCCCGGCAGTGCCTGGCTCTTTAGTGTATCTTGATACAATTTTTTTTTTTTGTCAATGTGTGATTTGCAAATAGTTCCTCGAGTCTGTGAATAGTCTCCATTGTCTTAACAGTGGTTTTTCACAGAGCAAAAGGTTTTAATTTACATAAAGTCTTAACACATCAGTCTTATCTTTTATGGACTGTTTTTGATCTCTCATCTAGGATTTTTTTTTTTTTTTTTGCCTAACAGAAGGTTACAAAGATTTTCTCTTATGTTTTCTTCTAAAAGTTTTGTAGTTTTATGTTTTAGCTGTAGATCTGTGAATCATTTTGAGTTAAAGTTTTTAAAAAGTGTAATGTACAAGTTGAGGGTTTTTGTTTTGTGTTTTTTGTTTTGTTTTTAATGTGTGGACATCTAGTTGTTCCAATACCATTTGTTAAAAAGACCATTTTTTCTCCCTTGAATCACCTTTACAATTTTGCAAAAATTAATTGACTAGCCTGGCATGGGTTGCACATGCTTGTAATCCCAGGGACTCTGGAGGCTGAGGCAGGAGGATCACAAGTTTGAGGTTAGCCTCTGCAACATATACCCAGTCTCAAAAAATAAAGAGCTGGGGATGTGGCACAGTGGCACTGTGGTAAGAACACTCCTGGGTTTGGTATCTGGTAACACACACACACTCTTACACACTTGTGTGGGTGTGTTTTCTGGACTCTATTCTATTTCATTGTTCTGTGTATCTATCAATACCATACCATCTTGATTAGTATGTCTTTATACTAAGTCTTGAAATCAGATAGCCTGAGTCTTCTAGCTATGGTTTTTCTTATTGAAAAATTGTGTTAGCTATTCTAGTTCTTTTGCCTTTATAAAGAAATTTTGCTCTTCTACTTCTTTGGTCTTTGATATCTATAGAAAGTCCTACTGGGATTTGGATTGATATTGAGTTGAGTGTATAAATCAACTTGAGGAAAGATGACATCTTAACAATATTTGAATCTTCCAATCCACGAACAGAGTACATCTTTCCATCTATTCTTTGATATTTTCCCTTTTTTGTGTGTGTGGTTTTCACTATAAAATTCCTACATGTCTTTTGTTAAACTTATACCTAAGTATTTATTTCCTGTTTTTTTTTTTTTTCCTTTTCTTTTTGGTGCCAATGTAAATGGTTCAAGTAAAAAATTAGATACTGAGTTTTTATTACTTTTATTCAAACTTCTCAAGTCTTTGTGTTCTGAAGGTATTTGCCTATTATGTAATGTCTTTAGCAAGTAAAAGATTGTTTCTTGATGTTTGTTCTTCTTTGAATCATCATCTGCTTGTGATCTCACAGCCCTTGCACCATTTTGTAATTATGATGTCAAAGCAAATAGCTTCAAAGGATACATCTGGGAGGATCTGAAAAGTGTACTTCTCTGGACAGGTGGATCAGGCTGGAGACAGTATCCATGTTTCCTTCTTTCCACTGGTGTCATAGGCATTTTAGATTTTTTTTTTTTTTTTTTTGAGGGGGTTTTGTTCCATCCATCTTCTTTTACCTCAGAAAAATCTAGTCCAAAGTATAGAATATTAACTTTTAACTTTATAGAAATGAGACAGTATAGTAAACCTTTGGAAAAAGATGCTTTTTGTTTTTTTTTTACTTTTAGACAACTAAACAAAAAACAGTTTCAGGGAAAATCAGAGCAGCTGTTCCCCTCGTTATATTTCCTTTAGTGGTTCTGTACCATCTCCTGTTCGTGTTTCATTGTTGTGTAGTTTACATGCTTGGAGCATTGCCAGGACGAGAGGAGATATCATGCCTAATACTTTTAACATTCACCATCCCATTCAGTTCTTGTCACCACCTGGTAAATTACAGAGGACTACAGTGAGCTTCAGAGTGATCTGGCTAAAGTTCTGTGGCTGCTCAGAGAGCATAACTTCGACCCAGATCCTAGGCACAAAGTCCTAGCCTTTCCCATTCTCGTCTCCAAGAGTCTTCTTCAATTTTATTACCTTGTGGGGCTAACTTTTTGGGTGATCCTTAGAATATCTGCTGGAAGTTTCTGCAACCATCTTCCAAAAATATTTTGGGGTGTCCTTATAAAGTTTTACAGACAGTAAAGGTTTTCATAGAACTCCCTTTTATGATCTCTGGATCCTAGGTTAAAATATTATATTTAAGATCACTTTACTTGCTAATTTGTTTTTCTTCCATTATCAAGAATTATTTGAGTACTGATTTCCTCTTCCGTGACACTTGGGTACAAATTTGACACTACCCATGTGGGTGTGTGTGCATGGGCAACTGCTAAAGGCCAAGAAGCTCTTCCTTCTGTTCATTCATTCTTTTCATTTTTTCATGCTCTGTGCTGACTGCTGGGGATTCAGCTGTGAATAAAGCTCTATCCTTGTCCTGAAGGACTTCAGGGTCTAGTGCATTTTGGAAATGGTCATGCTTGGAATGGCTAAAGTACATTCACGTGATACAGAGAGACAGCATGGGGTAGTGGAAAAATCTGGACTCATATTCAGGCTTGGATTTAATTTTAGGCAAGTTACTATTGAATTATCCTAAGCCTTTGCATAAGGTGATTAATGATAATACCTATCTTAAGTCATTATAAACAAGAGCTTTCTTGGTAAAAATTAGTTCTTCTGGAAATTTAGTACATATAAAGTCCTGAGATAACCTGTTGGAGACCAACCCATTAGTAAACTGTAGCCATTGTTAGCAATTCAAACTTTGTATTCCACACATATTTGAGAGTAAGTCAACATTGTAAGCCAGATGCTATAAATAGAGATGGACATAAAACAAACTTTGATGTTTAACATCTGCATTCACTAATATCCAATGAGATTTTGCTGAAAATTGGTTTAAATAGTAGATATATTTGGTTGTACAGGTTTTCCCCTACTTGCTAAAAGCTGAGCTTATTTTTCTTTTGTCGTTTGTTGTTTACCTGTTAGAATCCAGTTTATAAGGAACCACATAGGTATTTCCTCAGGAAGAAAACTGCCTCAAGATTTCCATGGCATAATTTTTGACTGGATTAAGTTATTTCACCTTTGATGTCGGTCACAGCCTGAAAGCACAAGAAGTTGTTTACAAAGGAGGCCATCGATTCTCCCTCTTTCTCTGGAACCATCCGAGCAGTGAGACCCGCACAGTCTGTTTGGCACAGTGGCTGCTCTCCACTGGCTGGGGGCCCTCCTGCTGCTGGGCAGAGGATGCTCCAGAGCTCCGCTTGTGCCTGCAGATCTGCTTGTGGTTAGCTGGGGCCTGTGACCATCACTACAGCCTGCTGCTTTAGTTGCAATATCTTTTCCTTAATATTTTCCATCTGGCCCACAATGACCTATAAAGACAGACATAAACCAGGGTTTGAATTATGAGGAGGGCGATGCTGAAATGCTTCCAAATCTCACTCTAGAACCTGCGGGCCGGGCAGCTGCCTTTGCATACTGGACAGAAGGAAACTTTTCTCAAGTTGGTTTGCAGAGCATTTAGTCACATCAAAGACCTGAGCTATTCAGCTCTTAAGTGTTTTAAAAGGCTTTATAAATTCCTTCTCGAACATCACTGAATTTTAGCATTTAACTCACAATTACGCTGATATTGAAGATTTTCGAACAAAAATATAACGAGGGTCATGAGAGCATTTCATATTCAACTTCTAAGTTTTTAACTGTATCCAAAGGTTTAACAATTAGTGAGGCGTGTGGAATAATTGGTGTCATTGCGCTCTGAGTGGCATTGCAATAGCAGGGATGTTTTACTGTAAAGTTAGAACTCATTGAAACTGAGAGTTCAAAAAGGAGTAAGAGTTGCTTTTTAAATTTTTTCTTTGCTAAGAATTTTCCTGATGATGCATTTGTTAGTAGCTTTGGAGCCAGATTGAAATAGTAGACACTAAAGCCAATTTTATACTTTGGAGTCGTTCAAAGCCAATTTAAAATATTAGTTAAAACCAGAATGCAGGTTCTGATTTTGACCATTCATATGTGCTATAAAGGCACTTGGGGCTAATTTGTATTTTTTACAGCTTAATTTTTTGGAGAATTGCTATTCTTTTTTTTAAATTATTTTTTATTCTAAGATGATATAAATGAGCAGAATGCATTACATTTCATATTACACATATAGAGCACTTTTTTACAAATCTCTGGTTGTATGCAAAGTATATTAGAGAATTGCTATTCTTTTTAGTCCTTTTTAAAACATGTCTTTTAGTTGTAGATATACATAATACCTTTGTTTTACTTATTTTTATGTGGTGCTGAGGATTGAGCCCAGTGCAAGGTGAGTGCTCTACCACTGAACCATAACCGCAGCCCCTCTTTTTAGTCTTTTTATTCTCAGAATATCCTTTAGACTAAGAGTTGGGTTGCTTTCTGGAGGACAACTTGCACTCAGAGAGGTTGTGATTCAGCTTCCGCAGCACAGCATTGAAGAAAAAGCTGGGGAGGCCTAGCCAGACATTTTGATTCTCAGACCTAAAGTCCATGCTGCCACCTCCTGTCTGCATCCTAGCTTTCATTTAAAATCAACCAGACTTCTCTTCTGAAGTCAGCTTGGTAACTTTTTTTTTTTTGTAATTTTATGCTCCGTCTGTCCTCTCTCTTCCCTTCTCCTCCCCTCTCTGCTCACTCCAGGTGGTTAACTCTTTGTGCCAAAGTTGAAGTCAGATTTGGCTTGGAGCCAGCAGAGTTGAGAATGTGGTGTTTACTTTTCAGTACAACTACAGGGTGAAATTCATACGGAAGCCTCATTAGGAAAGTTAGGTGTGTGTGGTTTTAGAAATTGATTAGATGCTCCACAGGTGTGATCTAGTGGCTCCTCCTCTCAGTCTCCTTTAATAATTGGTTCTTGTTTTATATAGTGACTCTCAATTTCTCAGTCTGAGGGTTAGGATGAGAAATGCAAGTTAATTGGAGCAACCAGCTTTAAAATTGGGGGTGAGCACCAAGTGCTAAGAATACAAAGGTTAGAGTAGTTCAGTACCTTCGAGAAAGAAGAAGAAGAAGGAAGGAAGGAAGGAAATTTGGAATTTTCTATGTTAACAATCTTGGCAACAAACAAAGGTCACACTAGAATAGGGTTAGTGTTAGGAATAGTCCATCCATTCATTCAGTGAGCACTGGTTCAGTAAACATTACTGCATTCTGCTGTGAACCCAGCAATGCAGTCGCCACATAGAGATAAGATGTACTTGTGGGAGAGATGATCAAACCAGTGAACTCAATGTGACAAGTGTACGAAAGCCTGAAAGTCCCTTGGGACGTGGATCACTTAAGTTGGGTGGAGATGGGAAGTGAGTGAGACCGACAGGGCAACTGAGAGTGGTAACACGTGAGTAGTGAATTTGGACAGCAATGGGGATAAGGAAGAACATTATAAGCAAGTTGAATAATATAGAGGTCCAAAGCCAAGGGAGCATAGTGCTTCTGCAGAATGGCTTGCCATTCATTGTGCTAAAGCACCCTCCAGCTCTGTGAGGAATGGTAGGGAGTGAGGCCCAGAGATGAAGGCCTTTACATGGCATGTAGTAGGTTTGGGACTTGTTGGTGTGGAGAGTATGTGAACAAGCCGTCCAGCTTGCTGAGGCAGAAGCCAGCTCTCACTCAGACACTTGGAAGGAGTACTGTTTATAATCTGCAAGTTCTGATTTTTGTACTAGCACTTTGCTAGCCCCCTAGAACTTTGCCTTTTAAATGTTTATGGGAAATGTGATGAATGAATGAATGTCATTTCTTTTAGGCAAAGATGTGTCTTCTAATTCCATTTTGCCTAAACCAGCATTGAGTTATTTGTATTTCCAAGTAGATGCTCAGAAATAGCAGGACTGAGGCAGCCCACATGTATACTTGATGGCAGCAGGAAACCAATATTGGATTTTAGACATTGCCAATATTAAGAGTCAGCTGTAAATAATCATAGCCCAACCCATAAGAAAATGTTAATAGTGATTAAGTTAACTCTGCCAAGATTTAGTGTGAAAGGAGTCTGAATGTATTTTAAATAGCCCTGATAGTCAGAAAAGTGAACGTTTGTACTAGTTGCTGGGCCTTGTAAAAGACTGTATTTCAGTGAATGAAAAGATCAGAGGGGCGATTCTTCTGATCCTTTGCTAGTCCGAGCTGGGTCCTCTACTTTGATTATATTTGAAGTTGCAGGCCCATTAATGAGAACACTTTAACTGGTCTCAGACCAATCTTTCTTCCTCTTCTCTTTACCTTTGTTCATTTGGGGCCCCCCTTTGGCCCCTCAGCAGGCACAGACTCTCCTCCATTGAAGACTAAGAGCATTTCCCCTGGGAGCTCAGGCTGTGTGAGGCAGCTGCCTCTTGTGTTTCCCCGCCCTCCCACCCCCTCTTGTTTTCTTCAAGACCTGGCTGGTGGTTAGGGTGAAGAAAACTGCTTTTCCTCTCTTGCCAATCCATTACACCTGCTTTCAGAGGCCTTCCCCTGTTTGAATACGTGGTGATTTTGAACTACATTCGAATGTAGAAGGTACACTCCTTAAAGAGAAGTTCATGGATTTAATTGATGATGGTGACATGGAGGGAACAGGGTAATTGAGTATATTGTCCATTTTCAGTATGGAAATTAAGTTAGAGCAAGCCTTTAATTATGAGTAGTGGTTGTTACTAGGGCGATGCGGCACAGTGAAAGGAGAACAGCTTTGCATTCAGAGGCTTGAGTTCAAGGACTGGTTTCCTCATTTACTAGTTGAAATGAGCCTCATTTTCCTTCTCTTTAACAAGGGGATTAGTAATACCAGTTGAATCTCAGTTGTTATAAGGATGAAGATCAAATAATATACTAGATATTTAAGGACTAGCTATGTGTTGGACTCCTGAGTACACATACCTGATGGGCAGCTGACTTCATGATTTTCATCCACAGCAGTGATGGCATAGTGCAGTAAGAAGAGAATGGGCCTGGGAGCCAGAAGAGGGTTTAAATTCTAATTCAGCAGTGGGACTCAGCATCTAGCAGTGTATCTGATACTGAGCAGGGTTCTTGGCTTCTCTGAACCTTTGCTTATAAAATAGGAGTAGTGATTCCTACCTTTCAGGGCTATGAAAGCTAGCAATAGTATAAAGTACTAGTATAGATCTTAGTGAGCTATGGGCACACTAGTTGTCATCCTTTGTTACCATCATCAGGACTGTCCTTTAAAATGAACATTTTCCCCAACAGAGCCTCTAGTTCCAATGGCAATGCAGTTTGGGTCCTGAATTTTGTCTACTTGTAATGTTTACCACAGTAGAAGAGACCCCAGAAAAGAATATTCCAGTGTTCCTGTGGATCTGGATTGTCTGAGGAACAAAATGCAATCCTCACTATGAATCTTTGCAAGAAGCTATTGTTTCAACTGACTTTAGAAATTGCACTGAGTATGGAAAGGATGGCAGAACTTTAGTCAGAGCTGCAACTATAATCACATTATTTTGCTGCTGCTCAGTGGAGCTAAGAAAGCTTAAGAGTATTACCATCTGGGCAAAGCCAACCAATGGTGAACTGTGAACTGCTTACCAACTTAACAGAAACTCTTGCTACCTCATTCATTAATTAGGCCTTTATGGCACACCTTCCCTGGGTTGCTTGGCAACCATAATAGCAGTCATTAAATTCTGTCATTTTGTATTAACCCTTTGGCCCTGGGTGGATTGGGAGCCCCCACCTTAACATTAATGCATTTTACATTAGTACATCTACCTGGGAAATCCCATTCCCTTGACACTTAAGCTGTAAAGAGCAAATAGCCAGAGTCCAAAACAGAAAAATTTCCCTTTTTCTCTCTTCACATTAGTGTATGCGCTTTTAAGGCTTTACAAAATGTATCTGTCAGGATGGAGACCATTTCCCAATTTGCTGACAGACAGACGTAACATATACCCAGCAAGATGAAAAGAGCTAGTTTCCCAGAAAACAGGAGCTGACTATGACTTCTGTGAGCTTATGGAGGAAAGGGCTGGTGTGAAAACCAGATGGGAGAGTTGTTAAGAGTTGTATGTTTCCAAAATTGCCTTTGTAATTGCTTTGCAAAAAATTGGACCACGTAGGCCGTAAGGATAGGGGCCATTCCAACAACACTGTCTGGCATTTCAGCGATGTATTAGAGTGGTAGGGAACAAAACATGTACTCTGGCAAAAGCTGTGAGGAGGCCATAGGCAGCCTCCAGGAGGTTGTCAAGGGCTCCTGCGAAGCTCTGCCTGCCAGGTTGCTAAAAAATTACATAAATGTAAACAAGGTGTAAAAACTCTGAATTGAAAGTGGATTTAGGAACTTAGAATGGCAGTGTGTCCTCTTGTGGAATGGACGAAGATGATTTTGGATGGGTGCAGTATAGGCAATCTAGTGTAGTTTCACAGAAACATTTGCTTTTTCTTAATAGAAGAAAATAGGAAGTTGGTTTTATCAGACACACCTAGGTTCAAATTGCCTCTCTAGCCAGAAACTGTGGATCTGGCTTTCTTTTTTGAATTTCATTTCTTTATATAGGAAATAGCAATAGTCATTCCCCCTCACAGTATTGTTACAGAAATTAAACGAGTGATATTATCTTCATGTCTTAGTCAGGGCATGGCCCAAGACATAGGCCTCATTCTTTAACAAGTAAGTACCAGAACAACAGTGGTGATCAGGAAACTCCACGCTCATCTTTTTACAGTCAGGTTTATATCTGATCCCCTTTGTCCCTCCTCCATTTACCAATGAGCCCCAGAGAAGGTGTTGCTTGCCCAACATATCAGTTGGGTATGCTGGTCACCTGACTATGGGTCTGGTGGTGCGTCAGTTAAATTTTATATATAAGGTTGCTCAGTACTGCCAAGTTTCTTGGGCTACAGTGTGACTGTGTATTTACTTAGTGTAGTTTGGAACTAACTTGAGCAGGCAATAGGAAAAGTAAAGTAAAAAGTAGTCACATTCACTCCTGATGCCAAAGATATTTGTGTTAGACTTAAAAACTAGATTATGGGTTGGGGTTGTGGCTCAGCAGTAAAGGGCTCACCTAGCATGTGCACGGCCCGGGTTCTATCCTCAGCACCACGTAAGAATAAAGGCATTGTGTACAACTAAAACAAATAAATAAATACTTTAAAAAAAAAACTAGATTATACAGTTGCACTTATGGTACATGTGATTATAGTAAGGTGGACTCCTAATTTATTGAGAATTTAATAAAAATTTTTTCCCTTAAGCATATACGTGATAGTAAGAGCATCTGGGATTTTAAGTGGCTACTGTTTGTTAACAAAGCAGTAACTTTCCTGAAGGAGTTTTGTGAGTTGAGAGAACTCACAAAGGCAATTAATTTTGTTCTTCAGAGCAGTGCCTCCACAGTATTAGTTTGCACTTTATGCAAGCTTAAATGATAACCCAGGAGCCAGCCGTACCATGATCCGATTTGATATTTAGTTTTGATTTTATTAGTAGTTGTCTTTAATGGATGTCTTGTCATGTAGGTTTCCTGATTATTAGTAATTTAAATTGACTCTGAGAATGAAAGGAAACCACAGGCATGAAACTGATGGACTGTGACTGCAGCAGTCTCCGGCTTTCAAGGCAGCTGTGATGCCTCGGCAGCTCCCTTGCGTCCCCCACCCTCCCTTTTAAGGCTTTGAACACTCTTTCAGCTAATGCTGAAAATGAGAGCTGAATACTGTTACTATATGGGAACCTTTAAAAGCAAATGGGCATCATAAGTGTTCTTCCTCTTTGAAGGTAAGTGTTGTCCATGGGTCCACTCTCTGCTTGATCAACTCTAATTTGACCCAGGAGTAGAGATCTGTGAAGATGCTAACTGAAAAACAATGATTGCAGGAGAAGTCATTCCCTTGTTCTTCTGCTGTGCTTTCCCAGCACACTCTGGGATTGCTTATGGTGTCTCAGTGAAGGGAATACATGAAAATGGGCTTGCTCTGTGGGCTTTTCATAGTGGCCAAGGGCACATATATCCTGCTAGGGCCTGCTTCCCAGGAATGGTCCAGAGAAGCACAAGTCCTGCTCTTATAGGACACTTGTGGCTTTAAGATCCAGTACTAGAACATTAATTTCCCTGTACCCCAGTCTTAGAGTTGATGGCCCTGAAATCTGGGTACCTTAACTTAGATTCACCTCATTTTAAATATGGAGATTTGCTGCTTTAAAAAACAATCTGAAATCAATTCTAGGTAGATTACCAGAGCATGTGTTAAGTACCTGCTTGGTTCAGGCATTGATGTCTGTGAATGAGCAAAGGAGGGAAGGAGCTGTGCTTTTTGTCTTTGGGTAGCTCACAGTCTCTGACAGTTTGGTCTGACTATAGCAGTTTTTACAGGTGTAAGTTTTAGAACCTCATGCTGGTGTGATGTGTTGGTAGTCCATGGCCTCTAAACCAGAGTGACTTTTTGCAATAAT
The DNA here is from genome assembly GCA_025594165.1 of Tamias sibiricus. NCBI lineage: Eukaryota > Metazoa > Chordata > Mammalia > Rodentia > Sciuridae > Tamias > Tamias sibiricus. The sequence goes on along the minus strand of CM046657.1, from coordinate 210,845,483 downwards.
TTTGTATTCTCATTTCTCTTGCTAATCCAGAAAAAAAAATCACAATGTGAGTAAAACACATTTTAGAATTCAATGAAAAAAATAATTTAAAAAAATGTCAGTGAAATCTCATATGGAGAAAGGTTTGCTCCTGTCCACCAATCTGTAGACTCTTATTGTGGAGACAGAACCTCTGGAATGAAATCCTTTTGCAATTTCCCTGTACCCCACTGTCTCCCTTGTTTTGTAGTTATGGTCACTTGCAGGCATGTGAAAATGTGGGAGATTGTGCTGCTTTCCTCATGCCAGAGCACTGCTACTTCTGCTTCTCTTATGTAGGGCCACCTCTACTGAGTGTGTATCCCCCTAACTTGGAGGTGGACAAAGCAGCCTGGAGGGAGCCACTTGCATACCTTCTTGGCCTCTCCTACTATTGGGATTGGTGTCTGACTGAGGCAGGGCCAGCTGAAACGTGAGAGGACTACAATCCCAGCCCACCAGAATGACTTTGCCACTGTACTAAGGGTGGGGTCTGGTTACCACCCAGGTTTTATCTAGCTGACTGAATACTCCAAAAAATTAACTCCATAAAATGCCCCTACTGTCTCTCCTTAATTGATCAACACTAATGCACCTGCTAGGCAAGGATGAGTCAAGTATATACATTAATTTTTAAGTATTATTAAAAGTAAATTCCAGTTTTTAGATGGCTTTTGTTTATAAGCCATTGGTCTAGTTTTGTTGAAGGGCATCATGTTGAGAGGTTTTTGGTGTTTTTTGTTTTGTTTTTGTACTAGGGATTGAACCCGGTAGTGCTTAACCACTGAGCAACATCCCCAGCCCTTTTTTTTTTTTTTTTTTTTTTGGCATTACATTCTTTTTTTTTTTTTAATTTTTATTTATAGTAGTATGTATTACAGTTCATACTATACATATAGAGCATCTTTTTACATAAAACAGTTTGTATTCAAAGTATATTCACAGCATTCAAGTCTTCAATCGTGCATTTAGAATAATGATTTATGTTTTATTTTGAGACAGGGTCTCACTAAGTTGCTTAGGGCCTTGCTGAGTCACTGAGGCTGGCTTTGAACTTGTGATCCTCCTTCCTCAGCTTACCAAACTGCTGGGATTATAGGTGTGTGCCATGGTTTTTACCTCTTGTTCCATCTGAAAAGGTGCAGTGGCAAAGTCAGCTCTATCTTTTGGGAACTGTGTGACCACATGCAAGATATTTCACCTCTCTGAATTTCAGTTTTCCTATTTATGGTAATATTATTAGTAATTAATAATACTATTTTTAGACTTAAATATAATGTATAATAAGAATTATCAGTGTAGTATGATGTTCAGAGTAGTCTAGTTTTTAAAATATTCTCTTTCTCTTCATTTAAAAAAAAAACATGCATTGCTATTTACCTTAACTTGCATGCAGTTTTAAATGCCTGATCAGGGAGTTTACGTGAGGGAGTAATGAACAGCCCACAATCCGTGGCCCTCCTCCTCTATGCAGTCACTGTGGAGAAATGGAAATGCTGTTCTGAACTGACCTGAGCCATTGGTCCCAGGCTCTAATCTCTGATTCCCAGATGATAACAGATGTCTCTTAAGTGATTCCAGGTGTTCTGAACATAGTGAAATCTCTTATCTGCCACATCCACAGTTACTCCTTAAAGTTCTTTTATATTACCTCTTTAATAGCATTTGAAGGATCGGGATTCCTTGACAGCTGCTGGAACTCTAACTCCCCACTTGAAGGGACTCTGCTTTCAGTCCTCAGGTGATCTGCGGACTTTCATGCTGTACTGTTTGATTCAGGCCCACATGCCAAATAGTTTTAATATGTTCTCTTTTTTCATTAAACAGATTTTGTCATGTCCAAGAGATTTCCTGCTGGTAGCAGCTATAACTTTTTCTCACCATCAAGGCATTCCCTGCCCCTTGTTAACTCTCAGCCAGGGATTTTCTGCATACTTCTCTTCAGAATATTCCCATTGGCATCATCTAGGCGGTGAAGCTTTCCCTGACCACCTTCAGAATTTAGTATTCGCTCTTCCATAATTTGTAGCGTTTTATGCATACTTGTAGTTTTAGGCTTTTAAAGGCCCATTTTTACTTGGGGGAGACTCTCATTTCTCAAATCTGAACTTCCCTAGCAGAAACTAAGGTATTTAGGAACTTTCTGCCAAATTAAATCTGTTGGAAATTTGGAAGGCAGAGTAAAATAGTTACAGAATTGAACTTGATTAATAACCCCCAGCTCTACTTTTTAATATACTTTTGACCGTGGGCTAGTCTTCTGAGTCTTCTTACATTAGGCTGTATTTCTTTTCTTTCTTTCTTTCATTCTTTTTTTTTTTTTTTTTCCCAACTTAAACCCCATTAAAAGAGGCAGCGTAATACCTTTATTGTAACAGAATAGGGGTGGAGAAATGGATACAGATTGGCATGTCATGGTGGTAGTACTGGCTAATGTTTGTGACATGCTTACTCTGTGTCAGACATTATTCTTAATGTTCCAATATATTTATCTTTTTAAAATTTCATCACAACTCAGTGTGAAGATGGTATTACTGTTATCTCCAACTTAGAAATGAGCAGAAATACAAAGGTTAAGTAAGTTACCTAAGGGCAAGGGTGATCTGATTCCTGTGCACAGAGAAAGTTAAGGCATTTTGTATCTGAGAGCTTTTATCTTCTTGGTGAAGTAGATGGTGAGATCACATCCTGAAAGTGAGGAAAAGACTGTGTGGAGATGAGGTTGAGTAGTTTTGGAGACGCTTTGAACAAGTCATATAATCTAGTGAAAAGAGAATGGCTGCATGGCACTGAAGCCGAAGCTGATGTCTTAGACTATCAGTGTAGAATTTTTAGAGGTGTGTTACCATGGAAATTTCCCCCTATCGTGTGTAAGAGCCTACACATAGGGGCAGAGAAAGTAAATTGATCATACAGGCATTTCCACTTAGGTCTCATCCCTGATGGGGTTGCAGAAATGCTGGCATCTCCACTTTCAGATACAGAACAAACTGAACCACCAGCTCAAGGTCAATTCCTGGAGAACAGTAGGCAGTCTGCTGAGGGCCAAAAGGGCCAATGAGGCAGGGGTGGATATCCCAGGGCTATAAATGAATTTCAAGCCCTAATATTTAATCCAGGGTCATCTATTTAATATGAAATACCTGAAAGGAAAGTATCTGAGCCAATGACATCATGAAGAAATCAGATGGTCATTTATTAAGAAATCAGTGAAAAGCAAAATTCAAGTATTGGGTACTGAGAATGCTGAAAGAGGTGGAAAGTGGAGGCCTCTGGGAAGTTTTACATTTCTTTTTATTCCTTAAATTTTTATTTTCAATTACGTAATCAATATATGCTCATTGTTCACCCGGCTGCTCCTGCCAAATTAAAGGTGCTATAAGAAAAATTTTAAAAACCCATACATAACCCTGCCATATGGCTGCAACTATGATGAATATGATTCTTTTAGAGTATTTTCATCCACTTACAATATTTTATATGTGGTTGTGTAAAATTTGTTTTCCAAGTCATGAGAATATTTGTGTTCTGAAATAAATGCAAAGCATACTAAAGGTGGGGGTGGGGGGAACCACCCTGAAGAAAATGACCTGTAATCCCATCTCTTCCAGAGAATTTAGGCTTCCAAAAATACTATGCAAACAGTACAACAACATTTTATTTGTAAATAATTTTTAAAAGCATAAATATTTAATTAAAATAGGTATAATGCAAATTTCTATTGACCATAGGAATAACAATTTTATAAATAAATAATTATTACATATATTGTTTGATGCATATGGGAGAATATACCTGGAATATAATGATGAAACAAACACCTGAGACCTACTGCCCAACTTAAGACCATGAACACTGGTGTTAAAACTATTGTTGGTGGACATGTTGGTTGTTTCCAGTTCCCCCCTTCCCGCTCCTTCTTTTCCTCCTCATTGCTGTAACAAATGTAGCTGTTCTGAAGAACCAGAAGAGAAATTCTGCAAGCTGCTACCATCACTGCTTCTGACCCAAGGGCACATCTGTCCATATATTATGCTTTAACCCCTGGGATCACAGGTACATTTTCCGGTTTCCTATAAGAACAAAAATCCTGCATCCCTACATGATCCAGTCCCCTCTCATCCATCAGCTCTCCCCTTTCTCTTCTAAATTATCATTCCCCACTTGCCATTGGACCCTTCTTTTCATCCTATGAGCAGGTGGTGACCTCTTCCATCTTGGGGGGTAGAAGTGGGAAACCACTCTCTTGAACAAAGTTTGCTCTCCCATGACGTCTCCACTTCTCTATTTCATGGCACAATTCCTCAAAACGTTGCTGAACTATTCCATCTTCTCCCTCTAAGCCAGTCTAATAAAGATTCCACCCCTGCCACTCCTCTGAAACTGTTTTTTTCTCATCACTAGTGACCAAAAATAGTGATGAATTCTCAGTTCTTTTGTCTCTATCTGCTTATCAAATCTCTCTTGATCTGCCTTATCTTCTATACATTTTCCTCCTTACACTTGCAGGGAGCCCTTCTTTCCTGTTTTCCTACTACCTCCCTGACTTGTCTTTCTGTCTCCGTGGCTGAGTCTTCCAAATTATTTAATGGAGGTTTGTTCCGGGGCTTAGTCTTTTGATTTCTTTAAATTTCTTTACTCCCTTGATTATATCCTGTGTTATATCATGGCTGTTATATCATCTGACAGCTCCAAAAAGTATCGATCTCAAATTTGGACTTTTTCCTTTTGAACTCCAGTTGTCTTCTTCTCTTGCCTATCTGCTGGCAGTTTTACATAACATATTTAAAATTCTCCTTCTGATTTTTCTTCACAAATCTATTACTAAGTCTTCCCCATCTCGGTTAATGGCAATACCATCTTTCCACTTGATCATGCCCCAAACCTTGAAGCTATTCTTGACCTCTCTATTTTGTTCAAACACTCTGTATTGAATCTGTCAGCAAATTCAGCTTTACCTTATATTCAAGTATACCTAGGACTTGATGACTTCTCTCCACCTCCACTGCTACCATCCTGGTCTACTACCACCATTTCTTGCTGTATTGCTACATTTGGTTTCCTTGTTTCCAGTCGTAACTTCCTAGGTGCAATTTCTCTTGAACAATGTTCTTCATCTGATCTTCTCACAACACAGAAAAGGATTTGAATGACTGTTTTCTTAATTCTCCCAAGGGTGAGAAATAAGTGCTTTGACTGTTGATGTCTAGAAAAGAAGTTAACTCATTACATGCAAAGTACTAGTTAAGGCATTAAGGCTTAGGTCTTTGCTTAGAACTCCAGTTGAGAAAGAATGATAATATCTACCTATATTAATCATAGCATCTAGGGGGATTGCTTTAAAAGCTTGTCAGATCAGATCACTCCTTGGCCTAAAATCTTCCAGTGGTTTTACTTTTGAGGAACAGTCTCCACAATACAAGGACCTGGGTGATCTGAAATCTTTCTTACTGCTCCTTATTTTTTTTTCTATCACTCTTAATTTTGCTCACTGTGATCCAGCCAATCTGGCCTCTGTTGTTCCATCTGCCAGTTGCTTTTCCAGATAACTATGACTTGCTCTCCTCCTTTATGCCTTTACCCAAATGGCACCTTCTTAGTAAGGTCTTCTCTGACTATACCACCTCCCCACCATTTAGAATTACCCCTTCACATGCCCTGATCTCCCCTTTTTGTTTTATTTTTCTATGCTATTTTTATATTCTCCTTTCTCATCCTTTCATTCGTTCTCTTTAGCCTACCAAATTCTCTCTTCTCTTGTTCCCCTTCCCCCACTCTCTCACCCCATAGTTAACTTGTATTCTCACCTTTACAATGAACATTTTACTATAGTTGGTCTATCAAATGACTACCTATTCATCAGTGTGTCTTTTATATGCATTTTGAAGTAAGTTGCAAATATCAATACACTTCCCCTTTAAATGTTACTCATCGTATATTAACCACTCAGCTACATTACTGGCCTTTTTTTTTTTTTTTTTTTTTTTTTTTTAATTTGAGAGATTCTCTCTCTAAATTGCCTTGTTGGCCTCAAACTTGTGATTCTCCCACCTCAGCCTTCAAGTTGCTGTTCCAAGTTGACAAATCCTTATCAAGATAGGGAATGTTACCATCACCCCAGAAAGTTCCCTCAAGGTCTTTTGCAGTCCATCCCTGCATCAACCCCTTAGAAAAAAAGAATACAGATATACCTTGACTTTGTTTTATTGTGCTATTTACATGTTGAGGTTTGTGGCAACCCTGAATAGAGCAATGTTATTAGCACCATTTTCTTTAACAGTTCAGATGCTTGTTAGCATTTCTTAGCAATGAAATATTTTTAAATTAAGGTATGTACCTTGTTTATAAAGGTATAATGCTATTACACACTTAATAGACTATAATATGGTATAAGCATAATTTTTGTATGCACAAAGAAACAAAATTTGTGTGTCTTGCTTTATTGCAACACTTGCTTTATTACCATGGTCTAGAACCAAAACTGCAGTATCTCTGAGGTATGTCTGTATTCTGATTTTGTTCCATAGAGGAATTTTCCCTGTTATAGAACTTCATATAAATAAAACCATGTGTACTCTTCTTTATAAAGCTTCTTTCAATCAATATTATGTTTATGGGATTCATGCATGTTGTTGGGTTAACAGTTCCCGCCTATTCATTACTGAATATTAGTCCATTGCATGACTATGTCATAGTTTGTTTATTCCTCCTCTCTTTAAAAAACATATTTTTAGTTGTAGATGGACACAATATCTTTATTTTACTGATTTATTTTTATGTGGTGCTGAGAATGGAACCCAGTGCCTCACACATACTAGGCACATGCTCTACCACTGAGCTCTTTATTCTACCCCAGCTCTTTATTCCTTTTCTTGATGGACAACTGGGTTGTTTCCATTTTGAGCTGTACGAACAAAACTGCTAAGAACATTTTTTAACAAGGTTTTGTATGGGTATATATTTTCATTTTTCTTAGGTAAACAGGAGCAAAATTGGTAGGTCACAGGAAAAGTATATAAAAGTTATATTTAGTTTTATAAGAAATTGCCAGATCTTTCTCAAAGTGGTTGTACCATTTTACACTCCCATCAGCAGTGTTTGAGAGTTCCAGTTGCTCCTCATCCTTACCAATATTTTGGGTTGTCAGTCTTTTTGTTTTAGCCATTCATTTTGTTTGAGCCATTCTTATTGTGGTTTTAATTTGCATTTTCATGATGATCTGAGCATTTGTGTGAGGGGGCCGGTGGTAGTGCTGGGATTGAACCTAGGATCTTGCACATGTGCTCTACCACTGAGTTACATCCCTCTTTTAAATTTTATTTGGGGACAGGTTCTTGCTGTATTGCCCAGGCTGGCCTCAAACTTGGTGATCCTCTTGCCTCAGCTTCCTGAATAGGTGGAATTATAGGCAGGCACCATCACACCCCACACTAATGAATATTTTTCAGATTCGTTTATTGGCACATGAAGGGAATGATCAAATCTTTAATCATTTACAATTTTTAAGTTTTAGGAGTTCTTTACATATTTTTATATCTTTTGTCAGATACATATTTTGAAAATACTTTCTCCTAATATAGGAATAACCTATTTCCTTAATGAAGTGTACTTTGATGAGCAAAGTGTTTTTATGTTGATGAAGTTTATCAATGTTTTTCTTTTATGTTTAAGATTTTCTCTGCCCTAAGAAACTTTTGCTTACTCCCATGCCATGAAAATATTCTCTTGTGTTCTCTTCTAGAAACTTCACAATTTTAGTTTTTACATAATAGGTTTGTGATTTATCTTTAATTATTGTGGGGTATGATGTCGGGTGAATGTTCATTTTTTTCCCTAGTACTGGCAGCATCACTTGCTGCAAAGACTTACCGCCATTGAATTGCTTTAGCTCCTTCATAGGGATCATAGACATGTGGATCTATTTTGTACTATTAATATATATGCTGATCACTATGGCCAACTGTTTTGGTTATTATAACATTAGAGTGAGAAGGTTGATTGTATATATTCTCCAACTGTGGTTGTTTTTTCAAGATGGCTTTGGATACTCTAGATCCTTTGTGTGTCCATGTGTTTTAGAATCAGCATACCAGTTTCTATAAAAAAACATCTGGTGGGATTTTGATTGGGATTGTTTTAAATCTGTAACTCAATTTAGAGAGAATATTATAACATGAGCCTTTTATTCCATGGACATGGCCTACTCTTCATATAGTTATGTCTTCTTTAATTTCTCTTGACAATCTTTCATTTTCAGATTTCAAATATGTACATAGGAAAGTTATGTCAGATTCATTCCACTGTCTTTCCTGTTCCAATCCCACCTCCCTTCCCTTCATTCCCCTTTGTCTAATCCATTGAACCTCTATTCTTCCCATCCACCCTTTTTGTGGGTTAACATCCACATATCAGAGAAAACATTCAACCTTTGGTTTTATGGGATTGGCTTATTTCACTTAACATGATAGTCTCCAGATCCATCCATTTACTTGTGATGTCATAAAGTCATTCTTCTTTATACCTGAATAATATTCCATTGTGCATATATACCACATTTTCTTTATCCATTCATCTGTTGATGGGCATCTAGGTTGGTTCCATAGTTTAGCTACTGTGAATTGAGCTGCTATAAACCTTGATGTGGCTACAATCACTGTAGTATGCTGATTTTAACTCCTTTGGATATATACTGAGGAGCGGGATAACTGGTCAAATGGTGGCTCCATTTCTAATTTTCTGAGGAATCTCCATATTGCTTTCCAGAGTGCTTGCACAAATTTGTAGTCCCAACAGCAATGTATGAGTGTTCCCCTTTTCCCACATCCTTGCCAACATTTATCATTACTTGTATTATTGATAATTGCTATTCTAATTGGAGTGAGGTGAAATCTCAGTGTAGTTTTAATTTGCATTTCTCTAATTGCTAGAGATGTTGAACATTTTTTCATACATTTGTTGACCATTCGTATTTCTTCTTTGAAGAAGTGTCTACTTAGTTCCCTTGCCCATTTATTTATTGGGTCATTTGTTGTTGTTGTTTTTTGGAGGTGGGGGTTAAGCCTTTTGAGTTCTTTATATATTCTGGAAATTAAGGCCTTAACTGAGGTGAGGGTGCAAAAGATTTTCTCCCACTCTGTAGGCTCTCTCTTTACCCTCTTGATTGTTTCCTTTGCTGTGAATACGCTTTTTAGTTTGCCATCCCATTTATTGATTTTTGTGCTTCTGGAGTCTTGTTGAGGAAGTCAGTTCCTAAGTTGGCATGTTGGAGTGTAGGGCCTACATTTTCTTCTTCTTTTTTTAAAAAATATTTATTTATTTGTTTTTTAGTTGTACACAATGCCTTTATTTTTACGTGGTGCTGAGTATCGAACCCGGGCAGCGCACATGCTAGGCGAGAGCTCTACCGCTGAACCACAACCCCAGCCCCTACATTTTCTTCTAATAGGTGCAGGGTTTCTAGTCTAATACCTAGGTCTTTGATCTTCTTTGAGTTGAGTTTTGTGCTCAGTAAGAGATAGGGGTTATGTTTCATTTTACTACATATGGACTTCCAGTTTTCCCAGTACTGTTTGTTGAAGAGGTTATCTTTTCTCCAGTGTATGTTTTTGGCAACTTTGTCTAGTATGAGATAATTCTATGTGAATTGATATCTGTCTTCTAGTTTAGTCCATTGGTCTTCATGTCAGTTTTGGTGAATTGTTTGTTTATTTTATTATATTTGCCATTTTTTTTTACTGTATGTAGAAACAATTGATTTTTTTTTTCTATGTTGACCCTGTATCCTGTGACCTTGCTAACTTCAGTTATTAGTTCTTGGAGGATTCTTCAAGAAATGTAAACAATCATCTACAAATAGAAACAGTTTTACTTCTTTCTTTTTAGTTTTCATGCCTTTCATTTTGATTTGTTCCCTGTTGCACTGGCTAGGACACCCAGTGCTATGTTGAGCAGAAGTGGTACGAGTAAATATCCTTATTTTGTTCCCAATCTTAGGGGCAACTATATTTTTCCTTAAAGCACAGTATAAGCTATAGACTTCTTAAGCAATACCTTTAGATTGAGGAAGTTTCCTTCCACCCCAGTTCACTCTTTCCCTTTTTCTTTCTTTCTCCTTTTTTTTTAAAATCACAAATAGTACTGAATTTTATTAATTGTTCCACATCTACTACTATGAACATATGACTTTCTCCTTTATTCTTTCAAAATGATAAATTACATTGATTAATTCTTAATGTTCAATCCACTTGTTAATAGTGGTATTTTATCGTGTGTGTGTGTGTGTGTGTGTGTGTATGACTTGGTATGCTAATATTTTGTTTAGTATTTTTTTGTCTCCATTTATGAGAGATATTAGGAAGGATATATTTTATATATCTATCTATTTGTCCATTATTGTCAGGAATATTTTTCTACAGGTTTTATGTTTTGCCTTTCATATATAAATCTACCTAGAAGTGCTTTTTATGGATAGTATATAGTTTGGATCCAACTTTATTTATTTCCCCCCATTTGAATATCCCCCAAGACATGTTTCTGTAACATGTCTTGAATATCCATCTTTCCCCCTAGGGATCTGTGGTGCCACCCTGTCATATATCAAGTTTTCCTGTATGCATGGGTCTTATTTCTGGCGCTTTATTCTGCTTTACTTGTTAATTGTCTACCCCTGTGTCAATATCTTATTATGTTGATTACTATAGTCTTAATATCTATCTAGAAGTTCTCCATCTTCTTATTTCCTATGCTTTGGTTTTCTTAGTCTGCTGCCTTTCTATCTAGATTTAGACTTATTATGAAGTTTCATGAAAAGCTGGTTGAAATTTTTATTGAACTTTCATTGCATACATATATCAGTCTGGGGTGAATTGACACCTTTATGTTAATAACACTTTCTACTTACTTTTGAACTTGGTGTCAGTTTATTTAGATCTTATTTATATCATTTAATTAAATTTTAAAATTTCTTCCATTTCAGTCTTGCTCATCTTTGGCTCATTTCCCTCCTGAGAACCAATTGTGTACATATGGGTTCTATAAATCGTATATGTTTTTAATCACATTTTTTGTTCTTCTGTTGTTTAGAAATTCCATTGATTTTTCTAATATTGATCTTTTGTCCAGCAACTTAATTAAATTTAGTAGCTTATCATATAGTGTCATATATAGTGTCTAATTGATTATCCTTTTTTCCCTTTCTCTTGTTTAAATCTTTTATTTCCTTTTCTTGTCCAGTCGTGCTGCCTGCTATCTCCAGTACAGTGCTGAGTTAAAATAAAGATGCTCAATATTCTTTTATTGTTCCTGATTTCAAAGAGAATATTTTAACATTTCTCTAGTGAGATAGGTCTTAGATTTTTCTTTGTTAATATAAGGAGGTTCTTTTGTATCTCTAATTTGCTTTTTACTTGTTTGTTTTACTTACCACAAATGTCTAATTGTTGCTCTTAAGCTAATTCACTTATTCTTTCTTGCTGTTTTTTATTTGGGGTTCTGCAATTTTGCAATGTTTTGTCTCTGATGTGGATTTTTTTAAAATTTATTTTTCTTGGGAATTCTGGATCAGCAATTCAGGCATATTCTCAACTATTATTACTTTGACTTTTGACTCTTCTCCCTTCTTTCTATTATATCCATCTGGAGATCTGTTAAGATTGAGTTAGGCTCTTTCACTCTTCCATGTTTGCCTTCTTTTTCCTTTTTTCTTCTTGTCTATTTAGATAGCATTGTTGGATATTGTATCTGCATTTATTTCCCAGCTCAAAATCCCATCTTTGTGTCCAATCTTTTCATTTTGTGAAGTTCCATTTGGTTCTTTTATACTTGTGCTTGACTGTTCATAGTCTTTTGTTTTCTACTCATTTTAGTGTTTTTTTTTCTTGTTTAAAACATATTAAACACTTTTATATTCCGTATATACTTACTTTAGTTTTCCATAGGTTCTGTTTGTAGGAATTATATATATATATATATATATATTTTTTTTTTTTTTTTTTTTCCCCCCAGTGGGGGCCTTAGTTAGATTTGATTCCCACTAGAGTAGATTTGCATTTCAATTATGTTTCTGGTTATCACCTAGGGATACTAATAATTAGGGTGCTCTATAAATTATCTGTTTGCCATTTTATCAGACCATACTAGGTGAATTTGAATTGCAAATCTACGTGATAGAATATTTTAATTAGAAAATATCAGTGGGGATGTTTGCCACTCCTCTGTAACAGTGTCAAGAATGAAGTTTTTCTGTTGGTAGCATTTATTACAAGATTTCCCCTTAGTCTAAAGAGCATGTAAGCATTAGGTTGCTGTGGCCTTAGGAAGTTTCTAGTTTTATCTCCTTTCACATCTGCTTTGTGCCTTTGTCATTTACGAGCTAACAGTGCCCATGGTTGGCCAAAGAAGTATCTAATCTGTGTGTATCTACACAATGGAGTATTATTCAGTCATATATAAAAGAATGAAATTTTATTATGTGGCAATGTGAATGAAACTGGAAGATGATCATATTAAGTAAAATAAGCCAGGTACAGACAGACAAATCTCCCATGTTCTCATTTGTGAAAACAAACAAGCAAAAATTGATCTAATAGAAGAAGTAAGTGGAACAGTAGTAACTAGAAACTGGGAAGGGGTCAAGGAGAGGCTAGATAACTGATGCCCAAACAAAGTCAGATAGAAAGTATTCGTTCTGGTGTCCTGTAACACTGTTGGGTAACTGTAGTCTACAACAATTTCAGAGTTTGAAACTTTCCAGCATATAGAAATGAGGGATAGTAGAGATCGAAATGCTAATTATCCAGATTTGATCATGCACTGTGTACGTGCATCGAACTACCATACTATGCTCCATAAATAAGTTCAAGTATTATGTCAATTAAAAATATCCAACTTGCATATGCCAAAATGAATGATGTGAAGAAATAAAAATATATAAAGTACATATATGTATGCATTAAAATTTACCAGTTTTAAGTGTATCATTAATGATTATGATGAATCTATAGAGATATGTAACTGCTACCACAGAGAATATATAGAACATTTCTGTCACTCCCCAAACTTCTTTGTGCCCCTTTGTAGTCACCTCCTTCAACCCTAGCCTTAGGCAACCACAGCTTTATTTTCCTTCACTATAGATTCGCTTTGACTTTCCATATATGCAAATGCATGCAGCCCATACTCTTTGTGTCAAGCTTCTTTTTGCTCAGCATAGCATTTTTTAGATTCATCAATTGTTGTTGCACATATGAATCACTTGTTCTTTTTCTTTGCTGAGTAGTATTCCATAGTAAGGATGAATCATAGTTCATTCCCCTTTTGATGGAAATTTGGATTGTTTCCAAGTTTTGATTACTGTAAATGGAACTGTAAATGGTATAAACATTCATGTTTAAATTTTTGTGGGGAGGTACCTGAACTAATATTCCTGGGTCTTATGGTGCCATATGAACTTTATTTTTCATTTTTTTGAATGTATCTTCGACATGTCATAGGTTTTTAAATTTCAAAATTCAGTTTATTAATTTTTTTCTTTTAATGGTTCATGCTTTTTACGTTCTTTGCATAACCCACAAAGACAAAGATTTCTCCTAGACATTTTGTAGAGTATCTCTTTCATTTAGATCCTTTACCCATTTCTGTTAATTCTTATATATGGTATGCGGAAAGAAAATTGGTATTCAAATTGTTAATTGAAATTAATAAACAATAGCTTTTATAATAGCATAAATATATGCAGCAGTTAGGGGTGAATTGAACAAAATATTTGTATGACTTGTACATTTAAAAATATAAAACATTGCTGGATATCTAAAAAAAAATTTAAAGAAGACCTAAACAAAAACAAAGATAAGCCACATTTGTAGATTCAAAGATTCATTGTCAGGATGTTAATTTTTGTGTCCACTTGGCTTTGCCATGGTGACCAGTTATTTGGTCAAACAGTAATCTAGATGGTGCTGTGAATGCATTATTTTTTTGATGTGACTGACATTTCTTATAAGTTAATTTTTAATAAAGGAAATTGCCCTTCATAATATGGATGGTCCTCACACCATAAGTTGAAGGGCTTAAGAGCAAAAACTGAGACTTGCCTGAGAAGAAGGAATTCTGCCTCAAGACTGCAGCATAGAAATCCTGCCTGACTTCCCATCTTGCTGGCCTGTCCAGTAGAGTTTGAACTTGCCTGAACCAATTCTTTAAAATGTCTGTCTCCTTCTGTTTCTCTGGAGGATTTTACAGATGTCAATTATTGATTGATACAGATGTCATTTCTCTCCAAATTCACCTATAGAGTCAATGTAACATCACTAGACTTTTATTTATTTTAACAGAATTTGACAAGCTGATTCTAAATTTGTATGGAAATTTGTATACCAAAAGACTTAGCCAAAATAATTTTTAAAAAGAAAAATAAAGCTGGAAGACACACATTTCCTATCTTCTGAAGTCTTGTTGTAAAGCCACTACAATCAAGACACTATGGTATTAGCACAAGCATACACATATATCAGTGGAGCAGAACAGAGAAACAATTGATTTTTTTTTAAACAAATTTGTCAAGGTAATTAAAAGAGGGGGAAGGATAGTCTATTAAGAAAAATGTCTATGGGACTATTGAATATCCATAGGAGAAAAATAAAACTGACTTTAAAAATATTTACTTTTTAGTTGGATACAATACCTTTATTTCATTTATTTTTACATGGTGCTGAGGATCAAACCCAGGGCCACGCATGTGCTAGGCAAGCACTCTACTGCTGAGCCACAACCCCAATCTCTAAAACTGACTTTTGAATGATTTTTTTGAACTTAAAAGAAAATAATTACCTTTAATTTCACCTTCCAAAGGTAGAAATTGTTGTGTATTTACTTTTAGTCTTTTTCTAATAACATATGTAATATACATATAAGATACCCATACGTATTTTAAAAAAAATATTTATTTATTTGTTTTAGTTGTACACAATGCCATTATTTTTATATGGTGCTGAGGATCGAACCCAGGCCGCACACGTGCCAGGCAAGCGCTCTACCTCTGAGCCACAACCCCAGCACCTATACATATTTTTAAATTATATGCTTGATATGATAGGCCTTTTAAACTTGGTTATCTTCTCTTTGGATATAATCATTTTTATACAAAATTTCTCTCTAAAGACACTTTAATGGCCACATGATGCTACATCACAAAGGTGCTCACATTTTACCTAGTGAGTCTCTGCTATTAGTTAATAGTTAGAGTACCCGCAGCTGCCATTCGTTCTTTACTTTCTACCTGGAAACTGTGCTAAGCACATACTGTTTATCCTTATGACAGCTCTTTTGGAGAGTTAGCTCCATTTTAAAGAAAGGGAAAGTAAGGTTTAAGTAACTTGTTTATTTCTAATGTGTGAAGCTTGAATTTATAATTGCTTTTCATTCCAGTCCCTGAGAAAACTGTCATTTTTAAACACTTGAGAATTTTTTTTGCTATCTTAAGCTCTGAGGAGGGTATCTTTGTGTGGAAATTGTTGTTTACATTTCAGACAACTGAACTATTTTCCTCTGCCAGTCCTTCATTTATTTGATCAATCTTCATCAAATGAAATGTTTTCAAAGCCAGTGTAGTTGTCCAGCCCATGTGCAGGACAAAGTGTGCACAAACTCCCGTGCTGTCTCTTTGGTGGCCATTTCTATAGGCATAAAAATCTGGGTGAACCAGTCTAGGGAATTCATGGAATCTATTCAAAGGTTAGACTCAGGCTATAAAACAAAGGAGAAGTAATTTTAGTGGTTGGTCCCCTAGGACATTGAGTCCCGCTTAAAAGATGGAATTATGTAACATTGGTCAAGCAATTTAACCCTTCTTTGTCTTGTATTCTCCATGAGAGAAAGGGCATTAAATGAAAGCTTCATAGCCAAGTGAGAGGTTCTGAAGAGGTAGTGTTGCCCAGGGGGCAGAATCACATGCATTCATGATTTGGAAGTCGGAGGCAACATGAGGGTGTAACTTTGGAGCCAGAGAGACTAGGGCTCCTGTATATCTTTAACATTTAGCAGATGATCACAGACAACTTTCCTGAGCCTTTCTGAGCCTATAACTACTTAGAATATAAAACAGACATTTCTTTTAAGCAGGAGGATCTCTTTGTATGACTTCTTGGTTTGTTCTTCAGCTGAATCCCCACCTTGATAGGGCTCTGATTTTGCAGCAGAAGCTGTACAGTCTACCCCAAGATGGTCCAAGCCTTCTTTCCTCTAAGGAACTACTTATTTTTACCTTTTCTGTGTGATGTGGCAAAGATAGAGTTAAATCTACTGGTTCCTTGACTTCTGTTATCTTTAGGTCTGTCTGTCCTTTGCTTCTCTTAACCTGTTGTTGTGAACAAAAGGGCCATGTGAGATAGAAGGTAAAGCCTAAGTTTGTGAAAAGATTGTTTTTAAGAAAACTCAAAATGGTTTTTCTGTGGAGAGTGTCCTTTCGCTTTCATTTCCAAATTTAAGGCTTAGGAACTGTTGATGTTGGGGCAAGAAAGAAAAGACAGCTCCAACAGTCTTTGCATTACACCTCGTGTCACCCAGTAACTCCTTCCCCAGATCCTGGGCTTTGCACTGAGGCTCCAGGAATCCTGGAAACCTACCACAGAAGGGAAAGGGACAGAGTAGAAAGAGGAGAGAAGAAGGAGGAGGGAGACTGATAAATTAAAAGTTGAAGAAAGATAGCTGGTGGCTAGCATAATACCGGAGCATGTGCCTTTAAATTTTTATCTGTATTAATAGGGACCTAGTACTTTTTGCTTAGAGAAAGCTCTGTTAGAAATAATGCAAGAAAAAAGAGGAATATGGAACCTAGGTGGGGAAGAAATAAATTATACATGTATGCATACTTTTTTCCCTTTTCTTAAAATGGCAAGTGGGATGTCTGGGGAACAGAATATACTCTGCAAGCAGGTTACCATGTTGGAATTGGGGAATTCCTTTTGATGCAAAAAGAATGACTCTCGCATTGTTGGTGTAGCTCTGATTTCCCTTTTAAATTTAACTGGCCATAGTTAGTGTAGTGGCAGGTATTTGTAAAGAAGTGGTAGTTACAAGGCACCTTCTGAAATTTGTTTGTAGTGATCCACAAAGGGTGCTGGTTGAATCAAAGTTTTTTGACAGCTTAGTGCTTTTCCTTTGTTTTCCTATGCCCAGTCTAACTGACCTCGAGCACATGATATGGATAAGATAGCCATAGTAATTTAGAAAGTAATATGCTCAGTCCCTGCCTCTTCTCTGTCTAATGAGTTCATGTAAAAAAAAATATATCAAAAGAAATTCTCTTAGCAGAATCCTCACATTTCAAAGGGGAGTATATTTATTATAAGAACTGCTGATTCATTAGGAATGCTTCCTAATTCGAACGCAACAGCTGCTTCTGGTTAGAATAAACTCCAGCTCTTTTGTGCCCTGTTCCTCCAAGGGGATGTTAAGTTTTGCTTTAAGACTTTCCATTTACTTTAGCCTTTTCTCTCCCACTCTCATTTTTTCCTCAATTATGGTGCTTATCCTTCTTGTATTCACATGATTTAAACAACCTACTGTACCCACTCCCCACCTTTAAAAATGATTTTCCTTAAGAGTACAAATGCTAGCAAAACTCTCCTGATAATGTATTTTGTTTGCATTCATAGTGCAGTGGAGTGTATTGTACAGCAGTTAAAAAAAAAAAAAAGTTGAGACACGTTAAAGTCATGAATTGTAAGTGCAATAATTTAAAGTACAGGGAGCATTTCAGGAACTGCCATTGTCCGTTAAATGAAACCACCGTATTAATGTATCATAGCATGCTGTTCTAATCACTTTTCTCCAAATACCAGCTTTTGAAAGAAACATGGCTGTATTTTTTAATACAAAATCTGAAATCGTGTAATTGAATGGCTTGGCAGAATAGGTAAATGAATGTAGCAACATGCATTCAAATATGTCTCTTTGGTTTGTAATGAGCTGATTGAAGTTCACAGTTGTAAGACTTGCCATTTTATTTTCTGATTTTGCATTCTGGGCCCAGACAAAAGTGCCAGGTGTGGGTGGATTTATTTATTTATTTATTTATTTTTTGGTGTGTGTGTGCGTGTGTGTGTATGTTAACAGAAAAAGGAAAAAGAAGAAAAATTTTAATAAAAAATCAGGTAGCCTTTTCAGGGGATAGCTATCAGATTTACTGTTCTAGTAGCCTTTATTCAGCTGTTCTACAAAATAAAGGGTCTTCTAATGCCCTTATATAAAACAAAGAATCTGCTAATGTGATCATTTCTGTTTAATTTTAGAATTAGTCACAACCCCTGTTAGGGCTGAAAAATTCTGCCACCTTTGATGGGGTTGGAGGCCTGCCATGTGCATGTGCTCACACTCATGCAAGAGATCATGGATGCCTTTGCATACTTCTCTTTGCATTTAGCTCAGTAATTACACTTGTTGATTTGCATGTCTTGGTTCCCTGACTAGAAAATGAGTACCTTGAAATTGGAAATTGTGTCTGATTCTCCTTTTAGCCCTAGGACCCAGCAGGGCCTTATCCATCAATAAATGTTTGAGGACCAAGTAGGCCACAGAATACTAAGCCGAATAGGAGTCAGAACAATTATCAGAATGTACAGAAGACTTAAAGATCATCAGCTTTGTAGCTAAATACACATTTCAAATTCTAGTTGTTAAGAGACTATGAAATTCCCTGTGGAATACAGATGAAATTTCAGTGTTTTAGGACAGGTAGATACTAAATTCAGACAAAAGAAATCATATTTTTTTGTGCTGTAGTTGGTAGTAGATAGAGTAGAAAGAGGAAGGAGAGAGTAATGTTAGAGAATGTCATTCACTGGAGATGGATGTGTCTACTTGCAGATGTGTTGGGTTATTGGGGGGGGGCACTTTGTGGATATGTGGCTCTAGGTATGTCCCTTATTTTCTCTAGGCTCTCATTTCTTCTGCCAAACGAGAGAGTTGAACAGTTTGGAGCAACTGGATGCTCTTATACTTCCTTTTTCTTGCTTGGTTCAGCCAAGTGACAAAGAACTTGAGTTCTGAATTTATTAGTCAAGGAATCAACCCTTCATGCCATCTATTGTGTTATAGCCAGAACTATCGAGTAGGCATGATTTCTTAGCCAAGAGAAAGCATGGTATGATATGAAGGTTCTGAACTCCAGTACAGAGAGACTTGGTTTATTTCACTCATATGTGAAATACATCACAAATACTTTGTTATTGTTATATGCCAATGAACTGTGTGAATCATATGTTGTTTTAATGTGTTAAGTAGACTAAAGGTGTTCCTACAAAATCCTCTTACTTGGGGTGAATGACAACCAGCACCATGGAGTTGTGATACTTGGCAGTGCCCATGGGGCTGTGTTATTTTAAAACTTGTCCCCCATTTGTCTACAGTGTGGAAAAAAGCTAAAATATATACAGTGGCTTGAAAGATCATTATAGAAGCCAGGCTCAGAAGGCTATATACTATATTATTCCATTTCTCTGACATTATGAAAAAGGCAAAATTATAGGGGGTGCCAAGGGCTGAGATTGGGGTGAGGGTTGACTACAAAGTTTGGACACGAGCAAGCTGGGTAGTATGCCACAGAGGTATTCTGTATCTTGGTGGTATGTGCCTGGCATGAGTGGATGCCTTTGTCAGAAGAGTAAATTTTACTTTTATGTTAAATAGTGAATTTTAGAAAGGTAGAGGTGGTGGGAAGAGCAGGTGGAGAACATATGATCTCAGTATAGCGTGGTAAGAGCTAGTGTACATTCGTAGACTCTTGTGGGTGGGGCACAAGAGAACATTCTGGAGTCCTAGAAATGTATGTATTGATTTTGGGCAGTGGTTACATAGTTGTATGCCATTTTCAAAGCTCATTTAAAGGTACACACAGAATGGGTACATTTTATTGATTGTAAACTATAATTCAAAGTTTATTTTTGAAAAAGAAAAAGGATTATGATCTTTGGAACCTGAGACCTCACTTCAAATCTTTACCACCTCATCACTAGCATGGTGATCTTGAGCAAGTCACTCTTGTCTTGGAGCTTCTGTCTCATCTGCATGTTGCATTGAGAGGAGGCGAGGCATAGAGACAGTGCCTGATGGACGTTTTAATCCCATCCCAGGAACGGATCTCAGTGCAGAGCTGGTTTTTCAATTAACTGAAGCTGTTCTATTTTAGAGCCATAAAAGTTAAGTTCAAACATTTGTGAAAGGTAAAAATGCTAACATCCATATGTTTGTTTAATGATAGCTCTTAGACTCTTATTACCATTGCTATCTTTTATATCACTATAGCATTCTAAATTCTCTGGGGTAAGTCTTATCTAATTAGTCAACTAAGAACAATATATGATATTTTTTCAGTCAGGAAAGCACAAGGAAGTATTTGTAGTGTTAACCCGAACAGAGTCATTCATTAAGGGATGATTGAAAAAATACTGGTGACACATTTATGATCCTTGTCTTTTTTTTTCCCTCTTTCTTTCTTTCTTTCCTTTCATTCTTCCTTTGGAATAAAATCTTTATGCTAAAATCTTTATTTTTTATTAAATGAATAAATATTAATTTAGGAAATTCCCTATTGGTTTATCCCACTGTTCTGTGACTGAGACTATCTTAATCATAAAGAATATCCATATGTGTGTGGCACTCAGCATTTTAAAGGCATTTAAAATAATCTGAAATATGGCTGGGAACCATTCACTCTCCTGAGAGAGCAAGTAGACCTCTCCTACATAACAATTATAACAGAAGCTACTTATTTTTGAATGCCTGGTATGTTCTGTGAACTGTGATAGGTGCTTTGTAATATTTTGCTTAATTTGTTCCATACCACCACCTTGTTAGGTAAACAGGAAATATTGCCCTTGTGAAGAGGGAAGCGGCCTGGGAGAGATGAGGTGACACTCAAGGGGAGCCTGCTAGTACATGGGGGAATCGCACCTGTTCTGGGCTGTCTGCGTCCACCTCCCTCCTTCCGTATCAGACACCGGCTGCTGCTTCTAAGGGAAGCAGGCAACCTTCTGCTTGTCGGGAGCTCATTTTTTAGGTCTCTGCTCCTAGAGCCAATTCCTTTTAAAACCTGCATTCAGTAGCCAGACACGGTGTTTCATGCCTGTAATCCCAGTGACTAGGCAGGCTGAGGAAGGAAGGTCACAAATTTGAGGCCAGCCTGGGCAACTTGATGAGACCATCTCAGAATAAATAAGGGTAGAGGATGTAGCTCAGTGGTAAAGTGCTCCTGGGTCCAATCTCTGTAATGGGGGAAAAAATTGCATTTAGTATGTAAAAAAGCCTTTATAGAAGCCCTCACTTTTAGAACTTCCTCCTTCCTTGAGGACTTTGATCAGCAGTGTTATCTTAAAGCCTGAGCTTATTTGGTTCCACTTCTGCCTTTGGCTCATCTTCATATGTACAGTTACTTAAGTACTATGTTGCTTATGTGATATTTTAAAAAGACAAAACGGGTCAGATTCTCTCCTCTGCTTTCAGGAAAAAAGCTAAACTCCCTAGTTGAGCACAGAAAGTTTCTCACAAGCCAGGCTCTTTGGACTTTTCTAGTCTTGTTTTATACTGCTGAGGCTCCTCCCTCCCTCCCTCCCTCCCAAAACATCACACAAAGGAAAATCCTGCTCTACCCTTACTCTGGGATGGAACACACCAAGCTATTTGTAGTTATATTTTGTTGCCTCCAGATGAAAGTGCTTTCTTCTTCAGTTGGCTTCTCTTCCTCATGTAGCTGATACCCAAGTCCAGTCGTGATGCCCTTCCTCAGTGCTCCTATAGCTCTTTGTGTCAGCTGAGTCACAGCATCATCACCTTGTATTGCTATTAACTGTTTCCTAGTCTGTCTCTCTCTCAAGAGATTTTGAGTTCCTGGAGGTTAGACAGCTGTGTGTCCTGTTCATTATTGACCCCAACTGTCTGTCAAGCACAGGGCTGACATGTATGGATGCTTACTAGAAGCTGGTATAAATGCCGTAATCTTGTAGATTTGGCCTAGAAAGCTAATGAGGAAAAATAGATTCTGACTCCCTTTTCTTTCCTTTCATGAGCAGAGTGATCTTGGATGAGTGTCTCTCTCTCCCTGAGGCCCACCAGAGTTTGTTAAAGCTGACTACTCCCACTTTAAGGAAAGGTTACCAAAAACTTTAGCTAATCACCCCTGCCCTGGGACTGAGATAGGGATGAGCACCATGCAGAGGAAGAGCAGGAGGCTCTGGTGGTAGTAATTAAAGAGTGCAAACTAGGCTAGGGGTGGAGCTCAGTGCAGAGTACTTGCCTAGCATGTGTGAGGCTCTGGGTTCCATCCCCAATACAGGAGAAAAAAATTTTTTAAAAAGAGTACAAATTGCTATTTTCATCCAGAGAGCCCACTTGGGAGCTAGGTCATCACACTTAAGACATTTAAATTAAGGAAGTAGGCTTTTCACTCTGTTCTCCCTGCCATCCTGACCCCACCCTTTAGCAGAACCCCTTGGAAGTTGGGAGGCAAGGAGGAATCCATTGTGGCTGTTTGTTTCTTTAAAGGGGGAGGGCATTATATAGTAGTTAATAAAGAAGTAATATTATTCACTTATTGGTGCTGGGAATGGAACCCAGAACCTTGTGCATGCTAAGTATGTGCTTTACCACAGATGACACCCCCAGACAAAAGGAAATGCATATTTATTGTAGCACATTTGAAGAAAATTAAAATGAAAAAAAATCATTTACATATTACAGAGGCCACTTTTATATCAATATAAATGTTTTTTTTGTGTGTGTGTGTGAAGCATTTTTCTAGCTGTATTCTGACTTTAATTAGATTATATTCCATGTCATCATTTTGATAGCTCACAACTTATTTAAATCATTTTATTATTGTAAAATTTAGATTGCTTTCAAGTATTGCAATTAGGAGTAACATAGAGTACTTAAAGGACAACTTTTCTTCCTAATTTTTAAGGTGCTGTATGCTCAATGCATAAGCCATTTAAGATGTAGAAAAGAATGTAAAAGAAAACAAAGATTACCTGCAATCCCATGACCTAGAAATAACCATTCTTTGTGTTCTGTCTTTTCTTCTAGTCTTTCTATGAGTGTGTATGGTTGCATATGATAGAAACACAGTGGTTGCAGACTGCTTTTTTCATTCTCTGTTATTTTATGGATATTTTCCCATATGTTGAAAAATATGCCTATGTCATTTTCTGTTGCCTGTATTTAACCATTCTCTTAGCACATGTTTAGGAGTATGCATATTTTGTGTTTTGATATAATAATAAGGAATTACTGTTTACAATACATTACCAAAAAATTGTCACAAGATTCAGTACAGGTAAAAATAAAGTAAAATGCATACATTTTCTGACCTTCATTTGAATTTTCTGTTTCTAGTAATTACTCACTAAAAGGAAACTTTCCTGCTCTCTTTCATACTATATGAGTGTAAGAATTTATATCAGAGAAATTAATTTTTGCTAAAAGGTTTGCTGTCTGAGCATTCTTTTTCTAAAGTTTAGTTTTTAGTGTTTCTTTTTTTAAAATTTATTAATATAGTCATATTTTCAGTACAATGCTTATTTTAGACCTTTATAACAATATAGACTGCATTTCCAGGTTTGTAATGAAGCAGTAAATTGTAAGCACAAAGATTATTTGAAAAATCAGGAATGGCATAAGGAATAGATCTTTATCATGGTCATGAGAGTGTGACTAATGAACTTTCCTGTTCCAACTTTGATCATGTGTTGTGGATTCCCAGCCCCTTGGATTGCCAAGGTTAGGTTCTTCTGTTCTGATGAAGGGTGCAGTTGAGGAAACCTTTTTACTCCACAACTGTTACGTGGCTATGGACCTCCCTTCAGAGCAGCATGTCAGTTCACTTCACATTTTCCAAGTTTTGCTCTTGTTGCCTCTATTAGATCACTCCTAATAGCATCATGATTCACATACAAATCTAAAACAGGGAACTCCTTTACGGGTTATTCGTCTCTCTCCCCTTCATGCCTGGCTTGTATTAGGCCAGAATGAATGAGTGAATGAATGAATGCTGTCTGAAAACAAATGAGCTTAATGACTGTTCCATTTTTACAATTTGAAAACACCTGATCAAATGGATAATGTTTATATTGTCCAGTGTACACTATACTGATGCTGTTTTCTGTGAGAGAGAAGTACTTGGTGGTATGGTATAGACCCTGATTCTATCATGATCTACTCTGGCTGTGTGACCTGAGCAAGTAACTTAGCCTATGCTCCTTTCTTCATTTGTTATCTGGGAATATAATGGCACTTACTTAGAATTACCATGAAAAGTCAATGAGCAAATGCATGTAAAGTTCCTAGCATGTAATAATTCCTAAATAAATAGTAGTCACTACTTCCAAAATATTTTTATCTGTTTGGAACAGATGAAAAGCAGTACAGCAGTAAAGGTGCCTGGAACTAGGTGGATCTTATGGTTGTAGTTGAATCATACCCCTCTTTAGTAGGGTTGCTGTGTTTCTATGTGATCAATATTGTTTCCCTTATCCTGGCCTAGGGCTGCTACAAAATCAGATGGTAGTAGAGGTTTTCTTCCAAGTAGGACAATCTGGTAGGTGAGACAGATTCCTGTGGTCTAGTGAAGCAGGAGAAGGGCTATTTGGCTTGCACAAGTTCCTGTATACCTTTTCTCAAACCCCTCAGTTTCATTTCCAAAAACATTTTGGGAAAAACTTTTTGGTGAGAGAGTGGCTCCATCATTGGAGGTAACTTGAGAGCAGACCAGTTTCCTGTCTGCCTCTGTTGCCAACTCTCTAGTCCTAAGGTTCTGCCTTGTGCCTGAAGGCGGCTTTGAACATCAGCTGTCTGGAACAATCTCTAGCCTTATCACTTATTTTAATGTTCCTTGCACAGGGTCACTCTTGGCTGTGGTGCTCTGGGCAATCTCACCCCAGAGTGCTTCCCTTCCTTTATTTAACCTCTGACCTGTGAAAACAAGAGTTAATCAAGAGTTCTAAGGTAGCTAAGAGGAAGGGGAAGTGTTTGGTTACAAATTAAATATGAACAAGTCATAAGTCATAAATCCCCAGTAGTGCTACCAGTTGTGTGTCTCAAGTTGCATATGGTACAGAGTGTTCGAGTTATAAATCCAAGTTCAGAGCTGTCTGATTGCTTGAGGCTAGGTTCATTTTCTTTTGGACACAAACTGTTTGCCTTCTAAAACATTACTTTTATTGTACCAGCTACATTTGTATCCTACTTTGTCTTTGTGTGCCTCTGTCCTTCTTCCTTTATTTACCTGCCTACCTGCCTACTGGTGTTGATTGGTGTGCTGCTCTGTGAATTGAGACAGAACTGCTTCCCTGAAAAGAAGTTAAGCATATGGAAAAAGTTGCCAAGGAAAGGCATTGAAGCATAGAGCGTAAATGGGTTTAAGAGACAGCCAGACATTTTTATAGAGAGATTTGCGATTGAATGATATAACATTCAAGCAGAGATCTAGGATGGAAATGAACTTAAATGAGTACTATTCCTGGAAATATGATGCCCTGTCTAATCTAGCATTTCCTTAATCGTCACCATAAGCATGCATTTAAAGCTTTAGACTTTAAATTAAAAGGGACAACACAGTCTGCTTAAGAATCTATGTCACACGCTATGGTTTTTCTAGGTAAGTTCTTTAAAGCATTGAAGGTAGTAGAGGCATTGGGTCTTGGCATGAAACACTAGAAACGTAACGTACTCTTTTGCCCTGTTTGATTAAAACATTTAAAAACTGAGCTATCTATATTTGTGTTTCTGAATGTAATGTATACATTAATTCATAAAGTGGTAAAGAGCAGACACTTGACTAGTATCCCTGGAGCTTGCAAAGTGAAAAAACACACTGGATTTTTGGGAGTTGGCCAAGGTTAGAATGCCCAGAACATTTCAGCTGAAGGACTTTTGGAGACATACTTTCATTTTATCAGGGCATTAAAATGAGAACCATAAGGTAAGAATTTTATATCCTAATCTCAGGATTGATTGTTATGCTTGATCATATTGCACAATATTGAGTTGTGTAGTGTAAGTAGGACTTAGAAATCATACCTGACTAGTTTTTGTGTTTCTTTTAGAAGCCATGTCATCTTGGGGAAGTCATTTCACTTCCCTACAACTCAGATTTCTCATCTGTAAAATGGGACAAATATTCATCTCAAAACAGTTGTTATGAAGAGTAATATTTCAAAACACCTAACACTTGATCACATTCCCCAGCCCCTTCCCATTAGCTTTCATTTCCTACCTCTAAAATGAGAATAATATCAAATGGCCTTTTGTTGGGATTATTAATCTCATTGTTTGCTATTGAAAATGGACAGAACTTCTTATGGAGTCATTTCTTGCCTTTGCAGTATTTTTGTTTGTTTTAATAGAAGAGACAGCGTCTCTCTTAGGTTTTGAAAGCTTCAGTAAGGTGGGCCTTGGTTAGAACCTCGATAACCTATTACAGTCTATTATGGTAGTAATTTCATAAAACCAGATGATCTGAATGGGGAAAACTTGCAGGTGTGTGAGTACAGGACTGGGCAGTCTTATAAACTCTCTTAGGAAAATGATGAAAGGCCTCCGTGCTCACCCTCTTTGGGCTCTGTGGAAAATACCAAGAATTACACTGAGTTGTCAGTGCAGGTGCCATTACTCCAAAGATCTCATGTTACCAACACTTCACCGGTGATAACAGAAAAGTGCCTCTCTGCTTTCCTCTGAGCAATCTCCTTCAATCATAGTAATACTGTCACCAATGACAAATCTGCTCTCTAAAAGCAACAATTATTGAATACCCATCAAGAGAGAAAAGAGCCTTGTTTCCAAAATCAAATCCAAGTATGTGTTTGGGTAGATTTATATAAGCACAGATGTTATATGGGAGGGAGCCTTGTTTTTTTCATAATGCAAATTAATATTTCTATTCATTCGGTACATATGATACATTTTCTTACATGGATGTAATAGATATCACAATGAGATGTTAATTATGCCATAAATTGATTCTTAAGCTTAACTAGATATTATAATAAATTTACAATTAGATTAGCAGCTGTGAGCAAAGTTCAGTGCTTGGATTGGGCAAGACTGGCTTTGATCTCTCATATGGAGTTATACTTTTCTCTTACTTAGGTTCCTTTGACTTTTTATCTCATTAGCAATAAGAGTATAGCATTATCGGGCCAAAACAACTTCAGTGCTATTCCAGACACAGTGGTGGGTGTGTTTACATGTTTTATCCTCCAAACAGTGAGGTGGAAATAGATATTTTATCCCCATTTTGCAGATGGAGAAAGAGCTGTGTGGAAGGCCATAGCTCATAAGTGACAGCTGAGACTCGAACCTGAATGGATCTCCTGACTTTGCAGTTGATGCAAAGTTGGTTAGAGAGGTGTCACTTCCTCTGAAAAGACTTTCTGGGGAACCTCTCTGTTCCCTGTGTGACTCTCTATCATAACACTGACCCATGTTACTGCTGTTCTCTGCCAACGTGTTTGCTTTCCCTTTACACTTTGAGCTCCTCAAATCCTGAGAGACTCATGTGCCTAGTAGAGTGCCGGGCACACACTGAGAGGGTCTTCATAAACATGTGTGCCGTTGGGACTGGAGACGTTACTTCCATTTTAAATTTCAAAGAGATATACATTGAAGCTAAAAGTGGTTAGCTCAGGAAGGCACCGTGTGCTTTTCCTGGAAGGTGGCATGGGGAAGGTGTACGCCTTGGTGCTAAGGCTGTAGGTGAGAACTGTAGACTAGGACAGATGGGTGGTTTCTTGGTGTGCCTAAAGGCAGGAGTGCCCATTAGCTGAGTGTAACATGGAGGTATGTCTTACAGAAGGCCCAGCAGCTGGGACCTAGGCTCTTCCTCCTTCCCACCTCCAGTTAGGAGGAGAGGGGAAGGGATGGGAAGTAGGAGTGTGTGAGAGGGAAAACTCATGTTAGCTTTTCTCTTTGGTAAGGTGGAGAGAAGTGTAAGGGCAAATGAGGTAGGGACAGGAGGAGAGGGGAAAGTTGGGAGTAGACCCTGAAGGGAAACATGGGGGCCCGAGGCACTAGCAGATCGGAGGATGCTTGAGCAAATTTCAGGACTCACTTGTGCTTGAAAGTAGGTTTCCAGGGGCTGGGATTGTGGCTCAGCGGTAGAGCACTCGCCTAGCGCGTGGGCGACCCGGGTTCGATCCTCAGCACCACGTACAAATAAAATACATTATTGAATAAAACACATTGTGTACAACTAAAGCAAATAAATAAAAATATTAAAAAAAAAAAAAAAAAAAAAAAGAAAGTAGGTTTCCAAATGAAGGTAACCCAGCCTGGTTTTGTGATGTTTTCCCATAGTACTTGAGCTAGGAACAAAAAGAGTAGTTGGTAGGGTTTTCTTGTGTAGGGGGCTGGGAAAGGGGCAAGAAATCTGAAGCTTGTAGGTACTCTTTAGGCTACTTTGAATATTTGCTGGCTCTATTCTAATTATTTGTCACAGACTCCAGCAGGAGATTGGCAGGGATGGTTTTTAATCTTGGGTTGTTTTCCTAACCAAAATGCTGCCTGCTAAATTTGGATCCCCACCTCCCAGCAAGAGTTGTTGACTGTTCCTCAATAGCGCTAGTAGTAATGCCCTTAGTAAAGACTACAGAGATGAGTTACAGCTGTCAGGGAAAGCTTTGATTTACTGAGTGTCTGACACACACCAGGCACACACAAGGGGTTGAACAGTCAGGACACAGTCATGCTCCTTGTTCTTGTGGAGTCGACATGAATGGAGAAGACAGATGGACATGCATATAGTATCAGCTGTGCTGAGTCTTAATGTGGTATAAGCCCAGCATGTCCTCATATTCTGGGAATAAAGTGCATCTATTTAAATGGGAACCAAAAGTTCATGGTAAAAATGGGGGAAAGTTTAGGATTTTATCTTAAGAAGAAAAAAAAGTAAATCTAAAATTTTAAAAATAAATTTATATCAACAAAATTTAGTTTTTAATTCCAACAATGAATTACTTCTTAGGATAAATAGTGAGTCAAATGGTTTTTTGAGGGGAGGGGTTTGACATTTCTCTGATAGTAACACTTCAAAATAATAAAAGAAATCATTTTTTTCTCAAAGTTTGAGGACTTCAGTTTCCCAAAGGCTCTCTTATCCTTTGATATTGAAATCACTTTCTTTTGATGTGGCTGTCTTGTCACCAGGCTTGGTTTTCTTGGTGTTTCTCTGTTAACTGGGCTGGTACTGCCAGGTCTTTATTTGTGGGTGACTTTGTCTCAGTGCTGAGCAGGTTCTGGTGTCTCTGACATCGGCATCGTGAAATTCTGTGTCCTATGTATGGATTGTAATTTTACTTTGTGGTCAGTTTTATTGTTAGATGTGTGAGAGTGACAGAGGGAGCAGGGGTAGATATTTGGTCACACTGAGGACTTGTGGTTTGAGGCAGCCACATCTTGTAAGTATTCTTCTCTCACTACAGCCCTGCTTTCCAGTCCTCTCTGTTTGACTGCAGCATGAAGAATTCCTGTAGGGTGCCACAGGAACCTCTGATCCCAGACACTGGCTCTCAGAGAGAGCTTCCCGCAGCTGAGATATGCAAAAGCACTAGGCAAGGTGGCACAAAAAGAGTATTCCAGGTGCTGATGGGTGTCTCACGTTGTATGCCCGGGGTGTGAATTAGGTGGTCTCTTGGCCAAGAAGTAGCATAGCTGAGATTCAGCACATGGTCTGTGTTCTTCCCAGCATCTGCCATGCTGTCATGCTCTGGAAAACTTGGGATTTGGGTTTTTTAACATGAAAACTTTAAATACTGAACACCAAAGTACCTTAACCAGGGGATGCTGTGATAGCTTGGCAAAATCTGCACACTAAAAGAAAGAAGGAATAATACCTCACTTTGGGTACTCAACGTGGAGTTTTCAAAGCTCCTTGGAAATTCACCAAAAGTATATCACTTTTCTTAGTCTTAAACTCATCAATCCAGGTAAGAATAGGAGCAACTCTGCCATGAGTCCTGCCCAGGGAGGTGCTGCCTTATTGTATCCTCTGATACAATGTGCCTCAGTATTTACATGGTAAAATCTTACTATACCTTTCTTTCCTTGCCTTTTCCCTTTTCCCCCTTTCCTTTCTTTCCCCCTTTCTTTCCTTCCTTCCTTTATTTCCTCCTCCTCTTCCTCCTCCTCCTCCTTCTTTTTTACTGGAAATTGTACCCAGCAGCGCTTTGACACTGAGCTACACTCCCAGCCATTAAATATATATATTAGTTATAGATGGACCCAGTATTTTTATTTTATTTTTATGTGGTGCTAAGGATCGAACCTAGTGCCTCATGCATTCTAGGCAAGCGCTCTACCTCTGAGCCACAGCCACAGCCCCATTTCCAGCCATTTTAATGTTTCATTTATAGTCAAGGTCTTGCTAATTTGCCCAGGCTGGCCTTGAACTTGCAATCCTCTACCTTAGCTTCCAAAGTGGCTGGGATTATAGGCATGCTCCATTGCATCCATCCATTCCCTTACTTTTTATTTCTCTTCAAAAGTAGAGTCAGAGTATTACTTTGATCTTTTTCAAATTATGTGGATGACTAGATTATATTATCTAAGATTTTCTTTTGGGATAGCAAATCAGACACTGGTTCTGATAAAGTTGAAATCCACTCTACTGAGGATTACGATGAGGGAGAAATAACTCACTTTCTACCAGGTTCTAAGTACTCATCCTCAGGATGTTTTTCCTCCTTCACTGTCACTTTGGTTCCTTGCTGATTACAGAATTATAGGGGAAGCCCATAAGTTTGGCCCTTGAGTCTGGCCCTGCTTGCCCTCTGGCCTCTGCTTTTACCCTTGCTCCAGCCCTTACTTGTGAGATGTTTTTGTACCTGCTGCCATGTGCTTTGTGCCTGCCCCTTTCAGCCTTCTTTCCACTCACTGGTGAGCGGTGAGCGCCTGGTTTGCAACCTGGCTGAAGCCTAGTCTTCTCTGTGAGAGTGGTAGTGGCTCTCACAGTTACTGTTTATTTTCTCTTGATATGCCCTTCCCAATAGACAAGCTTTTAAAATTTTCATCCATTTTTTTCCATTCTCATTCTTGAGTGTGCTCTCATTGATGTACTTATGGTATTTTTGAAGAGGAAAGACCCTCTCCTCTGTTTTGTTTTTAATAATAACAAACTTATAGAAAAGTTGTGAGTACAACACAAAGGACTTTTTTTCCTACCCATTTGAGTCATGTTGCTAAAACAATAACCAGTAAGCCCAAACGGTGTGTATTTTTTAAAAAAGGAATGTTCTTTTTTCTTTTACATGACTACATGATAATCCTAAAAATCAGAAAATTGATACTCATTTTGATACAACACAGCCATATACTCCTTACTTGTTCAAGTTTTTAAGAAGATATTAAAATTCCCATTAGTGTTGCATGTATTTGTCATGTCTGTTTAGTGTCCTTCAGTGGGGTCAGTTCCTTACTACATTTCCTAGATTTTATGAATATGACCAGCTGTGGTTATTATTCTTTCAATATTTTTTGGTTATAGATGGATATAATGCCTTTATTTTAATTTATTTATTTTAATATGGTGCTGAGGATCAAATCCAGTGCCTCACACATGCTAGGCAAGTGCTCTACCACTGAACCCCAGCCCCAGCCCTAGGCTGTTATTTTGTAGAAAGCCCCTTAGTTTATCTGATGTTCCCTCTGGACAAGGCTCTGATTCTTTGGCAGGAATGTGGTAGAAGCGGTGCTTCTTCCATCCTATTCTATCCCGTAGCACACCATTTCTTTTTTCTGTTACTTGATTTAAAATAGTGTCAGCCGCCTTCTTTCTTTGTCCCTTTGTAATAAATATATGGTGAAAAAGTACTTTGAGACCATATAAGTAACCCCACTCCTCTCATACAGTTGATTCACTTATTTATATCAGTATTCTTCTTGGTTTCCTATTTTAGAATAATCTTTTATCATTATTTGTTTTAATGATTAAATTGTCACAGATTTTGTCAGTGGGGACCCTTCCTGACTGGTGTTTGTGTCCTTTTGATACGTCCTAATCATGTGTTGAGCCTAGCACAGGCATTTTCTATCTCTCACCTTGAAAACCAGTGTTTCTTCAAGGAACCTTGGTTCTTTTTAGTGGAGAATGGTATTTAGAAACCAGAATCTGAGCACCAAGTGTGGTCATTATAATTAGAGTGTCTCTGCTTCTAGGATTTCTCAGTGGCTAAACCTAGAGAATATATACGTATATATGAACTATATGGACATATATGTATTTGTATTTCTTTTATAGCCACCTGTCTCCAGCTACCTGTTTGCTGAACACCATGATTTCACATAGTTGCATCTAATACTGGTTTGATACACAGGTTCACTCTTGTTTTCTTCTGGCCGTGTTTGTAAGTCTTCTCTGATATTTTGACATTTCGTTCCCATTATTTATTTACATGTTGGTCAGTCTTGATCTGTTCTCTTGTATATAACTAGTGTCCCTCTGCTGCAGTCCCTTCCCACATAGTCGCCCTCCTCACCCTGTTTGGACTAACACCTTAGGCAGGGCTGCTGCCACTCCCTCTTACCATAGACATCTTTCTTAACTATAATTGGCCACCCTTGGTGGATGCCATTCTCATGTTAGGTTCTGCTGTCACACACTGATCTGCCTTCCAGATGCTCTGTTTTCTCTTCGTGGGTTCTAATATCATTGCTCGTCAGCCCCTCCACTGCACATATATGCTTTCTTTATCCTGTACCCAACGCGAACACTGTCTTTGCTCCTCCTAAGTTCTGACACTCTAATAAGTTAGGCCACCCCACATGGATACCTTCTTTATCCTGCTTGGGCTCTGACTTTCTTTTTACCAAGAAGCCCTCCTTACCCTGCTTGGGCTTCAACACACTATGTCAAATCACCCCTTAGTGAGGTGTGCCCTCCCCCCCACCCAACTCTAATCCTGTGCCAAGTTGCCTTTGGGGGAGGTTAGTCTCCTCTTTCCCTTGAGCTCTGAGATCCTACTGCAACTTACCATTCTCACAGTCGGCCTCTTCCTCAACCTTATCAGCCTCTGCCAATCTTTCTCCACACCCAACCACATACCTCTGTCTTGCTCAGGCTCATGTAATGGCTTTGAAATGAACTGCCAGTAAGAGAAGTGGGAGACATTTGAAAATTTTGAATGGATTTCTCTACTTATGACAGTGGATCCCACAATATATACACCTACACAAGGTCAGTCATCCATGTACACACCCCCAGTGGGAATGATTATCCTGAACAACACCCATCCTTCAGAGTAAGATTAGAAGAGCTGTCTATCCTTAGTTGAAAGCTCAGCTCCTGAGGAGCTCACCAGGCTGACATAAATGAAGCATGGAAGGTTTTCATTTAGTCTGTCCCCAAACTCAGGCCAACTATTTTGGGTCTACACCAGGGTGGTCACTATGTTTTGAGGGCCACTTCAGGGTGATTCTTACCATCGGTCATTGTTACCGGAGTGCTGTCTCTAGAACCTGCTGCTGTACAACTGCTAAGGGTGTGCAGTGCCCATCAGAGGCCATGTGGAAAGGAGTCCTGTGGCACTACCTGAGCTCTTCTAAGTTTAGGGCTTTGTATAGCCTCACATAGAAAAAAATCTTTGCATTTGACTGTCAGGCCTGGGAGTGAGGCCAGAGCCTCGGATAGTTAGTTACCTGAGCCATGGTTATGAGAGAAGCTTGGATCTAGGCTGGTGCCTGGGAAGCGGCTGCTCCTCTGTGGGCTTTTACTCTCTATTGGTGGGGTCATGATAATGCTGCACTATAGTGTTCTAAGCATCCACAGAAGCCTAAACTAACAAAGCACTTGCAAAGAGTTCCCAATTTCTCTTGCCCAGACGTTTACTCTCTGCTGTATATGTGTCTCTTTTCCCAAGGAGAACTGCAGCCTTCTTGAGTGCAGGGACCCCTTACTATTTGTCATGTTCTCCCTAGCCTTGAATTGAGCCTCCCATAAAATAGTCCACTGCAGTCAGGATGACAAAGGTTGTATGAAGATAGCAAACGCAGCAGGAGAGCCCTTTTGGTGGCTAGGGAAGTGCAGGGTAATGGAGTGTTTGTTTCCTGTCTCTGGACCAGGAAGTATTGTTTACTCACTGATGACAGACACACACAGAATGGAGGGGGGTCTCCATGTCCTCACCTGCAGCCTCCAGGCAGTCGGCGCTGGGGTGCCAGTGCTAATGAAGCAGGACAGGAAACCCACTGGACAAGGCTCAGCTGTGAACCCTGGCCTCCCAGTCGGGAACGCAGAGGCCCTTTGAAGAAGAAGACAGCTGGGTTTTGGTTTCAGACCTTAACACTGCCATCACTAGATACTCATCTGTCAGCGCACAGGGGACAACATGTGGGGAACAGTTGTGTCCATTCAGGCCAAAGGGAGAAAGAAATGGCTGGTTTCCAAACTACAAAACTGCCTGAGGCCAGTGGTTCTGCCTCACATAGCCAAAAAGAATTGATTTGGTGAGGGGAAGGCTGAGTGTGTGAGAGGCTGGTCTGTCTGCATTGGCCAGGCAGTCCTTGCCACTTTGCCTTTAGCTCACAGCAGGTGAGGACACTGAGGCTGAAGGTTCTGTGCCTAAGTTGTGCAGGTCAATCTTGCTTGTCCACCAGTGCTCCAGTACACACTGCAGTCCCGAACCGGGGGTGGATCCAGCCTGCCCACTGCACTTCATCCAGCATTCCTAAAATGAGCTCAGCTTTGCTTTCATTTACTTGAGGCCAGTATTTCCTCTTCTTGCTCTTTTTCCTCTCTCCTGACTTCCAATTGCTGGATTTAACTGGTGGTATTTTTCTTTCAGGACAAAAAAAATATTTGTAATCCTTGGTTGAATTTGTTTACTAAGAGTTCTCTAATCTGGGCAGTTTACTTGTGAAGGGATTTTTTTTGTTCTACTCTAATGGCTTTTAACTCACAGAGGTTTATTTAGCAGAAGAGGAAGGGAGCAAGTTATCTCCTGCTTAATCCCTCTTGAATGTTTACATTGCTCAGCCAGAGTCAGCGTGGTGGAAAGTGGCAGCAGCCATTTGCTCTGTAATAGTCCATATGTGACTGCCAGAGCTGATGGAAACATATTAACATAAGTGATAATACTGTCATAGAAGTGAAAAGTTAAGTTACTTATCAGTATATTTTGATAAGCTACTTAAATTTTACAGTAGCATGTGCTGGCTTCAGACAAACGTCACTGATAGGGGATTGTGCACTTTATCTGTCCACCTTATTGGCTCTCACTTCATTTATTACCCTCAACAGCCCAGCTGGTAATCTGTACAGGGTGCTCATCTCCTCTCCCAGGCAGGATGTCACATCTGTGCCGTGCCCGGTCCAGCTCTATCAGTAACGGATGCTGTTAGCTCAACAGGCTGGACGTGAGCAGGCTGCAAGCGCTTGGAATAACGCTTCTCCTGTGCCTGTTCCACATAGCTCTGGGAATGTTCCTTACCAAGAGCAGACCCCTTCAACGTAGTGGCAGAGCTTCTTGTGACAGGGAAACTTTTCCATAGCACAAAGGGACTTTGCCCTTAATCTTCATCTGGTTGTATTTGTTCAGTAAATTCTGAGCGCCAACTATGCACCAGACTCCATTCTTGGACTGGAAAGTAGAGAAAGGTGCCCTTCTTCCTCTGTGAGTAAGCCCCAGTCTGTCGAGAAAGCATGTGCACCAATGAGTGCCACATCATGCGGGGACCAGGGCAGCACAGGAAAAAGGGAATTGGCATAAGATGCAGGGACTCAGGTGGAAGGTTTTCAGGCAGATGAGCAGAAATCAACTAGACTAAACCACAGAGGTCAGAGGGAAACAGGACTGAGGTGTGCTCACTCAGGTAGGCCTGAGACTACCTGAATATTCCTGGAGTAAAGCTGCTGCGAGAGTCTCAGGCACTGGGCTAAGCAGAGAGAAGACAGACAGGGAGGCAGTCCAGGGAAGTCCTGATAAGGAAGAGCCTCCCCAGCCATCCTACAGATCCTGTATTAATGGGACGTCATTGCAAGAATTTAATCCAGTGTGTGATTTTGCATTTCTGAAAGACTATTCTAAAGAGCCAAGTGAGGTACGAACTTTAAGGCCAGGCCATCTTGTGAGTTTAGGGGAGTAATGGTCAGGACCTGGGGGAGGCAGTGGGGACAGAGAATTAGACATTAAACCTATGGTCAATATAGAGCAAGTTCATTAGAAGTTGGCCTAGTGTACCAACACGAGTAGTTTTTGGCATGAAGGCTCTGTGGGACACCTTGCAGCTGCCATCAGTGAGTGTGCTGTGTACAGCTGTGTGTGTCTAATCATGAGAAATTGCATGGACACTTTTCTGGGGAGGGTAGGTGGGCTGGGAGAGGCCTAGGGCTACGCAGAGATGGTGCCTGATTGCAGAGTCTGCTTTGAATTTCGTCTCTATGAACCTGGTCTAGCTCTGAGGCATGGGAATAATTCATAATGGACATTCAGTCCTCTGCCTCACACGGCAATTTTTTTTAAAATCTAGAAATAATTAGCATTTCACCTGCCTATGTTTTCAGTACAGTCTGTGACAGGAAGACTCTTCAGGATGTAGAGAAAATCTGAAATGTATCAGTCTTGAATTAGGTCTTGGATCAAATTTTTGACCTGCATACTAATACTTCCTGTGTTTCCTCTTCTTCCCCAGCTATCTGCCCTGGTTCGAGGTATTTTATAAGCTACTTAACATCTTGGCAGATTACACGACAAAAAGACAGGTATTTGCCTTTTTTTTTTAAATTAATTATTTTTTTAACAAATAAACTTTAGATCTTATGATTATGAAAGTAATAACTGTCTTATATTTCACCAAAACCTTTACTAAAAAATTAATGCATGCCCATTATAGAACGTTTGAGAAATTCAGAAAATAGTGGGAAGGAAAAGAAAATCACTTTTCACCTAATCTTCCCTTATTCTTTTCCCAAAAATAAATATTGCTATCATGTTGGATTGCTTTTTTTTCTTTAGTTTTTTTCTTTGAGTTAAAGAAATAATAAATAGACCTTTAGCATTCACAGAGTTAATATTCACAATTTCTGATATTCCTAAGCAGCCCTGAAAGTTCATGACATGTATTAAATTATAATTTTGCTGAAGCGCAAATTTGAATTGCTCATGTCATGCTGCAAATCTGGGGTTTGCAGGTGATGCACTTAACTGGCAAGTGACCTACCCAGCTGCTCAAGCTCCCATTTCAATAAAGCTTTGTGGTGTTTTTACGCTAATTTTTTTAAGGATCTGAAAATTACTTTAAAAGTTCAAGTGTACCTTACTGTACTTTTGGAAGAAATGGTATGCTGACATAGCTCCATGGATGTGTCAAAGGTCAACTGGAGTTGTATTTAGACTTGTAGCCTTTAGTTTCAGAAACTATTGTAATAGGTTTCCTTCTCCCATGCTATTAAAAATACCATAAGTATTTTTGGTGACTGCATGACATTGTATCATGTACCTTGATTACTGAAAGAGTTTTCTCTTATTGGGAATTTTAATTATTTGGAAGTTTTCACTATTATAATAAATATAGCCATTAGCATCTCTGAGCATAAAGCATTTTCTTCATTTTGGATTGTTTCCTTAAGAGGAGAATCCCAGACACACGTGTAAGCTCAGTGGATATAATGTTTTTGAAAGAATTGGACAATTGCTTTCCCAAAGAATTGTACTGTTCTTCATAAAAGATACTTTACCTGCAAGGTATAAGAGCCCCTGGGTCACAGTACTCTCACCGGTGTCATTTGATGAACTCATTGTTTATTTGATAGTTAAGAGTATTATTGTTTAACATTACATCTTTGATTGTTAGTAAGTTGAATTTTTGTCCATATAACTAACTTTTTATGTTTTTATTTTTGTTGGACTAAATTTTTTTTTGATTAAATAAAATGATCCATTATTTTTAAATGTTAAAAAGAAAAATGCTTTTGTCTATAGAATACTAGTTCTGAGAAATATTCCATTAAAAAACAAAACTATAGTTCAGCATGATCAGGTTTGAGGAGAGAAAAGCCATATTTTTCCTCATTAAGATTTACATAATGCAGGCCCTGAGAAGTCCTGCAGTAGAGAAATGTTTGTTAAGCAGTGCATCTCATCTTACTTGGTCCCAAACCCTTTTTATTGTATGGCAAGAAGCATTTGGAGATCACTGTGTTTCCTGGAATATACCTTGGGAAATGCTGTTTCCTCCAGGAAAGATGGAAATTGTGTGTATGCTGGATAAATCTTTTGAGTTAGATTCATTCACTAGCAGATGCATTCTAGAGGTCACAGAAAATGGAAGAAAAAACGAATACAAATGGTTCTCTCAATCACTACACATACTCTGAAAGAATTCTAGGTGTCAGGGACTGTCATAAAATAAGTGACTTACTCTTTGATGAAGATTAGGAGGTTTTGTTGAGTCTGGTCATCAATTTCAGATTCATAGTTATCTTTAGTCAAACATTCAGGTTTTCACTCAAAGTTGGAAGATGTCTAACAAAATTGTATAACACAGAGACTCTTAGCAGTTTTTGAACTGCAGATTGACTCACATTTTTTTCTTTTGTTTTCTCCAGTTTTTTAATAAACAGCAATAGAACTGAGTACTCCTAAAAACATCTTGTGCAGGGCACGACAGTGCATACCTATAATCCCAGGTCAGCCTCTACAACCTAATGAGATCTTATCTCCAAAAAACTAAATTATAAGGAATGGGGATGCAGCTCCATGGTTCAGTACTCCTGGGTTCAACACCCAGTTCTAGAAAAGAAAGAACCCACATATCTTGTGATTCAGTAAGGGCTGGGTAGATAATAATATTTAAGCATGAGTGAGACCAAGATATCACCCTGTAAAATTGATGCATCTGTCCTCTGGGCCATTGCTCCAACAAGGACTCTACCTCTTAGAGTGTTGAAGGCCTAGATTGTGGAAACAACCCCGATGTCCATCAATAGATGAATGGATAGGGAAACTTTGGTATATATACAAAATGGAACACTACTCAGCACTAAAAGAGAATAAAATCATGGCATTCGCCGGTAAATGGATGGAGTTGGAGAAGTTAGTCAATCCCAAAAACCAAAGGTTGAATGATTCCTTTGCTATGACGATACTGAATTATAATGGCAAGGGAGGGTGGATGAGAGGAATGAAGGAATGTTAAATAGAACAAAGGGGAGGGAGGGTAAGGGAGGGGGCAAGGGGATAGGAATAATGGCAGAATGAGTTAGACATCAGTATGCTGAGTACATATATAAAACACAAATGGTGTGAAAATAGTTAATGTAAAACCAGTGACTTGAAAAACTGTGCTCTTATATGTAATATTAAATGAATTGTACTCTGCAAGCATGTATAACAAATTAAAATAGATAAATAATTAAAAAAAAATCATACAACTATCTAGTTTGTAAGATATTGGCCATTATAAAAAAACCAAACCAAATCAAAATGGAATACCTCTCCCCTTAAAACAGAATGAAACAAAACTAAACACTTCTTCTATCCAAAACTCATTGGGAAGGCTGGGCATGGTAGGCTTCTATTTGTGTGTGTGTGTGTGTGTGTGTGTGTGAGTGTGTGTGTGTGTGTGTTTTTGAGAGAGAGAGAGAGAGAGAGAGAGAGAGAGAGAGAGAGAGAGACAATGAACAAGAATGAGACCATGACTGCTCGGCCTGGGAAGTCAGAACCTAAGGTAGGGGATCAGGGTATTTTTTTGGTTCCTGGCCTCAGCATGGTTATCAGATCCTGAATGGAACACCGAGGGCATCCATGTGGAAGGGAGGGATGGCAGGGTGAGGAGAGCATTGGAACTGGGGATTAGTATGCTCAGAGTGTTGGGTTAGGGAGATGAGGATACGTATGTAAGAAAGTGGGGATAGTGGCATATGGCATGTTGGAACTTAGGTGAGATCTGGAAGGATCCACGTGGAAAGGGAGGCAACAGCAGTGGCCCAGTATTGGGGTGTTCAGCAGGAAGGGAGGCTCCAACTTGTGTGAGGGGTAAAGAGTAGAGACGCAGTTCTAGAGGTCAGAGGGCAAGGTAGGCCTCTGGGTGGAGAAGGAGGAAGGGACAGTGATATAAGTGTGGTTCCATACAAGTAACTAAATATACTTAGAAGATAGAGGCAAGATATGTGATGTATGGGCTGGGGTTGTGGCTCAGCGGTAGAGCTCTCGCCTAGCACGTGCGCAGCCCAGGTTCGATCCTCAGCACCACATAAAAATAAATGCGTTGTGTACAACTAAAGCAAATAAATAAATATTTTAAAAAAAGATGTAGGATGTAGTCACATATGTAAAAAGAGTAAATTGGAATGATTTCTATGGTGAACTGGACTTATAGCCATTGGGAACCCAAGGCTTTTGATAATGTGAAGATAGATACAGAAATAAATAGAGATGTTTGAAGCCTATTGTGGTCTATGTGTGTATTATGCTCCCCAGCTTTATCCACTGAAAGGGCCTAGTGTCAGCAATCCCAAGCAGCAGTGAACATTCCTATTCAGACCCCAGTTCCTAAATAACCATTCCCAACTAAAAGAGACCAGGACTCCTTGAAGAAATATCTGATTCCAAGTCTGGGGCAGGGAAAGTATAGGATAAGCCTTAAATATCTTTATTGCCATGAAGTAAGGAAGTGCTCAAAACGTGATGGGGAAATGTCAGACACAAAGGTGAGCTTGAAGAGGCACCATGTTTACACTGGTCAGATCTGGGAGCATCAAAACAAATATTGATAGCAAAGGATTGTAGCTCACTGAATAAACTGGAAACCATGTGCCCAGATAATATAAATAAGTAAATGTATAGATTGAATTTTTGAGGAATGGAATCTTTACATAAAGCATCATTCCACAAAACACTTAAATTAAATACATAAGGGAAAGTGTCACCTCACAGTAGAGACATCAAATTAATTTATTAAATGATCAAAACAAACATCAGTGGTAAAGGGACAAATTGAAATTTTAATCATGAGAAAATATCAGGCAATTGAGAATCATTCTACAATGGGCGGGGCTCACTGTCAAGGTTATACAGATCTAGGAAGGACTTAGGGGCTACTCCAGACAGAAGATTAGAGCCTCATAACTACCAAAGGCTTCAGGTGATTCTGCTCTAGATTTGTGGCTGTGAGGGTATTAGTGGCACCCTTGGCAAACTTGACAGGCTCTGGGAACTGGAGGCTCATGCTGCATGCAGGATAATTTTCTGAACATGATGATTAATTGTAGTTATGTGGGAGAATGTTCTTGTTGGGATCTATCGATGATGGGTCAATGTCAGCAACTCATCCTCAGTTCAGGAAATTGAAGGTTTTTAATACTGTTTCTACAACTGTTCTATACGTTTAAGACTGTTGTAGAACAAAACTAAAACATGTGCACACATAAATTCATGTCTCTCCTCTGTGAGAAACTTGTTTGATTATCAAAGTTCAGTTTAAAACAAGCTTATAGTCTGGACTCACCCTCTTTTTCCTTGGGTTCAGCACCAAAAGCAGAGAGGGCTCTGGGCATGAACACACCAAATCTGTGATTTGCTGCCAGCTATGCAACTTAACTAACTGATTTGAAACAAATCACCTTTCAGAACCTCAGTCTTCACATCTGTAAAGTGAGGTGGTTGGGCAGATCAAGTATATAACAAATGGATACCAATGTAAACTTCCTACTGTTATGTTAGCACAAAGAATTCCATGGGTTGAGAGGAGAAATTGTTTTTGGATCATTCTGTGAGCTGTGTTTCTTTGAGCATTTTAAAGACGAATCTGTTTTAAATTGAATAATTTGTACTGTTTTGTATGTCATTCTGTTGCTCAGTTTCACTAATTAAAATGCACAGCCACCATTCTCTATTGCCTGCTGGGGTACTTAGTTCATTTCTAACTTTCCATAATCAGAGGCTGCCATGTGTACCCAGTGAACACTCAATAAAATTAATTGAGGGTAATGATAAAGGCAGGATCCACAGTGTCATCGTTATTTCTCCCAGCCACCCCCGCTATGGAAGCTCGGATTGTTTGCATTTAAAAGTTGTTGCTATGGAGTTGAGGGGAAAGATTTGCTGAGAGCTTATGGTATATGATCCATAAAAGGCGGTCATGGTAGGTGTCTCACTGAGTAGAAAATGTCAAACTTAATGTAGGAGGATCTATTTGGCTCCTATGTTTGAGCCATACGCAGTGTCTTTGGCCCAATCCTGCTTGAATATCAAACCTATTCCTGTTCTGGGGCCAGCATCTCCCCCTCAGCCATGAAGGCCCAGCTCATGTGTGCCCAGATATTCTGTAGGTGTCTTACTAAGGACTCAGCTTTGCTTTTGTTACTTAGGCCTTTTATTTCTTCCAGGAAAGTCAGTGGAATGAACTTCTTGAAACTCTGCACAGACTTCCCATCCCTGACCCAGGAGTGTCTGTTCATCTCAGTGTGGTAAGTGGGGCAGAATAGTAGGTGTCCCTGAGAAGGCATTTCGTTATGAACAGTCAGAGGAACTTGGCCCAAGATCATCTTTTCTCATCTGTGCCTCCCCAACTCCTACTCTGAGAATACTCAGAAATCTCTAGGCTCAAGGAAAACCAGGAGGTTGAATTTCTTCCTTTCTCTAAGATTTCACAAGGCACAAGTGTCCCAGTGTCCTAGGGCTATTCTCTAAATGCCACTCCTTCACCAGCATCTTCTGGATTGTAGATGCTAGGCTGAATAGGATGGTTGGCCCCTGACTGCACCTTTAGCCCCTGGCCTGTGCTCCCTGTATCACCCTTTGTCCCCCATGCTG
Organism: Tamias sibiricus; assembly: GCA_025594165.1. NCBI lineage: Eukaryota > Metazoa > Chordata > Mammalia > Rodentia > Sciuridae > Tamias > Tamias sibiricus. The sequence goes on along the minus strand of CM046657.1, from coordinate 210,802,677 downwards.
CTACACATGTCCTCCTGTTGAAGCCCACCCTATACTCTCAGCCTTCAACACCACCTCTCCCCTTTTTGCCTTGTAGACCACACATATCCTTCAGAATCAATTCTATCTTATTTCCAGAGAAATTCTTCCTTGACTTTGCAGGCTGAGACTAAAGCTTTCTCCTTTCCCCCAAGCCTCTGGCACGCTTTGCAGTGCATACCTCCACTGTATTGGAATGATCTGTTTTCTTTTCTCCCTTACTGGACTGAGCATCCCTTGAGGACAGAGGGAGAGTTCCTGGCCTACAGTGGTAATCATTTCTTTGAATGATTTTTTCCCCCTTAGCTACCAGGGATTGAATTCATGCCAGGCAAGTGTTCTACCACTGAGCTACATTCCCAGCCCTAATTTTGAGACTGGGTCTCACTAAATTACTCAGGCTGGCCTCAAACTTGAAATTCTCCTGCTTCAGCCTCCTAAGTAGATGGGATTACAAGCATGCATCATCATACCTAGCATTTTGATTGCTTTTAAATATATGCATGTTTTGCAGTGTGCTAGAATGGAAAATCCTCTGAACTACCTACTAGATGATTTCAATCCTTGTTAACTATTTTTCTAGTGACCTAATGACATTAATCATTACCTTTAATTTTGTGAGACTCAATGTCCTCATCTGTCAGATAAAGCATCCTAAGAGGTGTAGGGATCTTTTTCATATTTCAGTTACTGGAATCTTCTAATTCCCTAGGTCGAGCCCTTGTCTCTAACTTCGTTGAAATTTCCTTTGGCTGGGTATTGATTATTATCCAGAAGCTATTTCCCCTGTGTCATAGGAGGTATTAGCCCAGGAAGTATTTACTTTCCAACTTCATTAGAACCACATACAGTGTTGGTATTCAGTGGTTAGGAAATTGTCTTTCCCTTCTAAGGAAAGTTAGTATTTCCTATAGTTTTTTTCAGAGTGATGATAAAATTGAAAACCATATTACTACCAATAATTAATAGATTTGTTATTTTGTTAAGTTCCTAATTTACACTAAATGTGTATCTCTAACATACAAAACACTTCCACAAAATAGATACTAACATTTTCATTTCATAGACAAAAGCTTTAGAGAGGAAAGGTTACTTATATATCCAGAGTCTTGTGGTTAAAAAATGGTAAGATTTGAGTTTTTCAACCCAGGGCTAACCTGAAAGCCAGTGCCCTTTCCACTCACTATGTCATGTTTGTTGAAAGAGGAGAGAAGGGAGGGATAAAGGAATTTATAGAGGTTTTTACTCATTTTATTAGAGCATAGGAAGATACCTTATTACAAAAATTCTTGTAGGTCAGAAGGAAGTATCTAGGAAAAATGAACAAATGGTCTTCAGACCTGCCCAAGTCATTGCTAAACCTAAGCAGCCCTGCCTTTGTCTCTCTCCCTTTTCCTAAGCAGCTTAATCTCACTGCTTCAGTCTGTAATGACATCCGACAGGTAGCTGTGGAGTAGCCCGGCTGGGTCACCAGCTGCTGGGGAGGAAGGGCCACTTCTTCCCCCAAATGGTTGCACAAGCGGCGTGCAGCCAGGCCTCAAGGACAAGCCATCTCAGGGGCAGGAGGAACTGTTGGGGTGTGCATCTGTTTCATGTGAGTGGATTCTAGGAATGTTTCTGACCTCCCTTGGTCCCCAGCATTTCATGGGCAATGGAGCAAGACAGAATCTCAGAGGACAGCCTGGGTACTACTTGGTTTTGGAATTGCATCCACTCACTATTTACAATCCATTGCATTTGCATAGGCAGGTTTTTCTTTTTTCCTCTTCACTAGGAATTCCTCTTTCCAAATTGCTTTACTGATTTTGAAGGGCTACTCTCATCTAGGTTATAAATCTCAAATGTTAATAAAATGTCAGTCCTGGACTTTTGATTTTTAGTTGCTCTCTACAAAAGAATATTTCCATGTGTCCATGTGTCTGATATAGATTCTTGAGAAAAATAGAAATAGCAGTTGAGAGCAATTATCATTTTATGTTAAAATACGATTTATTGAGTGCTAGGTACTTCATATATATAATGTTTGTTCTTTACAACTATTTCAAAGTAGATGTAATGATTCCCATTTATAGATTCTAAAATTGAGGTTCTCTGTTATTAAGTGAAGTTGCCTGAGCTCACATACCTACTAAGTGAACAAGAGTTTTCTCACTGTACCAAGCCATTAATTGGTGATTCCATCACTGTGTGTAACATTTGGTGCTGCATATTTCCTGAGCCTCCCTTCTTAGCTATTTGGTATAGAAGTTGGTATTTCATGGAGTCAAATTTGAGCCTTGTATTTTATTTTTCTCATTTTACTCCTCATGCTAAGTTGAATTAATTGTTGACTAGTTTCCATGCTGTACCATCTATTGTGATACTTCATAGGTAACATTTTGGCATAGACACACAGATTTTGGAATAATGCATTGCAGAATGTTTTTAAAAATATCTTTGTAATACTCTTTTAACTTTTAACTTTGTTATTTTAATTCAAGTTCCATTAGGCATAATTTGCCCATAAAAAGCACAAGTATAACTGTTCGTTACAGTGGAAAGGGCATATCTCTAGTTATATAGACCTGGCTTCAGTTCTAGTTTTGCACATATTAACGGTGAGACTTTAGATGGATTATTTACCTCTTTGAACATTAATTTATCCACTTGTAATATGTAGATAATGTATACTTAAAATTTATTATGGAGATTAGAGATAATGTTAGATTTACACTACCTGGCATAAAGTCTTCCATATAGTATGTGTTCAATAAGTTTCTGCTAAATATTAGACAAATAGCTCATACAGTTATTATTGTCATTGTTATGATTGTCCCCAGGGCCTTTCATTTCAGAAAATACAAATCATTGTTCTAGAGACTCACTTATTTTGCAATTACCCAGGAATAAAGGTTTGGAGGAGGACTTCCTGAAATGTCACTTGGGGGTCCAGGTTTGAACTTAGACCATGGTTAAGTTGACCCTCTCTGCATGTGACCTTTTCTAGCCTTTCATAGTCCCGTCTTTAATTGACTAGAATCAGGCTCTTTCCATTCCTGAGTCTTTAAGAGCAGCAGAGGCAGTGTCATCAGTTCAGCCTGTTGTCATTTAACTTAGAGACACATGTTTGTTACATACACAGAGATGTCCCATTCAAAGTCTTTGAAGAGGTCAGTTTTTCAATTCTGCCGAGTTTCCAGCCCCCCTTCACTAGCAATCCCACTGGAAGGCAGGAGGCTTCTTCGTGGAGTGTGGTTAGTGGACAGTTTCTCCACTGTCAGCCATATGCAGCGGTCTCAGCAGAGTAGCCCTTCAGCTGGAGTTGTCCTTAATGTCACCTGGGTCTTCAGTGCAGATTTTGGCCACAATTTATAGATGGCTGTAATCTCAGCTGTTGAAATGAAACAGCAGGTTTGGTTGATGAAGACCAAGGCTGAGTAAAACTAGTGTTATTTGGCCCCTAGAGTCCTCTTGTCTCTTTGAGCAATAAATTACAAAACTAGCAACTTTCATGTGTTCAGAAACGTATAAATATTACATGGGAATTTAGCCTTTAACCTTTTCATTTATATCCCACAAAGAAGTTCATCTAGAAAAGAACTCTTTCTACCAAACTCATAATTTAATGTATCTGGTTTAATGCAACATTATCCTAAAAAAGAAATGAATTTCCCTATGAGTCAAACTCTTGTCTCCTCATATGAATAAGGAAGTATCTTTCAATCATATACCTGAATCCTGAGCAGTGTGATTGTTATATAGTTATACATTCTTGCAAAAATACATAGCTTATGCTTTTCTTTTCCAGCATTCTTACTTTACTGTGCCTGATACCAGAGAACTTCCCAGCATACCTGAAAATGTGAGTACTTGGGAAGAAAATGTTAAATTTATATTCTTTGTTTTCTGCTTATTTTTTAAATCAAAGGATTATTTTATAATGTAATTGTGAGATTGTCGTTTTTATAAGTTTTAAAAGAAGGCATTATAGTCAGGCAAGGTGGTACAACTTGTAATCTCTGCTGCTCAGGAGACTGATGCAGGAGGATCACAAGTTTAAAGCCAGCCTCAGCAACTTAGCGAGACCCTAAGCAACTTAGCAAGACCCTGTCTCAAAAAAAAAAAAAAAAATGGTGGTGGGTGAGGGCTGAGGATATGGCTCAGTAGTTAAGTGTCCCATGCTTCAATCCCTGATACAAAGAAAAAAATAAGGCATTATAAAAACAACTATAATAAGAAAAAATATATTATAAAAGCAAAAGTATAAACGTCGAAAATATAGAAAGTAAAAAGACAAGGAGAGGGATGGGGTTGTGGCTCAGCAGTAGAGCGCTCGCCTAGCATGTGCGCGGCCCAGGTTCGATCCCCAGCACCATGTAAAAATAAATACATTGTGTACAACTAAAGCAAATAAATAAATTTTAAAAAAAGACAGAGATGTTATTCATATGTCTCAAAGGTAATCACCTATTAATGTGTCAATATCTCATTTTAGTCTTTTTAGAATATATTTTTACATAGTTAAATCACTTATTACATGAGCATCTTTTTCATTTCATTCATAAGAATAATTTTTGTTCACTACATAATTTTCCATTTGCTGTGTAGTTTACTTATCATTCCTCACTGTTACACATTTACATTGTTTCTCCTTTCTATCATGAGTGAAGTGCTTCCATATGAAGAAAATTTCATGTAAAGGTTTCTTTATTTTAAAAGGGTAGATTACTTCAAGTAGAATTGCACTTCTGCTTCTTACCCTTGTGTAATTCACTTTTCAGAGAATAAAAGTATAGTGGGTAAAGCATGAGGGGCCCCTATCTTCACCCCCTGAGGGCTTAGGAGCAGTGGATTAAAGTGCAAGAGCAGATGGTCCATGTCTGCCCTCTGAACAAACTCAGTGACATATTAAGCCTAAAGGCATATTTTCAAAATGTTTTACTATGATTATAAATAGTACTGTGTGTGATCAAATATAGAGAGCCATCACTGAGGTATACTTGGTTACTTTTTAACAATTATGACAAAATATACATAAAATTTACCATCTTTTTTTTTTTTTTTTTTGGTACTGGGGATTGAACTCAGGGGCACTTGACCACTGGGCCACATCCCCAGCCCTTTTTTGTATTTTATTAGAGACAGGGTCTCACTGAGTTACTAAGTGCCTCTCCATTGCTGAGGCTGGCTTTGAACTTGCGATCCTCCTGCCTCAGCCTCCCAAAGTGCTGGGATTACAGGCGTACGCCACCGCGCCCGTCTAAAATTTACCATCTTAACCAGGTTTAAGTGTACAACTCAGTAGTTTTAAGCATATTTATGTTGTTGTGCAATATGTCGATCTCTAGAACTTTTTATCTTGCATAACTGAAGCTCTGTGCCCAGTGAACAACTCCCCATTCTCTCCCTCTCCCCAGCTCGTGACAACTCTTACATGGCATGCATAAGTGGAATTGTATAACATTTGCCTTTTGTGCCTGGCTTATTTCACTTAGAGTGATATCTTTAGAGTTCATCCATATTGTTGCATGTGTCAGAATAGCCTTCCTTCTCAAGGCCAAATGAAATTGCATTGTGTGTATATACCCACAGTCTCTTTATCTGTTCATCCATTCATGGACATTTGGATCGATCCCATCACTTTGTTATCATGAATAATTCTACCTCGAACACTGGTGTGCTGATATCTGAATCCCCACTTCAAATTCTTTTAAATGTATCCTCGATAGGTTTTTAGAAAACACTGGAATAAATGGTATCTTTTCTCATAACTACTGCAGAGTCACAAAAGGAAATTGTTCTGTCATTTATAGAGCAGACATATTAGTATTGTCAGTTATATTTGTTCTTTTTAGTTACACATAATGGTAGAATTCATTTTGACATAATTATACAAGTGTAAAATATATCTTATTCCAATTTAGACCCCATTACCTCTCCTTCTCTTTCCCTTTTCCCACCCCCATTCCCATCTCTCTATTGCTCTTTCTGCCATTTACCCATAATGATTATTATTTTTAGTTAACTTCTTGTGGATATACACAATGGTGAGAGTCACATTTGGAGATTCATATATGTACATAGGAAAGTTATGTCAGATTCATTCCTCTGTCTTTCCTATCTCTATCCCTCTATCCCCGCTCCCTTCCCTTCATTCCCCTTTCTCTAATCCACTGAACTTCTATTTCCCCCACCCACCACCATTGTGGGTTAGCATCCACATATCAGAGAAAACATTCAACCTTTGGTTTTATGGGATTGGCTTATTTCACTTAGCATGATCCATCCATTTACACGCAAATCTCATAAAGGCATTCTTCATGCAGAGTAATATTCCATTGTGTATATATACCACATTTTCTTCCTCCATTCATCTGTTAATGGGCATCTAGGTTGGTTCCATAGCCTAGCTACTGTGGATTGTGTTGCTATAAACATTGATATGGCTGCATCACTATAGTATGCTGATTTTAACTCCTTTGGATATACACAGAGGAATGGAATAACTGGGTCAAATGGTGGTTCCATTCCTAGTTTTTTGAGGAAACTTCATATTGCTTTCCAGGGTGGTTGCGCCAATTTGCAGTCCCAACAACAATGTATGAGTGTACTGTTTCCTCCACATCTTCGCCAACATTTATTGTTGCTTGTATTCTTGATAATTGCCATTCTAGTTGGAGGGAGGTGAAATCTCGCTGTAATTTTAATTTGCATTTCTCTAATTGCTAGAGAAGAACATTTTTCCATGTTTGTTGACCATTCATATTTCTCCTTTTGAGAAGTGTCTGTTTAGTTCCTTTGCCTAGTCATTGATTGGGTTATTTGTTGTTTTGGTGTTAAGTTTTTTGAGTTCTTTATATCCTGGAAATTAACACCCTATCTGAAGTGCAGGTGGCAAAGATTTTTCTCCCATTTTGTAGGCTCTCTCTTCACCCTCTTATTTCCTTTGCTGTGAAGAAGGTTTTTAGTTGGATGCCCTCCCATTTATTGAATTTTTTTATTTTACTTCTTGAGCTTTAGGAATCTTGTTAAGGAAATCAGTTCCTGAGCTGATATGTTGGAGTAATGGGCCTATATTTTCTTCTAGTAGGTGAAGGGTTTCTGGTCTAATTTCTAGATCTTTGATCCACTTTGAGTTGAGTTTTGTGCAGGGTGAGAGATAAGGTTAAATTTCTTTTTACCACATATGGATTTCCAGTTTTCCTAGCACCATTTGTTGAAGAGGCTATATTTTCTCTAATGTATGTTTTTGGCACCTTTGTCTAGTATGACATAACTATTTATGTGGATTTGTCTCTGTGTATTTATTCCATTGGTTTTCATGCCTTTTTGGGTGCCAATGCCATACTGTTTTTGTTACTATAGCTCTGTAGTATAATTAAGGTCTGGTATTGTGATGCCTCCTGCTTTGCTTTTTCTCACTAAGGATAGAATTGTCAAGTAATCAAATATAATTAATGGGGCTGGGGTTGTAGCTCAGTGGTAGAGCGCTTGCCTTGCATGTGTGAGGCATTGGGTTCAATCCTCAGCACCACATAAAAATAAATAAAATCAAATAAAGATATTTAAAAATGTAATTAATGAAGTTAAGCTATAGCATTGTGATTAGACAATAATCTTAATAAGTTGGGATTGTTAAGCATAGTCATAAAATGTATTATCTATGTGATGATGCTATGGTGGATGAAAAATGTTTTTGTTCTTTTTGTTTCACATTAGGTAATTAACAACTCAGATCAGAGTTCCCCTTGCAACTCCAATAGCTAATGTATATTGAATTCTCCTGTTGTCCAACGATGTAGAGTCCTTTGCCTACATTTTCCCATTTACCTCTCTCATCAAGGTTAGGTGGTAATTACCACAATTATTTTCATTTTATATAAGAAAACAGAAGCCCTAAAAATTTAAGTAACATATTCAATGACTTATAACAAAGAATTGGTAGAATCAGAATTCAAACTTAATCTTTTTGATTTTCAAGACTTAGCTTATATATACTGTTAGCTTTTTTGTGTCACTGTGTCTAAAATACCTGACAAGAAACTTCCAGGATGAAAAGTTTATTTTCGCTCATACTTTCAGAGATCTAGTCCAGTTTAGTAACTGGGTTACCCAAATACTCCATTCAAACTAGGATAGACCGACTAGCTAAAACTCATAATCTAATCATTTCACCTCTGAATATCCCTGCCTCAACACAGGAGTTTTTTGGGGACACCTCTTATCCAGACCATAACATATACTATACTATACTTTGGGCCCATGATTTTTAACCTTTCACCTCTCAAATTTTGTTGATATAATAACAGAAGTATAAAATTAAAAAGAAAAGTCTTCCCACAATGAGAGAGAGAACCACCATGAGCCAGAAAATTTGAGAACTTTTGCAAGGTAAAGGAGATGATCACCAATACTTAGCCATAGGTTTAGTATAAACAGTGAAAGTACCCAAAAAAGAACTACAAAGAATCCTACAAGAAGTGCAGATACAGTTTTTAAAGTAGCAAAAGGCTATTAAAGGATAATTTCCAGTTACCATGGAACATTTATAAAAATTGATCAGATACTAGATCACTCTGAAATTTTCAAAATAGAATAAGTTAAACTTTTATAGGTCCCTGTCTTCTAACAATATAAAATAAAACTAGAAATTAATAACAGGTTTAAAAATATTGCTGTACTTGAAATAGTGCTGGGGTCAAATAAATAAAAAATAAAAAAATAAAATTGAATATTGTTTAGAAATTAATGATAATGAGAACACTAAACAACAAATACATAAGGGATGTGGCCAAAACCATATTCAAGGGAAATTTCATTGCTTTTGAATGCTTTTGTAAAGATAATGAATTTAAGTTTTGTCCTCCCTCCCCTTTGCCACCGGCTCTTTTCAGTCTATTGCACTAGTCCAAATTAAAAGTGGACCCCAAATGGTTACATTATGCTAGCTGTGAGGGTTTTAAACTTGAGACAAGGAACAGAAGGGAAATTCTACTCATTGCAAGGAAATCTTCACTTAGGCTTCAGTGAGCCACAAGCAATTAAAACCCATGAACCTTCAGCTGATCCAATCTCTACCAGGAATTGGCATATGTTCTTGCCCCTGTAGCTGAATTATGTCTCCATGTTCTAGATGCTCAATTACAGTAATTGCAGGCCAATTTCTTAAATGCCTTCTCTAGTTTCTTTTTATCATAATCCTCAGCGATCCCTTGAACAGTAGTAAGGGTCTTCCTGCCATTTCTCTGTTGAATTCTTACATGGATATAATCCTCAGTGCCGGCAGCATCAGCAAAGGGATCGAAAGAGAGGAAGTTCTGGATAGCAGACGTATGATACGATTCCTTTTCCTCAGTGGAAACTGCCTGTGAAAGGCAGCTGCTGGAGAAGGTGGGGGACTGAACTTCAGGAAGCTAGGTGTTCAAGGGAGAGACTGCTGAGCCCTGGGTGAACTGAAGTTTCAAGAACATCGAAAAAGAATAGCAATAAAAAAAAATCCAAAATAGGAAAAGATATTATAATTTAATTTATTAGGAAATATTGTTAAAGTGAAACTGAAAATCAAGACTTTTAAATTTGAATTTTTTTTTTTTTTTTTTTTTTTTGGTACCGGGGATTGAACTCAGGGGCACTAGACCACTGGGCCACATCCCCAGCCCTTTTTTGTATTTTATTAGAGACAGGGTCTCACTGAGTTGCTAAGTGCCTCGCCATTGCTGAGGCTGACTTTGAACTCGCAATCCTCCTGCCTCAGCCTCCCAAAGTGCTGGGATTACAGGCGTGCGCCACCGCGCCCGGCTAAATTTGAATTTTTGAAAAGAACAAAATGTTCTTCAACTTGCCGGGCGCGGTGGTGCACGCCTGTAATCCCAGCACTTGGGAGGCTGAGGCAGGAGGATCGCGAGTTCAAAGCCAGCCTCAGCCATGGCGAGGCACTTAGCAACTCAGTGAGACCCTGTCTCTACTAAAATACAAAAAAAAAAAAAAAAAAGGGCTGGGGATGTGGCCCAGTGGTCGAGTGCCCCTGAGTTCAATCCCTGGTACCAAAAAAAAAAAAAAATATTCTTCAACTTGATAAATTTGAAAAGTATGAAAATAGAAAATTTACTGCTGGAAATACGAATGATTAAAGTCAATCTAAGATACAGGTAATACAAATGTAGAATAATAACTTAGAAAGATTAATAAAACTCTATTGTCATTTCTGCCCTCATTTTTACAAATATATCATGGTTTGGTGGTTATTTAGGCATGTTCAAATGACAGATATTATTATTTAAATTGTTCCAATTCATAAAAAAAGCTATATACATACATACACGATACAAAAGCATAAGAAAAGGGCTGGGGTTGTGGCTCAGCGATAGAGTGCTTGCCTAGCACATGCGAGGCGCTGTGTTCGATCCTCAGCACCACATAAAAATAAATAAATAAAATACAGGTATTGTGTCTGACTGCAACTAAAAAAATAAAAATTAAAAATTAAAGCAGAAGAAAAGCACTCAGAATCTCCTACCATCTCAGAGAACTCATTTTCTTAATTTTTACTTTCCTTCCTTTTTTATGATAATAGTAGTTGTTTTCAAATTGTGCTGCCTGGACCCCTGAGGGTGCTTCAGGATACCTAGAAGGCCTTGCACATGCTAGTCAAGTGCTCTGCCATTGACCTGTACCTCCTGCTGACCAGAGTACTGGTCCCTGCTTTTATTTTATTTAGATCACATTAATTTCCACTGTGCTTGGGTAATGTTTTGTTTGAAACAAAAGGGCTCTATTTAATATTTTTTAAAAAGTTTGCAAGCTACATTAAAAAAAAAAACCACACGGGATCATACCAAATATGTTACTTTATAACTGTTTTTCATATAACAATATGTTATAAACATTTACTTGTATAATTAAAATTTTTTATAAAAAATCTTTGTTGATTCATATAGAAGTATATATTTTTAAAAAGTGAAAGGCCCCCATTAACACCACTCCTCCTCCTCCATGCTAATCCCATTTTCCCTACAGAGTATGATGAGTGGCCTTCTAGACTTTTCTCTATGAATTTACAGTGTTATATGTGTGAGTATTGTAGACAGCTTTTTAAAGAAAAATATGATACTATTCATGTTGTTTAGCACTCCCTTTTTGGTTTTGGTTTAATATATTCTAAAAATTGTTCCTATCTTTTTACCTTATTCTTTTTTTTTTTTTTTTTTTTATCCTGAGGTTTGAACCCAGAAATACTCTACCATTGAGCTACATTCCAGCCCTTTTTATTTTGTATTTTGAGACAGGGTCTCCACTAAGTTGCTGAGAGTGGCCTCAACTTAAGACCCTCCTGCCTCAATCTCTGGAGTTGCTGAACTTACCAGCTTGTGCCACTGCTCCTGGATCTCTATTTCATTCTTTTTAATGATTTATTTTTTGGGGTGCAGGGGCCTTTAATATGTTAGGCAAGTGCTCTACCACTGAGCTACACCCACAACCCTAGTAATATTATTGTTTAATGGTATTTCATCTTGTGACAGTAATGCATATTAATGGCTTAAAAATCATATAGTACCATGGAGTAGTTGATTAAAAACAGCAATTTCCAAGTTCTCCATATTTCTCACATCACAGAGGCAGTTACCTGCAAGTTTTCAACAACTGTAGTATTTCCCTTCATATTTTTAGCATGTTCTTGTGTTATACCATATTTTTCCCCCTGTTTCTTATATCACTTACTGATTTTTCTCATGGAAGATAAGAGTTTAGGTGTTTTACTACCTGTGATCCCCCTCCCCAGAAACATACAAACAAAATAATTTCTCTCACCTATTTCTCCTCTCCCAACTTCCCTCTATGTTTAGAATAAATTGACATTAAATCAATGATGTTTATATTTTTGTGAACGCATTGAAGCAGGTAGTGGATTGTTTAAATTTCCTTTCTTGTACAGATTTTTGTCATATAAGAGTTGTTGGATTTCACATTTTCTTCTTGATTTTATTCCCTCATTTTGGTGAAACATTCTCCAATAGTTTCCTAAGTAAGTATTGTTTTAGCAGCAATGTGTTTAGAAGTTGCTTGACGGGAAAAAAATTCACTCTATTCCTGATAGTTCAGTTGGGTATGGAATTCTAAGTTGGAAAGCGCTCTCCTCAGAATTGTGAAGATGTTGCTCAATGACTCCTAGCTTTACTATTGCAACTTACAAATCTTAGCCATTCTGATTCCTGTTATTAATTTATTTTTATGATCCATTGTCTCTTCTAACATCCTGAAATTGCATAGCAACATGCCTTAATGGATCCATTTTCATCCATTGTGCTGAGCACTTGGATGTTCAGTCTGGAAACTCATACCCTTCAGAGCATCAAAATTTTCTCACATTATTTCTTTGAAAAAATCCTTTAATTTTCTCTCTCCTTTCTCTGCTGCTCCACCACAGAATTCATTACCTATTGATTTTCTGTGCTACCTACAGAAGATTTAAATCTTCTGTATTGATCCTGTAATTTTTTTTTTACTTATTTTCAGTGTCACTCTTTTAGTCTTTGCTTTCTTCCACTAATCATCCCATCCTTTTGAATTTCGTATTTTGACCATCATATTCTTAATATTTTCCCTCTTTTGTGAGACTATTATTACTAGATTTAAAAAATTGTCTTTCCCCCTGCATTGTTTTCTTCTTCTTTTGAGATGGGGTCTCATTGGGTTGCCCAGTCTGTTGAACCCATGGGCTCAATGATCCCCCCACCTCATCCTCTGAATGCTAGGACTCCCGGTGTGTGCCACCGCACCTGGCTTCTGCATTATTTTCTTGGTCCCACTCCTAGCTTCTGTTTGTCTATCTTCTGTGTCTCTTATTATGGAGGCTGTCTTTGAATAGCAGCTCAGTCACACCTCAGAGTGAGGCACTGGACAGCTGAGCGGCAGCTCTGCGCTCAGGAGTAGAGCTTGGTACCTGGTAGGCTTTATTATGGTGAATGGATCATTGTTTTGAAGCCTGGGACTGTTGTAGATATTCTGGGGGCAAGGGACTCTCAGGTGTCAGTATCAAAATCTTTTTTGTTTGGTGGGTCAGTTTTCTCTTGCCTAGGGTGTGGATGCTTTATTACCAGTGTTTGGGAAGCAGAAAGGGGTGGTGGGTTATGAAGCGTCAACATTTAGTATGGTTGCCTTCATTTAATCCCCAGGTTTTCTATTTAATGCTTTATTCCCCAGGCCTTTGGGGTTCAGTTCCTCCAGAGTAAACACTTACTGCCCGAGAAGAGTGCAGGAGGCCAGCTGACTAGCCCAGTGAGCTGGAGAGGAGAATGTTGGGAAGGGATTACTCCTGTTTTCATTTGCATCCTTCCCTTAGCCTCTTGCCCTTTGGAGTGTCCACTTCCTGAGCCTTTTGGGAGTTCCATGGTGTGAGTGGGCTTGATGCTTATTGCCCTGTGCACCCACCTCTGCCTTATTTTCCAGTTTTTCTTTTCAACCTCAGTCAGCACTACTGTTAGCATGGCACAGGAAATCCTTTCTTGTGTGTTACTGTTGTTACAGTTTAGATATGAGGTGTCTACAAAAAGCTCATGTGTGAGACAATGCAAGAAAGTTTAGAGGTGAATGATTGGGTCATGAGTTTCAACCTAATCAGTGCATTACTCCCCTGATAGAGATTAACTCCATGGTAACTATAGGCATATAGGGTATGGCTAGAGGAGGTGGATCATTGGGGACTAGCCTTTGGGTATATATTTTCAACCTGGTAAGCAGTTTAGTCTGTCTGCTTCCTCATTGACATGTCCTGAGCTACATTCCTCTGTCACATACTTCTTCCCTGATATTCTACCTCACATCCAGCACAGAGTAATAAAGTTGGCCATTTTGTGGACTGAGACCTCTGGAACTAGGTACACCCAAATAAACTTCTCTCCCTCTACATTGTTCTTATTAGGTCTTTTGGTCTTAGTGGCTTAAAAAAAAAAAAAAGACTAAAACAGCTGTTTTGTATATTGTAGGTTGTTTAGCAGCTTCCCTGGAATCTATATGATACTAACACACCCTTCTCCAACTCTGACAACCAGAAATGTCTCTAGGCATTGCCAAATGTCCCCTGGGGGACAAATGGCCCCAGGTTGAGAACCACATCTGCTATTTGACTTCTAAAAATTTGACATCTCTCTTCCATTATCGTCTCCTCTCTTGTTTTTTTGGAATTCCTGCCTTTTAAAATTCTTTTCCAGTGACTTTTTCTGGGAGAGTCATAGCAAGAGAGAGAAAAGAAAAATGTATGTTCATTTTGCCATACTTTATTAACTATGCTTTCTGTATTAAAAGACATTTAGATTATTTCTAATGTTCTGCTGTGATAAATAATGTTAGGATGAAAATTGTTACCTAGGTTGCATTTGTATTTTTTTTTTTTTTTTTTAAGGATGAGTAAGTAATTCCTTAAGAACTTGATTTTCAGGAACCTGAAAGTTCTGATGATTTCTTAATCTTCAAAACTATAATTACTGAAATTAGAAATAATTTTTTTAATTATCTTCTTCATAGCTCCACCTCCAGCTCCTGTTCGCACTGTATGCCACTTCCCTTGCCCCCCCCCTTTTAAAAATTTACATTCCCTCTGCTGGTTTTGCCACTAATGAACCAATTCCCTGTGTATGACCCATTGTCCCCTAAATCCTCCTTTGCAAACCAGTAAAAGGCTAGCCTTGTTTGTTTCTAAGCAGAATAGTAATACCAATCTGCCAGACTCCTAACATACACCATTCCATTTTAATCCCTACAGCTACTCTGTGAGCGGTAGACGTGAGCCCCATTTTATACATACACAACCCAGAGCTCAGAGGCCTAAGGTTGCCAGGCCAAGGTCTGCTTGTTAGTGGGGTGTAGTGACCCAGGTTTGGAAGATTTTGTTTCCATTATGCCTTCCTCCCCACCTAGAGTTGACTTGTGATATTCATAAGGAGAAAAGAAAATGGAATTTTTATTTTTATATCTAAAATACAAAAATGAAGCAAGTAAGCTTTTCCTCTAAGGAGACTCTGAACTTTTGTTAGACCAATTTGTGTGATTTTTGACATAGAATCACTGTTGAGCTCTAGCCATGTTGAAATTTGCATTTTAATCTCTTGGTGATTTTTTTCAGGGATTAATTTAAAATGACTAAATTGCTGTATTGCAAATCGAAATAAGCAATAACCGTGGGGCTGTTAATACTGTATAGCCTGCTGTCATGGAAAGAACATGAGTCTTGGAGACGGCCAGACACAGGGCTTCGTCAGTCTGGAGCCTTGGGCACCTACTTATTCTCTTGGAACCCCAGTGTCTTTATCTAATGAAGGAAAATACAGGAGCAAATGCAGTATTAAACATAAAGTTCCAACAACAACTTTTGGTGCCACAGAGATGCTCCTTTCAATGGTCTTTCTCTTTTTCCCCTTTCCTTAGCTTTCTGATAATTCTAGTCCTGACCTTTCTTGAGGTCTGAGTGTGACCAAGGGCAGGGCAGCATGACTCTCTGGGGGCTTGTCTTTTCTAGGTGTTTGCTGACATTCTTGGTTGCACAGACCAATATTTCTCTTTTGTGAAGTTTCAAGGCTCTTAGTATACATCCTTTTGACAGCAGAATTTCTGAAGCCTGGGACTTTTGTGGCAAATGGAGTCCACAGTGCCTTTGATATAGGAGGTGTTCTATAAACATTTATTAATTGTCTCCTCTAAGGGACACACTGAAGTTAAGAGAATAAGCAATGAAAAGCATACATGGTCTTTGGGACATGGAACTTAATAATATTCTGTCTCCAGATAATCATAGTCTTCTGGACAGTATCAGAGAAGAGTTAATGTAAGAAAGGGAGGCCTGAGCTAATATCTATCAAACACCCACTGTGGATCAGGTCAGTAGCTATGTGTTATGTCATGAAATCTTTACAACAGCCTTATGGAATGGTTCTGAAGAGGAAGTAAAGTCCAGAGACATGAAGTAACTTCCCTGATCAGTAAATGCTAAAACAAGATTCACACCTAGGTCATTCTTATCCAAGCATGAAGATACTTGTGGGTCTAATGTCTCTGGCTTGTTGGTGCCCTGGGCCCACCTAAGAAACCACTCACCATAAGTTACATAATTAGTTGTGTAGCTATTTGGTTAATGTCATCTCGCCTTTCATAAGAACAGGGACGGATTTTTTTTTCATCACTGCATCCTAGAACATTGTAGTTGCTAAATAAATAACTGTATAGAATTAACGACTGAATGAATGAATTAGTTAATGAATGAATGACCAATGCAACCATCCCTGGAAAGGGGAATGAATAGTTCCTTATAGTTGGCTTTTGGACCAATTTGTCTACAAGACATTAATGAAAAGCAAACGTGGAAAATTAATTCTTTCCACTTTCAGATCCCCGTTGAAGTTAATTCTCATTATTTCTACAATTTCTTTGTAAAAATATTCTCTTCCTTTTTGCTGAAAAACTATCACTGTGTAATTGCTCATCAGGGTTTTCTCTGTCTATCAGGATAACACATGTAGGAGTGAATTTTATGCAGTCAATAATTAAATGAGCATAAATCTTTATAAATTTTAAACAGTTGACCTGCATTAAAAAGAGTCACAGATCATGAACAAATATGTAGTAATAATTACATTGTAAACTGACTCAATAAGGGATTATTTTTAGCTGCCAGATTTCGAAGTTTACTTTTTGATTAATGGATAATTATATAGGCCTTCATTTGGAATATTAAACAAACCTGTCTTAATTATCTGGTCAATGTCATTCCAAGTGGTTAATGATGCAAGGAAAGTGTTTAGAGTGGACAGTTACATATGACGTTGCCCAGACTCCACTTTGTCAAAAGATGAACCATGATATAGAAAAGATTTATGAAGTCATCGTGACTTTTAAAAAAATAAACAGAGTTGAGAATGGTGGTGGAAGACCTGTTATCAAGTATGAGATTATAGAGGAGTTCATTGTTGCGCTTAAGAGTTGTCAGGTGATTGTTTATTCTGATGGTTTTTCCATTCACACAGAGGGATAAAAGCTGACCTCTGAATAACTCTGCTTTCTTTCCTCAAATATACTTAGATTTTGTTGCCTGTGTGAGTTGGTGGGATTCTTTCTCAGGAAGATTATTTTGGAACCCAAATTTATAATTCTCTTTTTAAAAATCCCACTCCATTAAGATGACCTAAATTCTTCTTTAAAAAAAAAAATCAGTTGAAGGTTTTAAAACTTTTTATATTATGAAAACTGGGAGCAGTGGTGCGTGCCTTTAGTGTAGCTCCTTAGGAATCTGAGGGAGATGATCATTTGAGCCTATGAGTTCAGAGCTGGCCGGAGCAACATAGCAAGACCCTATCTCTTTAAAAAAAACAAACAACATTATGGTAAAATAATTTGAACAGGAGTTATTTTAGGATCTTCCAATCTTCTGGCCTAGGAAGCCTCCTCTAGCCCCAGTGCAATAAATCTTTATCCTCTATACCATGGAAGAAGTAGAAAGTCACAAAGACTAATAAAATGACAGACAGTGGGGCGGACTAGCATCTGCTTCGAAGACTCCAAGGAGTACCCAGCTTAGAGTCGGTTCTTTGGTTTGAGGATTATCTCATTTCCCTAAGGTATTGAACCTAAGACGCTTTCTCTCTAAGCCGCACTGTATCCCCTCCCATCCCAACCCATTCCAACCCCCACCCCCTTACCCCCACCTGCTTCATAACCTCAGGCATGGATCACAGTGAGCCTAGAGTCCCCAGCCACCTGGATTGGCACAGGAGCCAGCAGGGGCAGCTAGAAGGGAGCAGCCATTATGAGGCCTCTCCTGGGGGGACTGGGGTTTTGCCAGGTGCCTGTTCCCTCCTCTTTGTCTAGATTGAGAGCCACAGAGAGTTAGTCCCTGGAAGAGACCTTCATCCACATTTCTTTGTAGAGAAGAAAAACAGAAGCTGAGAGTCTAAGGAGCTTGTGTCGTGTGTGCCTCTTCTGAAAGCCACCTTCCACGAGGCTCTGTCTAGCTCCTTGGATTTGAGTCAAGTAGTGCCTACTGACCAGCCTTCAGGGCGGGGAGGGATGGGTGGGTAATGAATGCCAGGTAGATAGCCAAATGCTGCACACATAACCAGAAGCAATGTTTAAGCTCCATGAATGGGAAAGACATGATGCCCTGAAGCCTGGAAGCACACTGGCACTAAGGAAACTGAGGCCATCTGAGCACAGAAACTGCAAACAGTCCTCTGCACAAGGGTTTCCTTTCCTAGCAGGTGAATTACACAGAGAAGTGATTGTCAGGGAGTGAATGGGGTAGTTACTTAGCTTACCTATGATGGTATTATGGTCTGGGACACCATGTTTGACAGGAGTGGTCGTTCTTAGCAGGATCCATTCTTTACTGTTCTTCCTGATTAATCACACCTAGTAGAATTTGGTCTAGTGGGAAAACATACTAAAACCAAGTTATTATAGGATAGGGACAAAATGTCAGGGAAACATAAAGGATGTTTGACAAATAAAGAGTCTAGGAGGCCTTGCAGGAGGAGGTGACGTTGGAGCTGGGTCAAGTAAATTGACATCCTAAATGTAGAGAGGGGCAGTTGAGGAGAAAAAAAAACAGCAGAATTAAAGGCCTGGGAATGGGAGAAGGCAGAGCAGGTCTGAGAAGGTAAGGCTTGGGCCTAACCTACTGGGATGCTTCAGGGCAACTGGAGGGATATCCCTGTCTCTAAGAGGTTTGCTCCAGAGCCCAGGCTTGGTGGGTACTGCAAGTGCTCCAGGTCCCCTGTGCCCCACAGGTCCTTCCCTGGCCAAGTGAGGTTCCTGGAGCTGGGGCTGTTGGCAGTCCCACCTGCTCCAGCGGGTGGCATCCCAGAAGGAAAGAGGCAGGGGAGGAAGCAGATAAGAAAGACAGCTTCTGTTTAGACACAAATATCTTGGTAATCAGCACAGATGGAATGAGAAATACCAAAAAAAGTACATGACAGTTTAGAGAGAATTTGGCTAAATGTTACATATTTTTAACATACCTGTGCAGAGTTTTTGGAATAAGAACCTGTGCCCTCAGATCCTGACTGGGCATGGGGGACCTGCCTCAGTTAAGTGATGTTTTTATTTCAGAAACATCCCCTTCCCCATCTGCAAAAGTATCCTTGTGGTTTTTGCCCCCCTTTCTCCCACCAAAATAAGGCACAGGATTTGTCTCTGACGCTGTGTCTCCCTATTTGGACGGCAAGCTGTGTAACATATTTCTACCCAGCGTGAAGCTTCTTGGCAGACTCTTGAGGCCACGTTTTGGTGGCTTCAGAGTTATCTTTGGATCTGTCAAAAGTGCTAATGGGCTTTCTGGCCTTCTTTAAGCTCCTCACTTCTATTTTCTTTTTACTTCCATCCTCTACTAAAAGAAAATTTTGTGTAATTCATCAGCAGTTAAGCCTTTACTAAAATGCTCAGCTGAGGGCCTCATATTTTTGTTTGCAAGAAGAGCTCTGCCATGTCACAGTCTTCCAAACAGACCCCACCCTGACATCATTAGCTCAGTGTTCCTCAGCTACTGGGCAGGGGAGGCACTTCTTGCCTGTTGCAGACAGCCTTTGTTGTTTGTTTTGCTTTGTTTTTATTAAGTTTGTTGAGAGGCAAGTTGGCATGGTGGTTAGAGTATGAATTTTGGATTCAGGAGCCCTGGTGTCAAAACCTGGCTCTGCCTTTGCTAGCTGAGTGACCTTTACAAGACTACTGAACCTTTCTGAACTTCAGTGTTCCCATCCATGAAATGGACATGGTAACGCCTGTCTCAGGGTTGTTAGATATTTTCATGTGTTCTTTATAAACTTTCTATCTCCTAGGAATAAGGATTATTCAATAAATGGGCTAATAATAAATTTCAAAAGAAAATAATTCCCCTTTCTTTAGTCATATTTTAATCTTGTTTTATATCTCTTCTTTTTTCCAAATATAGTTTGTGCCTACAATGTGGAGTGTATGAAAAAAAGACCACAAGACTGAATCATGTCTTAGCCACTTTTGTGTGACCCTTATCAAATTATATCACTTCTCTGTGCCTGTTTTCTTATATCTTAAATATAAGGTCAATAGCACCTAGTTCAAGGAGTGCTTTCAAGATGAAGTAAATACTTGCCCTGTACACAGTAGACACTGCAAAGTATTTAATAGAGACATGTAGATTAGAGAAGAGTACAGAGGCTGTGAAGTCAGTCTGACTTCACCCCAAGTGAATCTCCCAGATGTAATTTCTGTTTCTCTGCATAGGAAGGAAGAATAACTCATTGGTTTTTTGTGAGGATTGCATAAGGTCATATATACAAAGCGTCTTGTATAGTGCCTGGCACTTTGTAAGTAGTCAGTATCCAGAGCTATTAATTCACTGGCTATTTATTTATAGAAGTTGATGGTTAACCTGGTACCCCAGTCAAACAATAATAAATCATAAGATAAGTGCTGATTCTTATTCCCAACCATAATATTGTTGAAAAGCACTTTATGCTATTTTGCATGTAAAATCTACCTGGTTTACTTCAATTTATGCGTTATAGATCTTTAATCATTATAAACTGTAACCCCTGACAATAGCATTCCTTCCCAGCCCCTTTCATTTGCAGAGGCTTATATTGTACTGCATTAAAAATCTGTAAGAAATTAGCATATTCATGTGTATTATTAAAGTCAGGTGGGTATAGAAAGGGTTGTAGAAATCAAACACATTCCATTTTATTCTGAAATCTGAAGAGTACCAATCTATAGTACTAATTAAAGGAATGAAGCCCAGGTTACAGAAAAAGCTAGTTAAAGCACTGCTTTGTCACAACTTGCTGCTGTTTGTCTTCAGTTTTTTATTTTTTTCCTTTTTTCTTTTTGAGTGAAATACCTGGAAATGATAAATCTTGAAAACTTCTTTAATTCTAGCCAAGCCACTTTAGAGAATGTAAGCTGTGGAGGAGTGGGACACCAGCATAGGCAACAGGAAAGGTGATGGAACCTGCTGGACAGAAGCAGGCCCTGTGCCAGAAGCATTTTAGTCTCTGGGTACTTTCTTTTGCTTGGACATGTGATGCAGTACATAAGGAAGGTTCTAGGATCTCAGGTCAAAGATCTGAGCAGCAGTTCTGTCTTCATTGCTTATTAGACTATTTGATCTCTGCAAATCTCTCTGAGCCTTGGTTTCCTCATTTGTAAGATTGCAGGATTCCTGTCCTGCTCACCTTCTGGAACTGATATGAAGAGCAGACGCAGAGGTATACATGACCATGTTGTTAACTGTAATCACCACACAAAGATGCAGTTGCCTGACTGCTCATCTCTGAGGTCTCTTCCAACTTTACATTTCATGATTTTATACATGAGTGGGGTTTGGTCTCCCAGGTAGAAAGAATAGGACAGGAGAAGAAAAGAGTATGCTTTGTGATTATTTTCTTTTTCTCATGCTTTTATTACATACTACTTGTAATAAGAACAGACAAAATAAACCACAAACCTTGCTTTCTTCTTTTTCCTAGAGAAATCTGACAGAATATTTTGTGGCTGTCGATGTAAACAACATGTTGCATCTGTATGCCAGTATGCTGTACGAGCGACGGATACTCATCATCTGCAGCAAGCTCAGCACTGTGAGTAGACAGTCTTGAGATGGGCTTTTCAGTGATTTAATTTTAATTGAAAGATGTATCGGCAAGATTAAAGAACATTTGAGGAGAACGAATCAGCCTCAATCCCCTTGTACAGTAGCACATCATTTTCATTAATTATTTATGCTCCTTTTCAGTGTCAAAATAAATTTCATTGATTTTTTTTATACTCTCACAATTATAAATATTTTCCTTTTGATTGTGTTATGAACACTGTGCATATTTCCACATAAATTTCCATTATTGTCATTTTTAAATGTCTATGCCATATTCCATTATGCTGATGCATCATCATTTACTAAATTTATTAAATTTTTCTTCTCTTGATGGTCACTTAGGTAGTTCATACATTACTCCTCTGGTAGATAAAACTGCAGTGAACATCCTTTGGCTTCTTTTGACTGATATAGTTCATATTCTAAGAGAGAGGCCACCAAATCAAAGGATTTGATAAACACCATGGCTTGAGGACTACCAGATGACTTCTCCAACCTGCTATGCATGATTACAGTGAATGCTGCCAGCTGAATACAGCTGTGCCACTTTTATCACAGACTTGCCAGAGGGTTTTTTTTTTGTGTGTGTGTGTGTGTGTGTGTGTGTGTGTGTGCGCGCGCGCGCGCATGCATGCGCATTTTTGCCAATAAAGGAAGTACAAAATGATATTTTAGACTTGCTTTAATTTAAATTGTTTTGGTTAGAGGTAACTGAGCATTTTCCATGAGTTTATTTCCTATGTGTATTTGATTACTCTTTTCCCATTTATCTTATAGGGTTTTTATTTTACTATGAAAATTCTCAAGCATTATAGAAAGT
Organism: Tamias sibiricus; assembly: GCA_025594165.1. Lineage (NCBI taxonomy): Eukaryota > Metazoa > Chordata > Mammalia > Rodentia > Sciuridae > Tamias > Tamias sibiricus. The sequence goes on along the minus strand of CM046657.1, from coordinate 210,780,250 downwards.
AGAAATCATTTTACAGTGAACATTGGTATATTCACCTATGTTTTCCAGTGACAGTTTACTATAGTTGTTGTTGTTGTTGTTTTCACCTGTTTATCCATATTCCCATCCTTCATACATCAATCTGTATCTCCCTCCCTCCCTTCCTTTTCAGTGCTAGGGAATGGGACCTCGGCACTCATGGATGGTGGACAAGTGCCCTCCACTAAGCTACACCCCCCAGATTCCCTTTTTTTGTTTGTTTTTTTTTCATCTTAATTTTTAATGCATTTCAAAATAAATTACAAACCTCAGTGTGCTTCCCCCTAAACAGTATCTATTTGGAAGGTTTATTGTTGTTTTTAGATAAAACATGTAGAAAAATCAACTGAGAGTAGACCTAACCGGCATCCCTCTGTTAAAGAGGGTAGAAGAAACTTTTTATAGTGGAAATTTGCTTAATGAAGGGCCTATGGATAAAATCAGTTATATGTTCATCCATGGATAAAAGATACCAAATAATGCAAACTTGGTGAGGCTACTAGAGTTTCTTTATGGCTTTCATTATAGCTTCATTATTTCATTTTCATTGATTATTGATTGCTTGTCAAGAACTCACAATTATATCTACCATATGCGTTGACTCATAGTACCTAATAAGTGACAAAAGTATGATTTTTGTTTTCAGAGTAAAAACAGCTTATAGCATAGTCAGCCTCCTACTTTGTTTTGTATTTTGCTTTGCAAAGTGCAATTCACAGTATCAAGGTATGAACACTCAGACTGAACTTCAGAATGAGAATATTACCAACCAGATACATCATCACCTTTTTATAGGGCTTGAATGGAATGAGAGTGTATTTTAAAGAATCCAGCCCATAACCAGTTACTGCTGCTTTATATTGTTAAACTTTAGCCAGACTAAAACAGGACATCATCGTAGTAGAATTGAATTTCCTGTATTTTAATCATGTTATTTTTGAGCCCTTCATAGGTGCCAGTCACTGTCCTAAGCACTTTGCATATTTTAACTCATTTAATTCTTGCTATGACAGCTTTGGTGAGTTCTGTTATTACCTCCATTTTATAGATAAGGAACAGTGGATCTTCTGTGTAATTTTGTTCACATAAATGTAGTGGATTAAACACACAAAGTTATTTCTGCTCCTTCCCAAAACTAAAATGAAATACAAGAATAAATTGCAAACACAAAGAACAGATGCAGCAGAGATTTTTAAAATTCTTAGAAAATACTGTTACCAACTTTATGCCAGTATTTGAAAACTAAAGCATAATGGACAGAAAAATGTAGTTTATGAAAATTGACTCAGAAAGAAATAGAAAAATTTAATAGGTCATTTACTTTATATAAATTAAATCAATGCTTGGGATTACTTTTCCAGATAAAACACTCAGCCCATATAGTTGTTTGTTTGTTTTTTGTTTGTTTGTTTGTTTGTACGTACCAGGGATTGAACTCAGGGGTACTTGACCACTGAGCCACATCCCCAGCCCTATTTTATTTAGAGAGAGGATCTCACTGAGTTTTGCCTAGCACTTCGCTTTTGCTGAGGCTGGCTTTGAACTTGTGATCCTCCTGCCTCAGCCTCCCGAGCCACTGAGATTACAGGCATGTGCCACCACACCTGGGTCAGCCCGTATAGTTTTATGGTACATTTTATCAGACATTTTAAGGAACATATAATTTCAAATCTTAGACAGATTCCTTGAGTTCAGAACAAAGAGGGAACACACCCCAGCTTTAAGGAAGACAGTTTAAGGAAGAAGAATTGTCAATCATTGTCACTCATTAATGTAGGCATAAAAATCTTAGACTAAATAGTAGGCAAATGTATTGAAAAATTCATAATAACTGATTGGCTTGATTTTAGAAATATAGGTTGATGATACTGGAAAATATATTAATATAATTACACATTACCATATTAAAAGGGAAAACTCATGTGGTCCCCAAAAGATGGAGAAAAAGCATGATCATGTTCATGAATAGGCAAACTCAATATTCTGAAGATGTCATTTCACTCCAAAATGATCTGGAGATTGAATACAATTCCATTCAATGTTCCACTAGAGTTTTACGAAGTACCTAACAGGCTGATTCTAAAATTAATACAGAAAAGGCGAAGGAAAAGCCAAGACAAACTTGAAATAAAAAACGGGTTGTGCTGGGTGCGGTGGCGCACGCCTGTAATCCTAGCACTTTGGGAGGCTGAGGCAGGAGGATCGCGAGTTCAAAGCCAGCCTCAGCCGTGGCGAGGCACTTAGCAACTCAGTGAGACCCTGTCTCTACTAAAATACAAAAAAGGGCTGGGGATGTGGCCCAGTGGTCGAGTGCCCCTGAGTTCAATCCCCGGTACCAAAAAAAAAAAAAAAAAAAATTTCTGTAAAGCTGTAATAATTAAATGCTGGTAGTGGGGCAGAGATACACAGCTGAAGTAACAGAACAGAGGGCCAGACCACATGTGTATGGGCTCTTTATAAACAATGGAGAAAACACTGGACAATCTGTGGGGAGTAGATGAACATCTCAATAATTAGCTATCCATACAGGGAAGAAAAAGAAGACAATTTCTTACTCAAGCAAAACTAAATTCCAAATAGATCAAAGGTTTAAAAAAGGAAAGTCTTTTAAACTTTTAGAAGGCAAAATAAGTGAATAGTCATCTATGATCTTGGAATGGAAAGGGTTTATTTTAAAATGATCCAAAATATACATTGTATAAAGGAAAAGATTAAAATTGTGAACTTTTATTCATTAAAAGATATCATTCATGTCATTCCATGAATGTAAAGGTCAGTCACAAACTAAGACCTTTACCATATTTAAAATTAACAGAACCAGCCATGGTGGCGCATGCCTGTAATCCCAGCGGCTCTGGAGGCTGAGGGAGGAGGATCACAAGTTCAAAGCTAGCCTCAGCTATGGCAAGGCACTAAGCAACTCAGTGAGACCCTCTCTCTAAATAAAATACAAAATAGGGTTGGGGATGTGGCTCAGTAGTTGAGTGCATATGCGTTCAATCCCCAGTACCAAAAAAAAAAAATAAAAATAAAAAAACCTAACAGGATTAGTATCAGCAATATATAAAGAAACAAATTAGAAAGCAGAGGATGAATTTCTTAATAGAAAAACTGGCAAAAGCTTTAAATGGACATTTCACAGAAAAAAATGCCAATGGTCAAATAACTGTATGGAAAGATGTGTAATTACAGAAAAGTACATTAAATGTACAAAGAGTGAAACACTAAATTTGCAAAAACTTAGGTGTCTGAGAAAGGCAAATGTTGTATTGGACATGTACTAGGGAATTTCATGTGCTACTATTTGAAGGGTGTGTGACACAAAACTATGTGCATGTGCCTGTCACTCAGCAATTCCACTCTTTTGGACATATGTAGTGGGATACATGTACAAGAATGTTTTTTAGCAGCATTGTTTTTACAAACCCTAGAAATTGTCCACATGATTTTCGACAGAGAGCCTTTAAAGTGTGATGGAGTCACAACAATGGAATATCATGTTAGTGAAAATGAACTACAGCATCCACATGATTATGTCTACTACAGAAGAATGACTGAAAGAAACCAGCCTCAGAAGAATATTCAATATCATTTCATTCGTATACTGTTCAAGTTGTAAAAACTAAATGGTAACCTGTTTAGGGATATATACAAACTACAGAAGAAACACACACACACACACACACACACACACACACACACACACAATTTAAGTAGTGGTTTCCTCCTGGGAAGGGAGAACAGTATAGTTAGGAAGAGACATACAGGGAACATCAAAAGTACCATTTCTGTCTTCAGCTAGATAGGGATCAACAAAGTTCTGACAAGGATCAAATAACAAATATGACTATGCAGGCCATATTGTCTTTGTCACAACTACCAGGCCTGACCTTTAGTTTGCCATAGTAAAATAATGGGTGTGCCTTTATTCCAATGAAACTTTGTTTACGAAAATAGGCAGTATACCACACTCAGCCTTTTCAGTGTAGTTTGCCAACCCTTGAGCTGGATGGTAGGTTTTGGGTTCTTAAGGTTTCTTCTTTAAAAATCATTATTTGATATACGTGTGTGTGTGTGTGTGTGTGTGTGTGTGTGTGTGTATTTCGATTTTTTTAAATTAAAGAGGTAGATGCCAAATTCCTGTATCAAGAAGTTCAGACTATCAAGGTTAGAGATATAGTAGTGCTTGTACTAAGGTTAAGGATCAAAGTTGCATGATATTTTACAGTTTTAGAAACCAGAAGACATTGAACATGTGTCTTGAACATCTAGAAGAAAATGATTTATAACCTAGAATTCTATACTATCTAATGGAAGCCCTCAGAAAAGAGTCCTAGCAGCCTTCTACAGCTGTCAGCCTCCTGTGGTCTGTACTCTGTGCCCTGCTTTCCCTTTATGGTTAACTCTGTACTCTCCTGAGGGCCACTCTACTTGTCCCTCTGACTTCATCCCACAAATATTTATTGTGGCATCATCCTAGGCACTGGAGATGCAACAATGAACCAAATAGAAAAAAATCCCCATCCTCATGAAGGCTGCATTCTAGTAGGGTAGACCTTCAGTAAACAAGAAATGCTAACCATGTAGTACAGCCACTGTTGGTAAGTTCTGAGGGGTGAAGCAGAAGAGGAGAGTGGGTTGAGAATGGGGAGGCAACAGGCATTGCCATTTTTCAAAGCAAGAAATGCCTTGCTGAGAGGGTGACACTTCAGCTTCCTCTTGCTAACTCAAGAAATTGGTCCAGCAATAAGCTCTACTCTCCTGCATCATTATTTTTCCTTTTCTGCTGGCGCATTCTTATGAGCAAACCAGTGTGCTCCCAAACTTAAACACACAAAACAAAACTTCTTTAACCTTCATCCCCTTTGTTGATTTTGTTTTTACGGTGCTGGGGATTGAACCCAGGGTCTTTACATACTAGGCAAGTGCTTTACTACTGAGCTACATTCCCATTCCCAAAACAGCTTTTATTCAGGTGTCCACTGATCTCTATCAAGTAAAATTAAAAGGAGTAAATACTTATAAAATTCTTAAAATAGGGTCTGGTGTATAGTATATGTATATGTTTATAACAAAGCAATAAATGCTGCAATGGAAGGTCATATTTTAATCTTTAAAATAAAAACCAAGAAGTAGTATTTAAAACAAGGGGATAAATCCCATGTTGATTGTGATTATATTGAGTAAAGGGAAAGGAGAATCATAAAGAAGATTGTTGGTTTTCAGTGTAAACCTTTACTGCTATTTTTCTGGCTTTGTTTTTAAGACTATAAACATCTATTTGACTTTTAAAAAGTTCTTGAGCAATAGTTGATTCTTAACTGAATTCTTAATTTTCTGATTGATTGTGGAAACCTATTTGCGGGTAGTAGCTCAGATGCAAGGGGCAGCATCCTGGTTAGTTTCTGGGAGTGCTTCTGGGGTGACATAGTTGAACAGACCTTAGTTTCATCAAGTCTTTAACCACCTAAAATTCTGAATTTAAAAGTTGTTGTCTTATTTACTCAAGAGGGGCTTATCATTTTCTTGTAGATGAGGCCCAGGATGTTCTGATGCCCCTCTCTTGGAAGATCCTGATGTGGCTTGCAATACCTTAACAAGTCACATTTTTCTCAATTTTGTTTGATAAGAGTGGGCTTAATGCTCCTCATAGCCATTAAGCATCTGAAAGATAAAAGCTGTGGAACACCCCAGAGCGCTATCTTTTATGAAACTGTGTACCAATAGAGACAAACCATATAATATTTGGTTCAGAGTCAGGTAAAATGCATTCCAGGGTGTCTTGGTCAATAACATCATGATGTTCTATAGAAGAAAAATGCAAGTTTTTGTTCTTTTTGCTCAGTTAATGTATATTGATTGTTTTTCTTTATAAATGATAAATAGGGAAGACTTAACTAAATCTTGTTCTCTAATGTAAATACTTCAGTGTGATTTCTTGTACCACAAAGGTTCCATTTTTCTTCCATATTTTCATGTCTGAGTTCAGTTCTTACTGCCTTTTGGAAATCCTGTGGATAGCAGATAGGTAGAAAGTAAGATTATTATAGAGATGATCCTGCCTAATCCATCATCACTCCTAGAAGATCAGTATTATTCCCATTTTCTATAGCAACCTGTTCGTTGGGGAGGTGAAATAACCTGTCCAAGGTCACATGCCAGTCAGTGAGGGAGTGAAAGCCATGCATATCAACCATTATGACCTGGTGTCAGGGGAGGGAGGCTTTGGCTTCAGGAAAGGAAGGAGCTTCGGGAATAACACAAATGAATCTTAGCCCCTTCCAAGTGCTTGCACTGGTGACCAGTTTTTTTATTGGGTGCCACTTCTCACACTATTTTTAGAACCCTTGTACAGGAATTGTCACAAGAGCCAGGGACACATTGTTAGGACTGTCCATCCCCCTGAGGGAATAATTTTGAAAATTTTTGTAAAGAGCCAAAAGATACTCTGAGCCAAAGCTGGTGGATAAGGATAGGTGGGGCTGGGTAATACTGGTTTGGCTGAAAAATAATACCAGATTTTGTAATAATGAGAGGCGTTTCTTGTGTAGCTTATAAATAACTTCATGTTGGTAGCATGGGCAGAACAACCATGTAGAAACCCTTGTTTAGATGCATGCCAAGTACTCTATGTGGTTGGCCCTGGTTTCCCCACTCCTAAAATTCTTTCAAGTTAACCTTTCTTAGCCACATACTACATCCCAGCATTGTTCAGTCATATATGTATGATTATCAGTTTTCTTATCAGTTCTTGCAGCAACCCCAGAAGCTGATTTACTTTGTCCTGCACATGAGACTATTGGTACCCAGAAGTTGAAGTGTCCTGTCTAAAGTGAGCCACAGGGATAGAATTAAAACCTATTTCTCTTGGCTCCAGGCCAACATCCTTCTGGCTACCTCATACTGCCTCCTGGGTAACTCTCCATTTGTCATGAGTTCACTCTGACACTTGCACTCAGAGAAATATTCTTGGCATGATTCTGTTGACTGTGGGTCTGAATGACAGCAATAACCTCAGCTTGGCCGTTGCTTTTGCACGCACGTCCAAGCCTTTCCCTTTAGTTTTTGTTTATTTGGTAGTAGGGATTGAACCCAGGGGTGCTTTACCACTGAGCCACATCCCCAGCCATTTATTTATTTGTTTGTTTGTTTGTTTGTTTAGACAGGGTCTGAGTTGCTTAGGGCCTTGCTAAATTGGAGAATGGTATCCAACTTACAATCCTTCTGCCTTCAGCCTCCCCAGTTGCTGAGATTACAGGCATGCATCACCATGCCTGGCATTTCCTTCAGATTTAAACAAAGCACTTGCATGTGGCCAGCGCCACTCTGGGCACCAGGGAAGCAGCAAAAGGCCAATGCTCAGTTTTCTAACTGACACATGCACTCTGTAAGCCAAAGCTGTGTTTCTCTAAATGCTGTTTAGTCTGCCCACTGTCTGCACATTGTTCCACTCTGCCATCTCTCTGCCCAGCCTGTGTCGTCTGCCCTGAGCACGGCCCTGGTGGCATCGTGGCCAGATCTGCTCTGACTGTGACTCACTGTGGCTTCGGGTATGTGTGTTGCGCCTCCTTCTAGCTCTTGTGTATTTCAGCTCTATTTGCCCCCTTTATAATTTAGGGGTACTGGAAGAAGTTTCAAAAACTGAGAAGACCCAGTTAAGGGATGACAAAGTATATTTGTTTTCCTGAGAAATGTGTTTTTGTCATATCTAATGTATGCTTTTTAAAACAAGTTCTTAGGAAGGAACCACTGTTTAGCATCAAGACCATTACCTAATTAATTGAACCTCCACACCCAATTATTTTTGTGGCTCCCATACCTATGAAAAGAGTTAATACTTTTCTGGTGGTACCTTACTTAGGGATGGGGGGAAATAACTGAATATCAGTTCCCTGTCAGTTTCTTCCTAACTAGGTAAACGCAAATTTGTCCCAGAGAATGTGGGACTTGGGCAGGACCCAGGTATTGGTGGCCTGAGGAGAGGTGGGTGATAACTGTGTCTTCTCACCAGTGCCTCAATACATGCTTCAGTATTCAAGGGAAGTCCTGGATATTTTCCCAACTTTGCCCCATCCTGTCCTATCCACTCCCACTGACAGCTTCTATTGTCTGAGCACCATCTGGTCTTATGACCTAAGAAAGGGCCAGTTTGTGGTCGGGGCAGTTTTTCAGATTTGGTTTCATTTTTACTTCTTTCCCAACGAACTCCACATTGCCGTGACCATGCCAGCCTGTGTAGTGGACTAGACACCTAAATCATGTGTGCAAAGCTTTTCTAGTTCTTCTGGACAAGAAAAAACTAATCCTGTTTGCTTATCTGTAGCCCTTGAAGCAGAGAGGAAAGTGGCAGTTTAAGGAGGTTTGAAATACTGGAGCTGAGCCAGAGCCTCTTTGCCTGCACACTCCACTCTGCATGTTCCAGCCGTAGGAACAAACTGCATTATTTTGTTTCAAACTGTGCTCAAGGGAAGCCAAGACCTTGTAACTGGAAACTTCCCAAACAGAGAATTCTAAGACTAAATTTAGTGTTCTATTTAAAAAATAAAATAAATCGAACATTTTGTTTGTTCATCTTTTATATGTTAAAAGAGAGAGAGATTAACCTAGTTCACACCAACAACCTAAGAAGAGTATTCAAAGAAGTGAGAAGAAAACTAATCCTTTTGGTGAAGAGGGAAATCCTTAACAAAATGTAATGAAGTGGCATGAAATACAGACTCTGCAGCCAAACTTGCAAATAGCATAGCCTCTCTAATCTCCATTACATAAAATTTTATTGTGGCTCAGAGAATATTAAAAACAGTTAAAGATAAATAAAGGAACCTCCACTGACAGGAAATAGGGAAAAAGATTGGTATGTTTTATTTATGTGGGTTTTCTCTGTTTTTTTTTAATGTAAATAAAATTAACTGCTTTTTAAACTATATTCATTTAATTATGTGTGAGTTGGGTTTCTCATGTTCATGTTGAAGTATAACCGGAATGAAGAGAATTTGAGATGTTCTGGAGACTATAATATAGAGCATTCAGGTTAATTTGTGATCCTTTGATATGACTTCAACAAGTCAAGGTCTCCTTTTGGTTTTTACCTTTCTCTCCTGCATGTTCTCCCATTGCTTCAACAAACTTTGAGCACTTACTTTGTAAGATTCAGATGATTCAGGATTCCCAGAGAACTTTTTAAAAATGTAGATTCATGGCAGCATCTCCAAATATTCTGATTCAAAAGATCTAGCATGGAACCAGGGAATTTACATTTTTTAGGGTTTCCCAAATGATCAGTAGACAGACCAGATTTGGAGCCAGTGAATAGACAGTTCTCTAAGACCAAAAAAAAAAAAAAAAAAAAAAAGAAAAAGAAAAAAAATCAAATTCTGTACTGGTGGTTGTTATTTTGCATCATTAGACTTATTTTCATTTTGAGGCTACATAATAGAGACTGATTACATTTCTGTAGAAGGCGTTTATGAGTACAGACTAGCACTTTAAAAAAAATTCTTTGTTTTTCTTCATCTTCACTTTGGCAGAACTTTGATTTTGGTCATGGATAGTCTAGAGAAGGACATCACTATCTATTCAAGCTCTCGGTAATGTTATGGAATGCCAATGCCCATCAGTGTGGTGGACATCCTAGAGCATGTGTGTAAATACACTTAGAAAAGTGATGTTTCTTTTTAGCCATTTCATTAAGAAAACGACCTAAAATTTTATTATTTTAGTAATGTAGGCAATTTGTGAAATAAATTCGTATGTTCCTTAAATTGTAGAACTGATTATTTCTTAGATGGCTCTTATGAATCAAAGCTCTACCAAAAACCACTAATGGATAATATCCAAATCACTTACATCTTAATGAACTCAAAAATCCCTAAATGGTATCCACTTTGGCAAATATCTCTGAGGCTTTCATTATGGAAACTTGAGGACGTACTATTTACTAAGTCACTGGAGCAAGGGCATAATTTCTTGTGTTGTTTCTGCAGGCAATAGGTATGGTTTCTTTGGTGACTTGAGGTAGTGGGTTATGAGATTAGGTCATGCAGTAATGAGTTAATAGAGACTTGTGAAAATTCACATCTTTGCTTTGCTACTACCTTGATGGCTACACCGACATCCAGCTAGGCTCACAGATATCTGATTGGGATATTTTTCCCAAAACAGAAGACATTGATTGTGTGGTTGGGGGAAAGGGAATCAGATTTTGAGGCAGGATAGTTTTGTTTAGTTTCTGCCTTTGCCATGTACTTAATCCTCCCTGCACCACTTTCTAGCCGTAAGATTGTGGGCAAGTTGACCTTTGGAGTCTCTTTGCCCTCTTCTCTAAAAATGGGAGTAGTGAAAGATTCATGATCATAGATATGAAAAACCAAAGTCCAGCCCTGGGCACATACTACTAATCCAGTAAATGTCATTTGACACAGACCCTTGAAGGGCAAAAATCACACCGGAGACAACCGTGCAGCCAAGAGATTTATTCACCAGCCTCTAAGGTTGGTTGGAGGCAGAAGAAGTACGGGGAGAGAGGAGTCAGGGAGAGGGAAGCCTGCAAGCTCTGGACGGAGGGTCGGTGCCTAGTCTGCCGGCCACAGTCTCTGGAGCTGTTGGCTAAGGCAGATGCCCACGGGCTGGAGGCTGGAGCTGTCGGCTGAAGCAGTGCCGGTAGGGCTGGAGACGGTGAGTCTGGCAGCCGCTGCTTCCTCTCTACAGGGAAGAGCTGTTGTGTTGTTAGCTCCAGGCAGGCAGGGACTTAAGTAGGGATTTGGGGGCGGGGCGGGGAGGAGTGCGCCTGAGTGACCTTTAACGTCATTGGCTCTTTTCCCAGTAAACAGGGTGACCTTTAAGCTGATTGGCTCCTGCCTGAGGAAATTGAAACCAGGTTGCTCCTAGTGGAATTTTCCATGGGGGAGGTGGCCTGTCAGCTCAAGCCTATCTATCAACCCTCATCTTTGTGGGCAATAATCCCCAAGCTGGAGGGTGATAGAGACCATGGAGAGTGCTCAGATTCCACTTGCACAACTCGTGACAGTGGATGGGAGGGAATCCGTGCCACAGAGGACAGTTGTGTCAATATGAGAAGTTTTACATACCCACTCCCTCTCACTAGTCACTTACTCATTGAGTCAATGGTCATTTCTTATTCAAGTCTTTGCAGTCATCACTACATAGAGCTTGAGTGGCCTAGTGAACTTCCACGTTCACTTGACCCCCACCATTCCACCTGGCTCCCCCCCCCCCACAACCGCCAGAGAACAGCACAGCAACTTCATTGTTGTCCTCCAGACTTGAAGAGCTCTGCCTCCACGGTCTGTGCCACCCAATGCTCGCCCCAGGCAGAATTAGGGATTCCTTCTTTATATGCTGACACACTCAAACCTTTATTATCGCACCTCTTTCATAATGCTTTTGTGTTGAAGTTGATTGTTTGCATTTTGATCTTTCTGTCTCTATTTGAAATTGCTCCAGGGCATGGCATATACCCATAGTGGATACTTAGTAATTGTCACATCAATACAGATCAGAGCACAGAGGCAGTTTCATATGAGCTAAGAGCACAGATTTGGGAGCCTGGCTTCACTCAGTTCATGTTCTAGCTCTGCCTTGAGCTCTGTGGACCTTATGCAAGTTTCCTCATCTGTAAAATGGGAACAGTGAGGCTACTTAGAGGGTTGCTGTGAAGATTAAAAGGATTGAATATATGTGAAGCACTATCCTCCATGTTTGGCATATAGTAAATGCTAATTAAGTGATTATGATAGTGGCTGTTTATGGCTTTCGTCTTTCTGAGTTTATTGTCATTCTCTAAGGTTTGATTTGCACAACAAAACTCTACAAAGGATGGGGGACTTTTCTTTCCTCTATATATGCAGATTTAGCAACTCACCACACAAAGGTTCCTTAGTTCCTTCTTTGTGTATGAGCCCCTGACAAACAGGTACTCCTGACTCTATGGTCAGTTAGGCTTATTTTCCTTTTAAAAATATTATTACTTATTAAAGCAATAGTATAAACCATTAGCTTAATATATTTTACAAATATTTACAAATATATCTTATAAGTATTTACAAAGAAATATAAATAATCACGTATACTAACTTGAGTTGGCAAACAGATGTCTCCTTGAGTTTGAACTTTGATCCATTGACAACAGTTGCATGTCAGGAGGGATGCCCAGACAAATCCCAACCCCATGATCAGTTAGTAATGCCTGTCACAGATGCAGAATGGGGTACTGGCTGCCTAACTGTCCCTATATTTCAGTGAATTGCTATCAATCCCCATGTAACCTTGCCTTTTCCTTTTTCACCTAAAAGATTAAAAGGTAGCTCTTTCTTCACTCCGGTACTATGGACTTCTTTACAGTTTACTACACCATAGTTTCTGCCTCTGCTTTGGTAGCTAAAGCTTTTCTCTGGCAGTTCTAGTTGCTTTGATGTTTTGAAGTGTCAAATCTTGGCAGGAAAGCTTATTATTCTGGTTAATAACTTACTCTAATTACTCTAGCTAGTAGGTAGCTTAAAAAAAAAAAAAAACAGGGAAGACAAATGATTAAGTAGGCCAGTGCTTGCTTGAGTAAGCCTCCTCTTGACTGGGTGATACTGCTCTTGAGGGAAGGTATGTGTTGGACTCCATATTGGCGTTTTTGTTTGTTTGATTTTCCTTCTCTTTCCTCCAAAGGATAGTGGAGAAAGAGGAGGTAAGATGAGTCCCACCAAACTAAAAGAGAAACTACTTGAAGAAATATTGCTCCCCTTGCCCCCCTCCCCAGAAAAAGCACTGCATCTCCACTTCTAAGAAAAGCAGGGCACTCTTTGCTCTTTTCCTTATTTCCATTAACATATCTGGCATCTTTCTAGACTAATGAAAGTTTCTTTGATTTCTGAGACTTTCAGAGTTCCTCTCTGATAAACCATCTTTGATAGTTTCTGAAAAGCCAGCTTTTCCCCTGGCAGGTATAGTAAGCACAACTGAAACATGCTAAACTGTTTATAATTAAAGGTTTTTTTCATACCTATGGAAGGGTTGACCTCAGCTAATTTTTTTATTTATTCTAATTTGTTATATATGACAGCAGAATGCATTTCAATTCATGTAGAGCACAATTTTCATTGTCTCTGGTTGTAAACAAAGTAGAGTCACACCATTCGTGTCTCCATACGTGTACTTGGGGTACTGATGTCCATCTCATTCCACCGTCTTTCCTACCCCCATGCCCTTCTCTTTCCAAAAAAACAGGGAAGACAAATGATTAAGTAGGCCAGTGCTTGCTTGAGTAAGCCTCCTCTTGACTGGGTGATACTGCTCTTGAGGGAAGGTATGTGTTGGACTCCATATTGGCGTTTTTGTTTGTTTGATTTTCCTTCTCTTTCCTCCAAAGGATAGTGGAGAAAGAGGAGGTAAGATGAGTCCCACCAAACTAAAAGAGAAACTACTTGAAGAAATATTGCTCCCCTTGCCCCCCTCCCCAGAAAAAGCACTGCATCTCCACTTCTAAGAAAAGCAGGGCACTCTTTGCTCTTTTCCTTATTTCCATTAACATATCTGGCATCTTTCTAGACTAATGAAAGTTTCTTTGATTTCTGAGACTTTCAGAGTTCCTCTCTGATAAACCATCTTTGATAGTTTCTGAAAAGCCAGCTTTTCCCCTGGCAGGTATAGTAAGCACAACTGAAACATGCTAAACTGTTTATAATTAAAGGTTTTTTCATACCTATGGAAGGGTTGACCTCAGCTAATTTTTTTATTTATTCTAATTTGTTATATATGACAGCAGAATGCATTTCAATTCATGTAGAGCACAATTTTCATTGTCTCTGGTTGTAAACAAAGTAGAGTCACACCATTCGTGTCTCCATACGTGTACTTGGGGTACTGATGTCCATCTCATTCCACCGTCTTTCCTACCCCCATGCCCTTCTCTTTCCCTCCCTCCCCTTTGCCCTATCTACAGTTCCTCCATTCCGCCCATGCCCCCCCCATCCCCATTATGGATCAGCATCCTCATATCAGAGAAAACATTTGGCATTTGGTTTTTTGGGATTGACTTATTTCATTTAGCATAATATTGACCTAGGCTAATTTACAGAGTGTCTGCCGATTTTGCTTAAAACTGTTTGCTGATTTTTACAGTGGATTTTTCATTTGAGAATAAATCATTAAAAAAAAAAAAACACAACACTGTTTGAATCATGGCACCATTTATTTCCTGATGACTACAAAGATGGTTTATAATTAAATAAAAGAATCTATTTCTCAAGTTGAGAAAGCTAACAACATCCATAAAACACTCTACGTCTTCTACAACAAGGATAATTCTTGGTTGAAGTAGACTTAAAAATATCTTGACTTTAAAGCTAATAATCTGGCATTGTTTTCTCTATCCTTTGTTTTATTAGGCTCGTTTTTTTCCTCCTCCCTTTGTTTAGGCTTAGAGGGGAAAGTCAGATGCCTCTAACAGTGAAGCAGGTGTCAGTTTGATTGTTTAACATTCTGAATTCTAGGATGTGAAGAATGACTGTGACCATCTGATTTTTTTCCTTTGCCAGGTTTTAGAACTGGGAACTGGGATCTCAACACTTTTTTTTTTTTTTTTTTTTTTTTTGTTAATTCTAGAAATTTGCAGTTTCTAGTTGTGCTTTATTAAACAACTGCCGTTTGTGAGCTGTCTGGTAATATCACCTATTATTTCTTATGACACTCAGCTGGAGGCATGCTCACATTCCCCAAACATCTACACAGCTCCTGCTCAATGTCAAACATGATGGGAGATCAGGAAAGGCTTCCCATGGGGTCTCTGTCCCTGTGGAACTTGAATCTGGAGCCTCGTGGCCCTACTCTCCTAAGAGCATCTTCTCTGAGATCTTGAACACATCAGGGGCATGGAAGAAGGCTGTGCCCTCCACAGTCAGGTGATGGAGATGGGGTGGCTGATAGGCAGTGGTTCTTAGCTCTTGAATTTGGGGTAGGCCCCTGTAGCTGCAGAGAGGAGGAAGCAAGACCAGTTAGACTTATGTTTAGTCAGTATAGCTGAAGAGGGTAAATGGGGGCAGAGGAGGAATATTCAACCTCCCACAGGAATCTTGCCAGCTTTTCATTTTACGTATTGGGGAAATTGAGAACCAGGAGAGGAAGCAACTTGTTCAGATCAAAAAGAGAGTTAGTGGAAGACTCTGCAAGTATGTGAATGAGAACATGCCAGAAACACAGACTTTCAACTACTTTTAAGCCAGTATTTCAGATATGTGTGCCCAAAACGTCATATCAACCTTTCCCTTTGACTAATAGTCATTAGTTTCTTGTCTAGAATTTCCTGTGGATTAAAGACACTACAACACCTTAGTTAAATGTTACTAATCCCCAGGAAATGATCAGATCTGTTTGTTTTAAAAATGATTATTTTTGAGTCTAAGACTCCCATGCCCTAGGCATATAAAAAACTGTGTTTTTTTCCTTAAAAAATAAAATATTATTTTCTGTTACTGGTATTTTGTCCTAGACATGTGGCCATCCAACAGTGAAGCAAATGCATATCTACATAATTGGGCAGTGCCAACAGGGACAATATCTCATCTATTTTAGAATCCTCAGCATTGTGGATGGCACAGGAAAGGCACACAAACACTTTTTAAGTTGATTTATACATTGTGGAAATCATGGCCATTATAGTCTGATAGACCTGGATGTGAGTCCCAGTTCTGTCACTTACTAGCAAGTGGCTCTAAGCAACTTATTTCACCTCAGAGACTATTTCCCTGCATGTGAAATGTGATGAAGAGGATGCGTGTGTATCCACACACATTTCCTTAAAGCAGTACTTTGTGAGTATTCAAACCCCAACATGATGCCTGGCACTTACACTGCAGGGATTTTCTTTTTTTAAGGAGGGATTCTTATTTTTAATTTTGTTTTAAATTGCAAAGCTGCAGTTAAGAATCAACTGAGGCATTGGAATCTGAGATCTTGGCAATCTGTGCATTATCTCTGAGAAATACCTTAAACTAAAATTAAATAAATAAATAAAAGAAAGAAAAAGTGTCCATGTGATTTTTTTCCCCCACCTTTATCATTGATCATTCTCCATTCATGTCCTACCCCCACTGCCTTCTCTCCTTTTCTTCCTCAGCCTCAAAGAAAACTAATGGAGCCATATAGAAAGCTCCAAGATATAACTGACCTTGTGCACCTTTAATTGAGGACAGAATTTGCTAAAGTGAAGCCAAAAACCCACCAGTGGTTTACTTTCCAATCTGTGTCCCGGCTAGACTAACTGTTGGCTGTATAATTTGTCTAGTTTTGTCTGGAGTCTTAGACTATTCAGCTGCTTCAGGGCAAAATCTTTTGGGGTGTCATTAAATGGGATTGATAATTGGCTTCTGATGAATATTCATTGTGACTAATGACTTTGGGCAAATTTTACACATACTATCTTTCTATTCTCCCACTGAGTGAGATTTTGATAGGATCATTTTCCTCAACTTGCACTTTAATTAAATATTCACAATACCCCTTTGTTGACTACTACATTCCAAATTGTGTACTTTCATTATTTTAAATTTTGTCTTCTATGAAGTCCTTTAGGACTCTAATTTTTAGAAATGGGGCTTAGAGTTATTTTTAAAATAAGTAGTTAGTGATATTTTGTGTGTCATAGTACATTATTTCTGGTTAAGCATAGATATGTGGTCAGACTTTTCCTGTAATCAGCTTAGCTGCTGTTCTTAAGTAACGATGCACATAATTTGTGCTATTTAGTATTTTGGAAAAAAGCCAAACAATTCCCTGTTTTGTTTGTTTGTTTTCTTAATCACATGGGTGAATGCACTTTACCCCAACTGCAGAGATTTGTCCCTTAGAAAATCCTGTAATGAAATGATCAAGCACCTTAAAAGCTTTTATTTTATTATTATTATTATTATTATTATTATTATTATTATTATTTTGCATCAAGGATAAGTAATTTTAAAATGTAGGCATTTGTCTTAGTAGACTTATTTTGAGGTTAAGGACACGTGGAAAGAACATTCCCTGAGGATAAGATTTTGACCCCATACAACTTCAGTTAAAAAGAAGCTAATCAAGTTCTGTCTCAGACAGGACTGCTCTATCCAGTGACTCTTTCAGAGAATTACAAATGAATGTGAGATGATGTTACTTTATGTTTGTAAAGTACCTTATAGGTTTTGAGGTGTTTTTATTTATTTGATATGTTGTAGAGTAGGCATATTTTTGGGTGAGTGATTTTCCAGAAGTGGCATATTTGTATATTTAAGCATGTTGTTGTTATTTTAAAATTTGAGTCATATGCCCCACTCTGTGGGACTCATGAAAATGTTGGTACAGTACTGTTGAAGCCAAGCCACCAGCTACTTTTATGTTGTGATGAATATATGCTAAGTAGGAATTGTTTTTTATTTATTGAGGACACATTTCATTAACTAGCACTTATATATGTGCTGTGACACTGAAAACATGGGGATGAAGGGACACAGGGACTTTGTGTACTTTATAATCAGGGTACAAACTGCATACAGTTACAATCCAGTTAATAATGGGGACAGATATACAGGAGAGCCAAGGTGAGACTTCAGAGAGGAGGGGAGTATTTATGCAGAGACCTGAGAGAGGGTTTGCTAGGGACACATGTCTGGGCTACTTTGGGGAACGAGTAGAAACAAGAGAAGAGGAAAAGGAGTCCATAGCTATTCCTCCATCTGCAAATGATATATTCCAAAGGGAAACGTGGAGAAGGCAGTTGAGACTGTGGTTGGAGATGTGCATAGACTGGGACCTGGTAAAGACAGCTCAGTCATGCCCTGAAGACTTTGAGTAGAAAGTGATATACATCTGGCCCTGCATGTTAAGGAAAGCACTCTGGCTGCTAGTTAAAGGCTGAGCACTGAAAGAGCTGGGGCCAAAGGCCAGTGTAGCTCTCTAGACTGACTTCAGGGTCAAGTTGGAGTAAAACTGGTTTATTCTCACTCAACACCAGCAAGGATTTTTCATCTATGAGAAATCCTGATGGACTTAGTCATGTATATACATTTGGCAGCCTCCTTTGTCAGGGAACCTACCAAAGTAGATAGGGAAGGGTGGATTGGACCTCAGAGTCTTGGCAGAGTCATTGGGAGCAGCTTCCTGATGCTGTGGATCCTCTCCTGTTCATGGCATGTATCTGATTTAAAGAACAGGGTCTGGAGGGAAAGGGAGGTGGGGTGGGGGAAGTGGCGCCCTGGCTTTAATACACAGCTCTCACAACTGTGAAACATCAGCAGAATATCCAATTTAAAGCTGTTCATGTTACACTAACCTCTGGGATTCTTTTAACCGGGCCTTGGCACGTCACTCTTTCGCCACGTAAATGTCCTTCTGTCAGCAAAGACCAGTTAACAGCTTCCAAAAGAAGCAAAGTCCTCATGGGAACAGGCTTCCCAGAAACCAAAGAAACATTAAAGAAGAAAGACAGAAAGAAACATGTGTTGTTGGCTTTTGTCACTTCATAGCTATATCTCCAAAGGTGGTTCTTTTCCCCTCTCTTTTGGCCATATTGAATTTTGTAGCAATTTTGTTTCTTTTTATTATCTTTGTTTCCTAAATTTTTAATTGTATCAAATACTGATTTTATTATATTTCTAGCTCTTTAAAAAAGGGTAGGGGATACAGAAAAGGGGCACGTCAAAAGAATAGGGAGAGGAAGGATTAGCCAGTAAACAGTGCCAGAGCAATTGATTAACTATGTGGAAAAACTAAATTCTCACCTCGGTTCTTAAAACTAAATTAATTCCAGATGGATTAAGGAGTTAAATGCTGGGAGAAATTTTGGAGGGCTTTCTTAGGATAAAAGTAGTAGAATTCACCACTAAAGTAAGGATTAGTCTACATAATTATTTAAAACTTCTCTTCACTCAGAAATTCAGAGAAAATTAAGGATAAATTATTTTTAAAAACATTACAGAGTGTTGGTATTCTTTGCAAATCATCAGTAAGTACTTTTTACAAGTCAATTTTTGAAATACTAATATTCACTTTTAAAGTGGGCTAATAATATGAATAGACTATTTACCTAAGAAATGTATTCAATAACTATGTGACAAAAAATATTCAGTCTCAGTCATGATCAGAGAAATAAAGATAGATCCAAGTATCATCAGAGAAATAAAAATAAAGGTAAGATAGATACAAGTTTAAAGTTGCTATCTTGTCTACAGTACTTGTGCTGGTGACAGGCAGCAAGACCAGCATCATAGTGTGTGGCTGGGTGAGTGTAAAGAGCCTACTGCCTTCTCTTTTTATTAACATATTTCTGATATTTGTGTTATTATAAAACCTTAAAATGTACATAACCTTTGTCTCTGAATTCTACATTTAGGAACCATACATAAAAAAAATTTGACCTGATGCAATTTATAACTTAATGATAAAAGAGTAGTTAAAGAGGTAAAATTCATTGCATTAAAAGATGTATTTTCTAAGAAGATTTAAAGATGTTGGAAAATGGCATAAAAATGTTAATTTTTAAAAAAGAGCAAAAGAATACTGTATTTATAATAATCCTAATTTTGTTAAGAAAGGAAACATAAGTACTTATTCATGTAATCCCTTGAAATGTTAAATAATCTTCAGATAGTGTAGACTTTTATTTTCTTTTATCCCTTTCTTCATTTTCCAAAATTTCTGCTCTACATGTGCATTAGTAATTTTTTTTCTTTTACAGTGCTTGGGATGGAACCTGCTGGGCAAGCACTCTCCCCCTGAGCTACACTGTCAGCCTTGCATTAGCTTTAAAGTGGGGGTGAGGGGATGGATAGATACTTTGAAGAAGAACCTCTTCCTAAATTTGTATTAGGGTGATCTGGTTAACTTATTTTCTCCAGACTTCTTGGCTTCTTTGAGATATGTTAATGAGTACATATTTAATCTTTTTTAAAAATATTTATTTATTTGCTTTAGTTGTACACAATGCCTTTATTTGTATGTGGTGCTGAGGATCGAACCCGGGCCGCACACGTGCTAGGCGAGTGCTCTACTGCTGAGCCACAACCCCAGCCCACATATTTAATCTTATTGCTTCCCCACTTTGGTTTTTTAGCTCTGAATCTCTGCTCTGCTTCTGTTGCAGTTGACTGCCTGCATCCATGGTGCAGCTGCGATGCTCTACCCCATGTACTGGCAACATGTGTACATCCCCGTGCTGCCTCCACATCTACTGGACTACTGCTGGTAAGGCTGTGCTGCACATCCTGCCCTCTGCTTTCCTTCTTCCAGGACGGAATGTTAGGTCTCTAGCTTGTTAATGCCACTGGTGACTCTAAATTAATAATACTCCAAAAATGACATCGGTTTTAGAGCACCTAATTGCATGGCTTTTTTGTTTCTAAATAGCTTTCATGTATTTCATGACATTCTGAAGAATTCAAGAGAGTAGATAATACTTTTTCATACTTTTCCCATTTCTTAGTTTGGAGAAACCAAAGCACCAAGAAGTCATATACTTTTTTCCCCCCTCAGACAAATTGGAAACTGGAGATAGGAGCATTTGAGATCCCCAAGGTCTTTAAGTTTCAATCATCCCTGGAATGTCCCATCAGACTTGCTTTCAGCTCTGGTTTGGGAGCATAAGCTAGACTTCAAACCTCCTCAGGTTTTTTTATGAGAATTTCACCATTCAGTGAAACATGTTTTAGTGAAAGAAGGGAGGAAAGTTTTGGAGTTGACTTGACAGGTTACTTGTCCTAGGACTTTGTTTCCTTTTCTGTAAGAGGAAGTTGGTCAATGCATAATTGCATAAAGATGAAACAAGACAGCAGTTGAAGCACCATATAGAAAAGCTGGCTTGTGGTAGATGCTTAGTTATGTTTCTGCTGAAGCATCATCCTCCTCACTGTCTGTCTTCAGTGGATGACTTAAGGAAAATTCACCACATGTACCATTTTTTTATGAATAATTTTTTTCTCTAGTGTAATGTAATAAAAGACATTGTCCCCAAATAGCTCCTATCAGGAGATATTGGCAAGGGAGCACAATGTAAGGAAGGCACTCACTGCCTGCCAGAATTGGAGAGCTTCAGGAGAAAGGACTCATTCAAGCTGCTACAGGCCTCTCACTTAACAGATGATTCAGAATATTCACCATTGGGTCCAAATGATTGAGTCCAGGTCAGTCATAATTGTTGCTCTTTTGAAATCATTTCACTGAAAAGATTCACCCAAGTAGCTTAAAGGCATTGTGCAGTCATTCCTAACTTTAATGTGTTGGGCTCCTTGCTCCCAGGAAACCATGTATTTAATGAAGATGTAGCTTAGGGCCAGCATTAAAAATCCATGATCCTGTCTTTATATTTTTGTTGTTGGTGGTGTTTGGTACTGGGGATTGAACTCAGGGGCACTTAACCACTGAGCCACATCCCCAGCCCTTTTTTGTATTTTATTTAGAGACAGGGTCTCACTGAGTTGCTTAGTGGCTCACTAAGTTGCTGAGGCTGGCTTTGAACTTGTGATCCTCCTGCCTCAGCCTCCTGAGCCTCTGGGATTACAGGTGTGTAATGCTGTGCCCAGCTCTTTATTATATTTCTTACCAAGGTGGATTGTCTTATCCATGCCTTTCTCCCACCTTTTATGAGAGTAAGAGGCAGTATGTCCCCTACCATGTAGAGTATATAATCCTGGTTCATTTAAAATTTCTTCTTGATTCAGGAGGGGACTGAGCCCCACATTTTGTCAATATGTCTCTTTATACCTTGGTTTATTTTGGAAATTATTTGTAGTTAATGATGCATTCCAGATTTTGGTCTAGATTTTGTTTTCTCTTTTGGAAGAGGTATTATAGTTTTTGCAGATAGGAAAGGATAATAATATAAATCCCTCATAATAAATTCACCTTATTCACCATTAAATGTTTTGTGTTTCCTCCTTTCCTCACAGGGTGTTTTCAAACCCCTAATCCTTGCCCCTCTCCAACTTCTCCAGCTTCTCCCCAACTGGGGACTCCGTGGAGTGCTGAATCTTCTCAAGTAGAAGATCATCAGACACCTGTGCCCACTGCCATAGCCTGGTGCAAGTCCACTCCATTCTGTCTTCTAGCACAGAGACTAGGGACTTTCTTCACTGCCCTGTCCCTGTCATTGACTTGTCTCCAGTTCTTCATCTCCTTTCCATCTCTTTCCCTGCTGTCCTCAGTGACTTCAGAAGCCACAGTGTTAGCCTCCCCTACTCCCGCAGAACACACATTGGCTCTATTTTGTCATTTGTACAGAAGTTACTTCCCTCATCAGAGAGTCCATGAAGTAGCACAAAGATGAACTGAGAGGACTCAATTACTGGCCAGTTGTGTAACTGAGTGCAAGTGACAGCCTCTCTGAATCTCTCCCATATGTCTGAAAGACTGAAAATTCTAGAATATATTCCTTACATTGTTTCTAAACAATTGTATGTACAAAAGCACTTTGTATATGGAAAAACAATATCAATCACCCAGCAGGGTAACACACCTGGTATCATTGAACTGATTCCCACATCTCTGGCTTCAGGTTCTCCCCTCTGATTCTGACCCTATTCTTTGACTGCCTCAGCAACTCTCTTTCTTCTAAAAACCCTGTGTCTTTATTTTGTCTTTCCCCCTAACCTCCATGTTGCTCCCTCTCTTTTCTACCTCTTTGGTTTTCTTGCTGTCCTGTTTGTTCTTGTGAGCCTTTTCAGTGCAGCAAATGTTTACTGATACCTCTGTGTCTCAGGCTGTGTGCTAAGTGTGGGGAAGGCTGAGGTAAGAGCCAGTCTCCATCAAAAGGGGCTCAAACAGTTGGGTATAGAAGACCGGCACATAGACAGATTGTTTGTGCATATGCTGCTAAGATCTGTGAGAAGGGAGCTGTTCCAGAGTGCTTTGCCACTTCCCTGGAGACTCTGGCCCTCTGGCCTTGCCACTAATGCTATCCTGCCCCATCTTCCTGTCTGCTTCTCGGATGACAGATATGATTGGAAAAAGTGTGCAAGGCACTTCAGAGAGGACTCACTGCAAAGTGGTGCCATCTGCCCTTCTCAGCTTGCCCTGTCCCTCTGCAGTTAGCCCTGAGCCTCACTGCATTCACCGTGCTTCAGGTTTGGGCTGGGCTTCACCACATTCTGAAGGCTCCTGCAACTGCCTCCCTTCCCTTCCCAATACCAAAACTCATGGCCTGTCTTTCCTTTCCTCCTTTCCTACCACCTCTGAGGAAGGAAGAACAGTTTGTTCAAAGCCATTGACTTCACCTTAGTCAGGGTTCCATCTCCTCAGGGTTGTCTGGGACCCATCAGAACCTCTGATCTCCCTGCTATCTTTAAATGCCCTGCCTCCTCCCTCTCTCCTCTCCCTACAGATGTGCTCAGGTACCCCATTCTTCCAACTAGACCTTCCCTCACGTGCTGTTCTTTTTGAGTTTCTGAACCAGCTCTTGGTTTTTTCACTGCCATGTATCTCAAAGGAAAGAACCATGTTTGCTATATACTAGTGTTTCTTGTCATTTGGATAAAAGATGGGGAGCAAGGAGAAGGGAAGTTAGAGAGGAAGAGAAGAAACAAACTACTCACCCAAGGAAGGTGGAAGGGAGGGAGAGAGTGAAAGGGAGAAAGAGCAAAGAGGGGAGAAGGTAGAAAGGAGACATACAAGACTCATAGAGTGACCAACGGCCCCCTCAACACAGAACCTACTGGCAACCCCTTCTCCCCACAGCAACTACACCCTCACAGGCACATGACCCCTTCTCAGATGTACATCCCTTCCCCAGAGACATGGCTCAGGGTTCCCCATGTGGAAAGAGATCCCCCCCCCTCTCCCGCATATGTCACAGCCTAGACTGTGTATTAAAGGGCAGCCTCAGAGCCTCCCAAACTCTATAGTGAAACTCAACCTTCAGGTCTCAGCACTAGCCTCAGACAGGAACACAGGGATTCTGTATTCAGAGATGGGTAGAGCTGGGAGAATTGACCATTGCCTCCAACAAATAGTACAACTTTAGATTGCCATTATTTGTAAAGTTGTAGTTGCTAGATTTTTAGCTACTTTAAGACCAGCAGCTTATAAAATTCCAGAACCATGGAGAAGAGCAAATGCCATGTCACTAACATTATCAATAACAGTAGTTGCCATTGTTAAGTGACTCCTTGGTCCCAACCACTGGACCTTTATGCCTATAATCTCAGTTAACTCTTCCAACTGCCCTGCAAGGCAGGTGTGATTAATTCCATTTCATACATCAGTAAGCCATGGCCTCAAGAGGTTTAGTAATTGACCCCATTATAGACAGTATGTATTGTATGATTCCAACCTTATAAAACCAAGAATTATATGAATTCATAACACAAAAATTAAATATATCTATGTACAATAGAGAGGCAGAGTTCTAGAAAGAAATACACCAAAATGTTTAATAGCGACTTATGATTGGGGGGAGAGGGTTCTAATATGGTTTTTATGTTATTTTCCAATGCTTCTTGTTTAAATTTTATGTGTTCTTTTTAGATACACATGACAGTAGAATGTATTTTGGCATATTTTGCTTACATGAGTATAACTTATTCTGATTATAATTTTATTCTTGTGGTTGTACATGGTGTGGAGTTACCCTGGTCATATTTTCAAATATTTCTAAAATGAAGAAGTACGTTCTTTACAATTGAAAAAGATTTCTTTTGAAAAATTAGTGTTTATTCAAGCCAATTGTTCTTTCCCACCACCATCTCTCCCATTGTATTTACTGAGTGGATTTGTTAGCTGCTTTATTCTTTCTTGTGAAAGCCAATCCAGGATCCTCTTTGCAATTACATCTCTGAGTCCAGCACTCTCAAGAACTAGGTCACCAGCCTGAGTGAGGGCAATGTTGTTGGCAGGTCCAACTTTGAAGGGAAGAGTTGGCAAGGAAGGCCACTGAGCCCTTGTTACCCCAAACTTCACTCCAAAGAATCAAAGTTAAGTCTTGGGGTTGTGGGTGCCCACCTGGGGTTTGTGGTGAGGCTGTATCTGGAAGTCTCTGAACTTGTGTGAAAGTCTCTCCTGGTCTCTTGTCTTCATGAAAGAACTTTTTGACATCTGACCAAAAGATGATTACAGGCCAGGGGGGATTGGTGTCTGTTTGTTAACTGTAAGATGTAAGGATGATGAAATGGAAGACCCCAAGAGAAAAATCAGCTTCTCCAAACAAGGCTTAACTTGGTCACCTTCAACCTGCTGCCCCCACACTGATCAGAAACTACAAATGTCATGAAATTTGACTCAATGCTAATAACTTTATTCCATTGTGCTGGGTGACTTTCACCACCCTTGAGTTTCATCCTTGGTGGTAAGAGCCAGCAGGGATAACTAGCATTTTAAGTAAAGTGCTAGGAGCCTGAAACATGTAAATCCGAAGGAGGTTTGTTCCTCTGCAGATGATTTAAATGTTAAGTATGTCCCTATACAGGGGATACACGAAATGGAATCTGAAAACTATTATCTCCTGTAGAAATGAACTCTCAATTTACTCACTGCACAGGAAGGGCGGATTCTAGTCATTTTCACTGCCAGCAGGTGCCCTTTCTATGCATAATAGACTTCGCAAGTGTAATTAACACATGAGGACCACTGCTGCCAGTTTTTCTTCAGGTACACGCTGCAAGGAGTTTTCAAGACAACAGTGTAGGCCACAAGAGCTTTTTCCTTTGCACTTGAAGATGCAGTGTTCATTGACCTCTGGACAAAGACATGTTAAATGGGGCTGAACTCAGCCCCTGCTGTTAGTATCATAGGTCCCAGAGACCCCAAAAGCTGTATCACAGCCTTCAGTAGACCAGAGGCCAATAGAGCAAAGCTCTAGTTTGCATGCAGTTAATAAATGGAAAATATGATACTGAAAACCCTGCAATTATGTGGAACACTCTAATTGCACATTCACAAATACAACAACCAATTATCTGAGTTAATTTTAATTAGAGCTATAATCACAGATTTTAATTATCTGAATAAATCGGTTTGGTACAAATGGTCTGTCTTAAATATTTCCCAGATTAATTTTTTCATGTCTCTTCGCATTTGGGAGAGCCTGATAGAGTGGAAAGTGCTTCGGTCTTGGATTCAGATGGACCTGGATTCAGATCTCAATTCTCATTTCTTGTTAGCTATATTACTGTTGAAAATCTATTTTACCTCTTTGATCTGCACTGTCTTTTTCTGTAAAATGGGTATAACTTGCTTTGAGGAGGCTATAGGAATCACAAGGATTAATCATCAGGTGACACATAGGGGCCACTTAGTTAATGGTGATTGCTCTTACTGCCATTACCACAGTGTGTTGGACATGGATTTTGGTTTCCAGAACGTTTAACTCACATCAGATGTTATTCTTGTTTCTGCTGCCTTGTGAGCTCAGAAGAAAACTTTATAATTCATCTTCTCTTTTTACCCCTCAGATTGTTTTTATTTTGATTTTTTTTTTATTTAACTTGAGTTATTGTATGGTTGTTTTCATTTGCAGCTGTGGCATAAGAATGAAAAGAAAAGAAACAAAAGCAGATGGCAGAGAAAACGAAAGGAGTAAGACATTTCCAGCCCTTATGAATATTTAAAAACATGTGCTGCTGGTTCCTTTTCTACTTTAGATCTGTGCCATTCCCCTGACTTTGAAAGTGAAAATGAGAATGTTCACTACCTTAGCTGATGAATCTCTAACCTTGGCCAATGTTGGGAAAGTCTTCCTAATTCTGGACAAAAGGATTAGCTTGCTGATGAGAATCTGTACTCCCTTTCCTACTAACTAACAATCACCATCAACTGGGTACTATGTAGCAAGCTCTTTAGGCACATTATTGCAAATCTAAAATCAAGCTCTAAAGTAAATAAGTAGCTTCCTTGTATGTTAGGAAGTTGAAGCTCAAGAGAGGTTTAGCGACTCACACATCTAAGAAATAATGGAGACTGCACTTCAAATCCAAAGCCGTCTGATATTAAAGCTTTCCTCACTAATATTCTTGAAAGTGTCAGAGAATAATTGTGGCTCTGTGGTACAGTGCTTGCCTGGCACATGTGAGGCACTGGGTTCGATTCTCAGCACCACGTGAATGAATAAATAAATGTATTATGTCCATCTACAACTAAAAAATATTTTTTAAAATTCTGTGAAGAAATTTTTCATGATGTATTCTTGGTGTCTTGCTTATTGTAGAGTCTGTATTTTGTCCTTTGTTAATTATATATTCACTCAACAAGTGTGTATGGAGCACTTGTTATATACCAGGCACTATGCTAATTAAACTTTGCTAATAAAAAGTCCTAGTAGAAGCCATATGGTATCATCCATATAAATTCCTTTTTTATGCAGAAGTAGCCCTAAATAAGTACCAGAAATCAATTCCTAAGTTGAATTTATAAATTTGGGTTGTTTTAGGCACTAGTTAACCAAGTTGAATTTATAAATTTGTGATGTTTTAGGCACTAGTTAGTATGACTTTGTGATAAAATATTTTCAAATATTGTCAAGATCAAGACAAGTTCATGTATTTCCCCAAAAGCCAGCCAGGTCAAGAGCCAAGTTAGTAGTAGCTAACTCCTGAATTGAGTTCACGGTTGAACTGAACAGTTAAATAGGGTATGTATAATTAAGATGTAGATTTTGCCTTTGAGTTTGTAAAATGCACTGTATTTTCTGGCATTCTAGATATCCTCCTTCCTCATAGCGTGAGAGATACTAGGAAGTAGAGATGCTGCTGTATGTAGAGTTCTGAATCAACTCATACTGCATCATGTATTCCATGTAGAATTTTCAGACTGATGGGTCATCAGTCTGGACACAAGTAGGCAACTAAGAGATTGTTAGGTGATGGCAGTCAGTGAGCATTTCCTTCAGGAGCCCCCAAACAGAAAATACCATGAGCCTTTGTAAGAAACATTGGACAACTTCTGAGAAAACAGTCTTCTTCTAGGTGGAAAATCTGGGAGAGAAGAGATTGGGCCCTTTACATTATCTTTGCTACTGGATCTATGGGAATCTATATCCAGCTGTACTATAGATTCTACAGGAAAACTGTCTTCAAGTTCTCTATTAGATTTTTTTAATGAAGTATAATTACATACCACAAAATTCACCCTTTAAAAAATATATAATTCAGTGGTTTGTAGTGATTCCAGCTGTCTAATTCACTATCTAGTATATCTTATATATTAGCTATCTTAAATCTTAAATATATCTAATAAAACTATCTAATCCCTGGATCCATTGGATTTTAATGTACTCCTCATTGTAATATATTCTTATCACAATTTTTTAACCTTTGAAAAGCATATGAGCAAAAAGTGAACATTCTGCAAAAATGAGTAGTCTGCATAGATGGTTAGCACAGACACCACAAGTACAGCAAGACAGCTCTCATCCAGCCTCAGCAGTGTCACTTCCTGATGCTGCTGAGATTTGCAGGACATCTTTGTCCATTTTCTCTTACCATACCACAATATTTGAGACTGGATTTATTTTGACTCATGGTCTGGAAGCCCAGGAGCATGGCACTGGTCAGCTTCTGGCAAGGGCCTCATGGCAGAAGGTGGGAAAGCAGAAGGGCAAGTCCATGTGTCCAGAAGAGGTCACATGGTGAAAGAAGAAGCACGAGAGTTGAACCTTGCATTATAACAACCTGCTCTTCAGGTCACTGGACTATCTAGGAGAGCAAGTACTCACTCCCAAGAGATAGCACAAATTTTTTTTCATGAGGGCTCCACTCCCATGACTCAAACACCTCCCAGAAAACCCCTACCTCCCAATACTGCTGCAATAAAGAATGAAGCCTCAACATGAGTTTTGGTGGAACAAACTATCTTTAAACCATAGCACAGAGTTGCTGAAGACATCATCCCTGGAACACACAAATGTCCCTTCCCAAGTTGGGCTATGGTGCTTTTTCTTTTTTCAAATTTATTTTTTATTCTAAGTTGTTGGCTATGGTACTTGTTGGATCACCTGTCCTCCCTTTGGGGAGCTCTCCTAACTGCAGTCTAGCCAACCTACTGGTCTTCTACCTCCTACTTGCTGGATCTGAGCCTCTGGACCTGTTCTGCCACTCCCACCTCCCAATCCTGTCTGCTTCCTGCCATGGTAAGGGGCAGCAATCTTCCGCCCAGGCCCCAGTTTCTGACCAGCTTTGGTGGGCCTAGCCAGCTCTGACTTCTGCTTACATGCCCATGACTAGCCTACTTTTCTGTTCCTCATGATACACTCTGTGTATAATTCCTCTCTCCCTGACCTGGAGCCTGACTTAAATTCAACACTTACGAAGTTTGGGAACTTCTGAGGCACAGTGTCTTTCCAGCAAAGACATTCTACCTCTTATCATGGGAACTGTAGGTCACTGAAGGCAGGAGCCACAGACTGTAACATCAGGATCCAGGATGGCTTAGTAATGGAGCAAGTCCTCTCATCAGAGAGCTTTTGGGATAAGTGTCCCTCACTTTCTCAGTGGCTGGCACCAGGGAAATGTGTGAGGCTCCAGCATGGTGCTAGGCACTGAGAAAATAAATGTGGGTCTGTGTTTCTCTTAAACACTTACAAGACTGAAAAACTAGGCTAAAATGGTGATCGGATGCTGTGTATCTTGGCTTATGGGATAGCATATTCTTAGAAAAACAAAAAGGAAATCTTTCCTATTATTACCAGTTGCATTGATTTTTCTTGAATATTTCTCTTTTTCTCTTCTCACTTAGTTTGTATCACATTCACTCCTGCATTTCTACAAGGACCTCGTGGCTGCTGGTGGCTCATAACCTGAGACTTGCTTTTTGCAGCTAGCTCTAGCTGTAATGTCTCATTGTGGCAACAGAGAGCCCAGAGTCCTGACCTTTTCTCTGTGATTAACTTCTGCTGCCATGGTCTTTGCCATGGAGCCCTTCCTGATGTTTTCTGAGTCAGTCTGTTTTCTGATAGGACTGAGGAGGCACAAAAGTGCGGACTATTCAGGGCTTTGATATTGACCTTTCCAGGTTTTTATCCAGTCATTATCTTTGTAATTTGTGTGTTCATATCAATTGAGTCCAGTGGTTTGGGGCTCTAGAAAGCATCTCTGCTCACCCCCAACCCCTGTGGCTTACCCAGGAAGCCACAGAGTCACACTCAGAGGGCATTGCCTTCCCTCTTCCACACTTTCACTGAACAGCATTAGTGATGTCTGTGTGTCTCGCATTAGCAAAGCATTCCCGGTGCCCCATTGCTGAATCTGCCCCTGCTGAGCCATGTTGGGAGGCCCTATGTTCTTGATGCTGAAACCTGAAGTGAAAACAAGGCAGGCTCTGCCTCCTCTCCAAATCTATAATTGTTCCTGGTCTCCTCTCAGAACCTCACCCTCTGCTACTTCTCATGAATCAGGAAGGGCTGAATTGGAAACCAGGAAAGAAGTTAACTACCTTCTCCTCTGAAAAAGCCTGCTGAACTCAGGAGATTCCCATCAGTTCTACTTTTCAAGTCATATTTTCTGCCTCTCACCAGCTGTGACCTTTGTCAAATCTCTTCTTTGAACCATAGGTTTCTCTGTACATTATGGAGATCAGTCTTTCAAGATTGCTCTGAAGATGGAATGAGGTCACCACAGGTCCCTGTCATGGATCCCATATGCCCTTGAGTCTCCTTGCAGCAGTTTGTGCATATAAAATAATTAATTAATCTGCCACTAGTTGTAGACTCCAGATAGACAGGGACCAGATCTATTTTCTCTCCTCCCCAGCCCAGTGAGGTGCCCGACCGGCTGACCAGCATATGGAACACACCCAGCAGCAGTAAATGCACTGTTAGATGGTGGTTTTTCTCCTCCCTTCCCCAGCAGCCTTTTTTTTTTTTTTTAATTTAATTTGTTGTACATGCTTTTAGAGTGCAATTCCTTTCATATTACATATAAAGAGCACAGTTTTCCAAGTCATTGGTTTTACACAAAATATTTTCATACCATTTGAGTTTTTATACATGCACTTAGTATATTGATGTCCAACTCCTTCTGCCATTGTTCCTATCCCTTTGCCCCTTTCCCTCCCCTCCCTCCTTCTTTCTATTTAACATTCCTTCATTCCTCTCATCCCCCCTCCCTTACCACTATAATTCAGTATTATCATAGCAAAAGAATCAATCGACCTTTGGTTTTCTGGGATTGGCTGACTTCACTTAGCATTATTTTCTCCAACTCCATCCATTTACCTGCAAATGCCATGATTTTATTCTCTTTTAGTGCTGACACTTCTCAGAAGAAGATATACAATCAATCAACAAATATATGAAAAAATGTTCAACATCTCTAGCAATTAGAGAAATGCAAATCAAAAAGATTTTATCTCACGCCAGTCAGAATGGCAACTATCAAAAACACAACAATAAATGCTGGCGAGGATGTGGGGGAAAGGGCACACTCTTACATTGCTGGTGGGGCTGCAAATTGGCACAGCCAATTTGGAAAGCAGTGTGGAAATTCCTAGGGAAACTTGGAATGGAACCACCATTTGACCCAGCTATCGCACTCCTCGGTCTATACCCAAAGGACTTAAAAAAAGCATACTACGGGGACACAGCCACATCAATGTTCATAGCAGCACAATTCACAATAGCTAGATTGTGGAAACAACCCCGATGCTCATCAATAGATGAATGGATAGGGAAACTTTGGTATATAAACACAATGGAACACTACCCAGCAGCCTTTTAAAAAAATTCAAGTCCTGAGTGACTAGTCCTTCTTCCTTTTGAGAATCCCCATGAATACCAAAATCTGGAGATGCTCAAGTCCCTTATATAAAATGTGTAGTATTTGCATATAACCCTATACATATCCTCACCATACTTTTAAATCATCTCTAGATTACTTATAATACCTAATGCAATGTAAATGCTATGTAAATAGTTGTTATTCTATATTGTTTATGGAATAATGACAACAAAAAACAGAGGCAACTATTGCAGGCCTAGCTATATAATGTATAAAATGGGATGCAACGTAAACACTGCTGAACAGTGAGTGCTGGAGACTGAGGGAGTGTGGAATGGTGAGAGGCAGTAGGGCGTGCTACATCTCACTTCACTGGTGTGGATTCAGCATCATGTTTTGCTTTTTGGAACTTTTTAGAAATTTATATTTTAGAATATTTTTGATCCACAATTGGACAACTCCTCAGATGCAGAACCCTTGGATTTGTGGGCTAACTATAGTTTATTTTTCTCTCTAGATACCACAAATCACCTTATGATCTTGTTTCCCTCTTTAGATTGGCAGCCAAGAGTGCTCAGAGCCCAATTTGAGGCCATGTCTATAGGGGCCACAGCATGATGCTCAAGTACTACTTCACATAGCTTCAGTTTTTTTTTCACTTTGCCCCTATTTCTTTTCCTATTATTGTGACTGATGAATATAGTCATATAAAATGCTTTAGATCTGTTTAGAACAACAAAAGAATACCAGCCAGTTCTAGCTAGTAAAGCATGTGTAGTTTTATTCTGGCTATGAATCTACTTGCTATTTTATTTTTTAGTATAATTTTTTTAAATAATCTTTTTTTTAATGTAGCATAATGGTTAATAGATGTCACTATTAAAGTGGAACAGCATAAGAGACATTGAAGTAGAAGGATTTGGACTGAATCACTGTTAACACGGTGAATGTGGACAAGTTTCTGAGAATACCCCCAGCCCAGTGTAGTGCCTATTAATATAGTAATCTCCGTTGACTATAAAAATGAATGATGTCAGTTAGATTGTTTGAGGATTAAATGAAATAAGGCAACTAAAGCCTCCCACATAGCCCTAGGTGTTTGGTGTGTGCTCAGCATGGAGCCACACAACTGTCTTTATTCTCTCTTCTCTTCTTATGGCACCATGGTAGACCCTGGGTAAGAGTAAACAGAGCCCATTCTTCTGTGACAGACAGTCAAGAGATTAGCATGTGCCCACTGGGTAAGCCAGACCAAAGCCTCTAAGAAAGGAGGCATGAGCAGCCCATGGGGCAACATGGGCTCAGTAGAATTTTAAGGAAGACTGGGACCAAGACTGATGGGGACACCATGCAAATAAGAGCTAAACAGGCAGTTTGGAACTAGAAGGCTCCTGTAGTAGAGATAGAATGTGGAAGGTCTAGGCCCTGGTCCTCAGGAGCAGGTTGGAGAAACCTAACCTACCTCTGCCCACTCTTGCTTTCTTGGTGATATGAATGCTGGTGTCCTGGGAAGTGATAAGGTGTTATCATGGTACAGTGAGCCTGAAGTCTAGTTTCAGTTCTGCCCCTGCCTCACTGTGTAACCTTAAATGAGTCATTCGGCTTCCTTAACCCTACTTTTTTCACCTTTGAAATGGTGATACCAATAGTATACTGTTGTTATGAGGATCCAGTGAGAACATGCCTGTCAAGCCTCAGCCTCATGCTGGCCCATGGCAAATGCACAGTCAGTGGTGGCTGCTCTTGTTGGCTCCTGTGCTACACTGGCCACTATGTTAGCCTGAGGAGCATCCACCTGTCTCAGTAAGACCAGAGCTGTGATGATTTGTGTTCTCCAGCAAGATGTGTGTGTGGTCTCTGTTCTTGTTCTTTCTCCCGTTCTTTCGTCCTTTAACCTCTCTAACAAAACCAGACCTCGTTATTTAAAGCAGAATTTAAAATTGTAAGACAAGCTGTGTTTACACTTTTATTTCTTTTCAAAAACAAGAAAGAAAAAAAAAAAAAGCTGAGATGAATAAGGCCTCTTTCAGAGTTTTCCTTGCCTTTAAAAATGGCGAATGGACCTAAGCAACATAATGAAACCCTGTCTCAAAAAATAAAAAGGGCTGGGGATGTGGCTCAGTGGTTAAGTGCCCCAGGTTATCATTATTGCTATGCTTTCACAATCTGAACCTGGTACCCCCCCCACACCCCCAAAAAATTGCAAATGGAGGGAAGACTTGTGGGCTCCCTAGCTCCCTTTGCCTGAGAAGTGTGTCTGGATAAGAAGGTGATTTTCCTCTGAGACAAGAGGTGGGTCTGTCATTTGCATATGGTAGTACTGAGGAGGCATTATATGAGAGGAAAGAAAAGAAAAATAGTGGATTTTGAAATTCCTGGACTGTAGCAAGCTGTGGT
Source organism: Tamias sibiricus (assembly GCA_025594165.1). NCBI lineage: Eukaryota > Metazoa > Chordata > Mammalia > Rodentia > Sciuridae > Tamias > Tamias sibiricus. The sequence goes on along the minus strand of CM046657.1, from coordinate 210,746,171 downwards.
CCTTCCTAAGGGTTGCTCACCTGGTGGTGGCACCCTTCTCCCATGGCCCTTCTCTCCCCCATCCCCTTTCTCTTGGGAAACTGTATTTTATGTATTTAAACAGACAGTGTTCCTTTATTTCACCTAACTCTTTTCTAATTTGTAGCAGCTCACCTGGGGGAACATAATGAAGAGGGCTCTAGTATCTGGGGAAAGGAATTAAACAAATTGTGAAAGTGCAGTGATAATGATGGGCTACAGGGTCATTAATCTGCAGGATGCACATTCATGCCTGTTTGTTACTAGGAATGGTTAGTCTCCAGGACCTACCTGTATGAGAAGTGCTGTGTGTCCCAGGCCTAGAGTATGGACCAGGGTAGGCCGAAGAGCCCCTTTGGTACACCAGCACTCCTTTCCTCTCAGCTTCAGTACTGAGTATGCACTGTTTGACCTCATGGGCACAGCTGGGGCTCACAGGCCAACAGCCCTGAGTTTGAAGTATGGTTCACCATTTACTAGCTGTGTGACCTTGGGCAAGTTACTTCACTGTTCTGAGCCTGTTTTCTCACCTGAAAATGTGGATAAATAATAGTGCTACCTTGCAGAGCTGCCTTGAGAATTATATATGTAAAGCATGAAAGTGACTGGGTTATAGTTATAGTTGCTCAACAATATTAGTTACTTTCCCCTTAGGAGTCAAAATAAAGATGCCTTTCAGGTAAAGTTCATTGTATTGTCACTGCCTTAACACCAGCAACAGAACCCCTTTCCTTTGCAGGGAGAAGGAAAAAAGAGTAGCTTTCACTCTCCCAGGATGTAACTGAGGAAATCAGACAGAGCAATAATTCCCAGAGAACAAAAGCCCAGTGCAGAGAAACCCTATTCTGCTATTCAGAGATGTACAATGGCTTCCTACAATCTCCGTCAGCTACCAGCAATTGTGACACAGTTGTCATGGCCTTCCTGTACACAGATTTGGTCATAGCTGTTAATGTTATCACTGCTTTAATTTAATTATGTGTGTTGTTGGTTCTGTGTGTGTTGTGTTTAATTGCCATTTTAAATGTCTTCAAAATCACACTATGATTCAGCATTGAAATGAAAAGTCACCGTGAATACTGAGAGGCACTGAGCAGAGGAGAGTGTACATTTGCTATTAGTGTAAAGCAAGTATAGTTGCATTCATATTTTCTAGAAGAGCAACAAACAAGTTCTTTCTCAGACCTAAAGCAGGAAGATAGCTCCTAGCAGATATATTTTTGTTTTGTTTTAATACTGAATTACCCTTGGAAAAACATGGACTTTGATGACTCTGAATCAGAAAATGATTCAGATGAGTTGGACTCTGAATATGAAGTTTTGGAGTAGCTTACCCAATTTATGTTCCCATATTTCCTTTTAGTGTATGCCCAAAAGCAAGAAAAGTTTTTAAAATTTGTTATTCTAAGTGACCAGAAAGCAAAGAATCATTGGTTCCTTGGTGCCATATTAAAATAAAGAGCAAAGTTGCCCTCTGAAAGAAAACAATGCACAGCCCTGCTGAACTCAATGGAGGACACCAGTGACGGGACAGTATGCTTGGGAGTCAGAAGCCCGTGTTTAGGGTCCATGCATGCCAGGCACTTCCTATTCCTTATGAAGTCCTGACCTCCCCATCAGTGCTTTGCCAGATGTCCCAGAGCCAGGGGTCCTTTGGAACCAAGACTGGAACATGAAAGTGTTCTCTGAGAGAAGAGTGGGTCCAATGGTGCCAGCCATGCCAAGGACTTGGAGAGAATTCATTTGGACTTGACAGTCACTTACTGCTGTATTAGGTACCTCAGGGTGCCTCACTGAATCTGAAAGATCTCCACTGGACAGGTACTGCCCTTTTAGAAAACACTTGGCCAAGATATAACAAAAGATATAAAAAAGAAAAAGTCCTGCCCTTTGACTTAGTAATTCAATGTATGGGAATTCATGCACATGAATTTTTTCATTTTCATTATAATGTTACTTATATTATTGGAAGCAACTTACTGTCAAACTCTAGGGATAGGATTCACTAAATTATGGCACATCTATACTTGGTGAAATACTATGCAGTTTTTAAGATAATAATTGTGAATATTGTAGAGCAATATGGGGAATGTTATTGTGACCAACAAGAAAACAATAAAATTTCAAAGTCATACAACTGTTAATGTGGGCTAATATTAAAAAGGGATAATGCAGACATAAAAACAGTTGTATTAAGATGATATAATCAGCTGGACATGGTGGCACACACCTGTAATCCCAGCACTTGGGAGGCTGAGGCAGGAGGATCATGAGTTCAAAGCTAGCCTCAGTAATGGCAAGGCACTTAGCAACTCAGAGAGACCCTGTCTCTAAATAAAATACAGAAAAAAGGACTGGGGATGTGGCCCAATGGTCAGTGCTCCTGAGTTCAATCCCCAGTACTAAAATAAACAAATAAATAAATATGATATAATCATGGATAGTTTTTTTTTTTTTTCCTTAATAAAAGGGCAAAGAAAAGAGGTTTCCAAGAAAGTGAGTCAGTAGCTGCAATAATTATTGAGGTATGTTGAGAATAGAAATTATTTTCAAAATGTCCCTAAAATTACCTAGTAACATGCTTACCACACTGAGATGTTAAAGAGGCTCTGAGTTTCTTTTTCTCCCCCCTCCCACGAACTTAGAATTTGTAATTATATATTTGCAGAGTAAAAATGCTATAGATTCTGGGAAGTATTTGAAGCTTTGTAGGCAAATGATGATAATATAAAAGGTATTTGTCCAAATTTGCATTCATACAAAACATGGAGCTGCTATGATTTCAGAATAAATGTGTTTTAAATATTTTCTAAATACAGAGCTGTTGCAGTCCTAACAATACTTGGCTAAGAAACTACATTTCTATGATAGGCCATAATTACTCTTTGGAAAATTATTGGGCTTTAAAAAATGCCTACCTAAAGATGCCAGAAGAGCAAGTCCCACTTTGTCCCTTCTTGCATCTACAGTAACTTCTATAAGGTTCTTTTGTCCTCTTTTTCAGGGTATCATTGATTTTTATTGCAGGACAAAATGCCATGGCATTTAAACCTACATATGTAAAATTCTAGAAAATATTTCTCTTTCTGATAAGAGCCCATGGTTAAATTATACACAAGGTTTTTGCCATAGGTATTATTTTTACCTTTTACTCTTTTTTTTTTTTTTTTTTTTTTTTTTTTTTTTTTTTTTTGTGGTACCGGGGATTGAACTCAGGGGCACTTGACCACTGGGCCACATCCCCAGCCCTTTTTTTGTATTTTATGAGAGACAGGGTCTCACTGAGTTGCTAAGTGCCTCGCCATTGCTGAGGCTGGCTTTGAACTCGCGATCCTCCTGCCTCAGCCTCCCAAAGTGCTGGGATTACAGGTGTGCGCCACCGCGCCCGGCTTTTTTTTTTTTTTTTTTTTTTTTTTTTTTCCCTGTCTTTTTCTGTATGTTAACTTGCTTTTTCAGATTTCAGTTCTGAAATTCTAATTAAAACTTGTGGTCACTGATCAGTTGCATGATTAAGTGTAAGAGCTAAAAAAGTTGATAGAATTTAGTTACGTATTGTAGATCTGAGCTTTTCTCCCTCCTATGTGTTAGGCTGTGCTCCTAGACACATTTAATAAGTGGCCATTTTTCTGGAATTCTGCACTCTTCCTGCTTCCTTTCATTACATTAGGCAAGGTTCCACTGGATGAGACATTTGCAGTCTCAAGACTTCCTGCCAGGGTTCAGACTTTGTATTTTTGACATTGAAGCTGTCTTGTTCCTGAAGCTACTTAATTAGAAACACATTCATTTCAATGTACACTGGAAAAAGCTCGGACAGCAAAGCCAGGCACACTGGGAAGTTGGAGCATTTGTGTAGCTGGCAGCTAAACTAATGGTTTACAGTTTAAGTGAAAAAAAAAAAAAAATCACAGGGCATTTCCTTCCCCTAGAAGCAGAGAGAAGCTGAATGTGCCCAGCAGATACCTTTAAAAAAAGAGACAAGACAACGATGGAAGAAAAGAAAGGATAATTCCACTTTCACTACTGTTGTGTGTATGGTTCTTTCTTTGGCTATTATCAAATACAAAAGTCTCCTAGAAGAATAGTTCCCAAACTGTGCTGCTAATATTCAAGTCTGTTCTGCAAACTTCCAAAATATCTGATTTCTTAGATCTGTAGTAAGAAGGAAATTTTATATTCTGGGCAAGGATTTTTGCTTGAAAATTTTTATTTGTTGAATGCTAATGAGGGAATTGTGCCCTTTCTTATTTTAAAATGTTTGAGCATATCAAAATGTACATCTGATCATCTCATGTTTAAAAACCTTTGTTGTCTCACCATTGCTTTCCAGATACAGCCTAAACCACTTCATTTTCTGTTGCAAGCAAACCTTTCCTGCTTGGTTACTTGCCTATCCTTGTTTCTTCAACCCTATCCCCAAAGAGCCATCCTTGCCCATCCACTTTGACTCCCGCAGCTGCCCCAGAGGACATATACCTGATCACCTCAGTCTGAACCAAGTGTCTTTCCTCCAAGCTCATAAAAAATAATAACAATAATTTTTTAAAAAGCCTTTGCACATTTCATGCAATGTGTCATATACTGGAGAGACAGATGGAAAAGTTTCTAGTCTCTTCCTTCCTCTCTGCTCTCCTCTCTACTCTTCGATCTCCCTCATCTGCCCCCAGGAAAGACACAGTGTAGTAGGTGAACCTGGGGGTTGTAGGTTCCTTATCAGAGTCAATGTGACTCCAAAGTAGAAACAGGTACATGTTGGGAGTCAAAGCCCGGGTTTACCATTTCCTTGGTTTTGTGACATTAGATAAGTGATTTAACTGCTCCGGTCTGTTTCCTCCTCTGTAAAATGATACCCACCTTATAAAGTTATTTTGTGGATTAACAAAGATGAATTTACAGGTCTTCATGTAACCACCAGCACATTTATCATTGGTAGGTAGCATCATAAATGATCATGTGTACACACATACGTGCACACAGGCTCCCGGGGGAAAAAAAAAAAAGGAAGGACTGGTCAATCCCAAATAACCAGGTTGTAAAACCTTTTGAGTTAGGCTGTCCTTCCCTTGCTTAGTCACTGAACTGGGGAACTTGTTGAATGAAGCGGTTAACAGAGCCTTTATAAATTGTATCATCAGATGACATGTGTGCCACTGGGTGGAGAAGCTTACTGGCAGCTTTCCAATACTTTGTTCAATCAGAATGGGCAGTTAGGTGACATCTCTTGGTAGTAGAAGGAAACAGCAAATAATAAATTATTCTTCATTAAAACCCATTATTTCCTTCATGCAATCTTTATTGCTTTTTTGATTATAATCATGGCAATCATAGTTTCCATTTATATCGGGAACCCTACTCATCACTTGATGAATATTTTCTCTCATTCTAATAACACTCCAGGTTGAGTCCAGTGTCCCATTTTAAAGCCTGGGTGGCCAAGGCCATGCAGCTGCATAGCTACTATCAAAGGAGTAACACCAAGGCTGATGCTCTTCTTACTCCCCATGCTGTTTCCAATGCTGCCTGTGTTTTGAAATTCTTCTGAAGTTTCTAGGCTTGGGAACAAAATGTCATATTAGGATTTTTGTTGTGAAAGGAAATGTAACTGTGCATACGTTTATTAAAACAGTTTTTCTCCAAATAGTGAACCATCTGTAATTTTCTGTCGGAAGCAACAGACATTAAAGCAGCTGTGTGTCTCTGTTTCTCTTCACAGTGCTCCCATGCCCTACCTCATAGGAATCCATTTAAGTTTAATGGAGGTAAGTTGGCTTCTTTCCTCCCTGATCGCTCAACTTGGGGTTTTGTCTTGCTTTGTGTAGTGAAAAGCCATGGTCTCGGGATACACAGCTCTGCATACGAGAGTGGATCGAAGCAAAAGCTCATGTGTGTTCCCCTTCCAGGTGCACAGGACTGAGTTGTTCTTAGATCCTTTCAGTTGGCTCTTGACTCCAGGCTTTCCCACTTTGCTTAGAGATTACAGGTTTTTACGGGTGCGGGGTTGTGAAGACAGGGAGGCCAGAGGAAAGGGTTCCATGAGGGTTTGAACAAGGGAAGAGAAATGGTTCACTTTTCATAATAATGTGTATTCTAAACCACTATAACAGTATTGCATTTTTTGTTCTAGAGAATGTGATATAAATGGTATATAGAAGTGTGAAGAGGAGTATTAAAATTATCCCCAATACCATTATTCTGGATTGAACCACTGTTAGAATTGTTCTATTCTTAATTCTAGTCTTCATTCTGAGAATATGTATTTTATATAAATGTGCATGATTGGTATGTGACATATATAATTTTATGTCTTAATTTCACTTAACATTATGGTATGAGCATTTCTACATGTTTTTGTCTACTCTCAGTAACAATAATTTTCAATTTGCTACCTGTCATTCCCACCATTTGGATATACCACAACTTAACTATTTTCCTACTGTTGGACACTTAGATTGTTTATAATGTTTTCACTATTATAAATAGCATCTCAGTGAACATCTTTATGCATAAGGCTTTATCTGCATTTTTACTTATTTCCTTAGCGTAGAATCCCTAAAGTAGAAATGCTTGGTCAAAGCTCTGAATCTGATGCCAGATTGCTTTCTGTATGGCTGTACCAATTAGATAGCAGTTCTTTTAAAGGACTTTTCTGTGCTTCTGTAAGTGCCATTAGTTTGTAGACATGAACCTCAAGCCTTTTCCTCCTCAGGAGGGAGCAGACATTTGTACTAGAGCAGAATGGGGCAGGGGGTAGGCATCTTGCTTGTATCACACAGGAGATAAGCTCTGGATGGGAATCTACAGTCATGTCCGTCTGCGATGGTGCTTTGCATGTCTTAAAGGAAGTGCTACTTCTCTTCTTCTGTTGCCTTCATTTCACGTCGACGAGGACCACCTGCTTCTCCACTAACTGTTGCACACTGTGCTATTGTGCTTACGAAAATGAAACAAGTTGGTTATCGAAAAACCTGTTTGTTTGACATTGAGAATCTTGATCAAAATAGACCACAGAAATCTGCTCAAATTTCTAATTTGACAGGACGGCCATGTGGCTCCTACATTCTGTTAACAGTCCCTCCCTGTCATCACCCAGCCCTAAGCACATACAGTACACAGTTTATGGACTATCTTGGATGATGTATTTAGATCAAATTGAAGAGATTTCTTCTGTTTTACCTTTATTTGTCAAGTTTGGGAGTCTATTCAAAGCTCTTGTATGAAAAATTGAAAGCGAATACTTTCTAATAGACCTTTCCTGCCAGTTGCTATAGGTTTGAAACACTGATCTAAAGACTATTTGGCCTAATCAGCATCCACAACTTCCTCCTGCTTCTCCTCTTGCCTGCCAGTCTGCCACAGCACAGGCTTTTTTAAACCCTTTTAATGTCCCACTACCTTCAGCATTCTCCAAGTATCTAGTCCTGGATTGTTCGTCTTTTCTACTTGCCCTCTATCATTTGTCTTAAGCTTTTTACTTCAGTTACCAAGTCAAAGTCATTGACTCTCAGCTGTGACTCTAATGTTTCTCTGCCTCTCTCTCTCTATGTCTGGTCCAAACTTTCAAGTACCAACTGATTTCACATAGATGCACTACAGATGTCTCACTCAGCCTTCCCCAAACAATTTATTATCTATGCATGCATGTGCATGCCAACACACACACACACACACACACACAGCAGGTCCACTCCCCTTCCTGTATTCCCAGTCCCTGTGAATGGCACCATTGGCTTCAGAGATGCCAAAGTGAGACACCTGAGGATGGCTTACTGCTCCCTTTTCCTCACTCAGTCTGTCTAAATTCTGACCACATCACTGAAATGTCTCTTGCCCTGTTCCTTCTTCACTGTCTTCATTGACACGTTTTCTTTGCTTTCCTGGATTCTTGCAAAGCCTTATTCATTCACTTGATAAGCAAAATGAGGGCCTCTTATGTTCCAAGCGTTGTACTTAGTGCTGGACTTTGGAAGATTTATTCCGTATCCCTGACATGGAGTGTGTTGCCTTCTGCCTGACCACCACTTTAGGTGGCCCACTTTTTCTCTACGCTATCCCTGAGTTCTGCACGGTTTTGCTTCTGCTGTCTTTTGTGCATCACTGCTAGAGCACTTGTTAGCCAGTACTTAGACTGATCCCTGTCAGATCCACATATTTGCACCTTTGCATGGAGAGGCCCTGCCATTCTCTACCTCTTCCAAAAGGTCCTCTTTCTGGTGTCGTCTTTCACTTAAGGAAGTTCTAACTCTGGATGATAGCTGTTTGCTTCCCTGTTCTCTCTGTCATCCCCTGGAGCATGAATTGTCTGGGAACAAGGCCTGTTGTCATTCTCTGTGGTGCCCTTGGCATCTTTACCGTGCATCAAGCAGTGCATGCTTACTGAAAAGAAGGGTGGAGTGAATGCTTGGGGAACTGTAATTTGGAGCATATTTAGGAGCCCTCCAATAGGCATCACTGTTTGCAGGCAACCCAGTACCATAATTTTACATAAAGATAAGGGAAGTAATTTTTTTTTCTTTACCCTTTATATGATTGTAAGTAATGTGAAGCAAGGCCTTTTGTAGTAAAATACACAGTGCAAAATATGTGTGCATGTTGAAGCTAAAACTTGAACAGTTTGCACTTAGGTGAATGGGCAAGAGTCTACTCTGCCCAGCTCTTAAAGGGCTTTTAAGTATGAAAGCTCAGGATGCACTGGCCAAGACAGATCTTGGCCCTGTCAGTTGACTTGATTGGGAAGGAATTTGCTGTGTTGAATACCTGTGTGGTTAGCACCAAAAGAAAAACAAACATGGTAGTTTCCCCACTTTGAAACCAGCCTTTTGAGCGAAGAAGTGTTTCCTGGGTGCATAGGGCAGCTGTGAACTCCGCGTGTCAGAATTTTGTCTCCTGATCTCTTCCCCTGGATTTCAGCTCACACTCAGAGAGCCCTGGTTGTGCTTGCTGAGTGGGTTTACCAGGTTCAGTTATACCTTTCAGTGCTAAAGATGCTTCCTCTCATTTACTTCAGGAAAATGGGCTATAACACTTGGGCAGGAGCACAGACCTGGGGCCAAGGAGATCTCTTTAAGGAAGGAGCTCAGAGGCCCATCTTCTCACTACACTAGTTTTCTTACTGGCAATTCAGCAAAAGGCTTATTTTTGACTGTCTTGTTATTTTTTCTTGAAAGCTATAGGCACCTTATTATGCCTTTGCATATGTGCCAGAATTTTTTAAACTTCAAATGAATGTGGCAGATGTTCATAAAAGTTTAGAAAAAGCTACCATAGGAAGACTTTTTAACCATTTTTATGACACTCAAATTTGTTGCACAAAAAGAAATAGAAATTATAATCGAGTATTCTCATTTGGAAAAAGGTTATTTTGGGGAAAGACCTAATTCTAGTCTTCAAGCTCAAACAGGATGCTGTTGCTGTTTGTTAAATGGTAACCTTGTCACCATAAAGAGTCTACTTTCCTTCTAAAGTGACAAGTTTATAGCCGATATCGTTCTCTCTCCTTCTGCCTTTTGATATTCTTTCTCTCATTTAAGCAATTTGAGGCTAGTGGCAAGTTAGCAGAATAGCCAAGGGTATTGGCATAGACCTCACTTCTTCTTGGAGAGAATGATCGTGTTAGTTGGCAGCTAGGAAATCCCAAAACATGGCCAGATTACATAGTGACTATTTCCTTTCATTCAACTGATCTCAATTTAGTTCAAGTGACATTTATGCAGTCCCTCTTATGTACCATATCTGGCAGCAGGTACCAGGTCATGCCTGGTAGATGGTGCTTCTGTTTGATAAATGAAGACCTATTCCCAAGCTTCACAGTGTTTTGTGTACAGGCCTGGCCCGGTGTGTGTGTATTGAGGGGGGTAGGGGTGGGACGGGGTATGTATCCAAAAGGTATTCTATGTTATTGCTGGTGGTGGAACAGTGAGGAAGGAGGAAGTCAAGGTGATAGCAATGACATAGTTCCAAAGAGAAGCTCGGGCTAGCTTGTAAATGAAGTTCCACCTGTATGCTGAGGCAGTGAGGGCCCTGGATTCTGGCTTTCCTCCTTCCTGCTCACCTGATCTCAGGTAAGGAAATTGTCTGCTGAGCCTGGTTTTCTCACTTATAATTGAAGGGTAGTAGCCAAATCTCCTTTGTGGGATCATGAAGAGGATCCAGTGAGACACTTCATGTGAGATGTCCAGCACATACAGAGCACCATAGAGTCAACAATCATTGCTGTTTCTATTTATTCAGTGGCCTTAAAGCCATCTACATTGTTAAGCTGATGACTAAAATTATGTTTTAGAAACCCTTAGATTCCAAGAGTCATCATCCTCATTCCCTAGAGAAAGAGAGCTTCAGCATAGTTGGTTTGTGCCTGCCCCATTTTCTCCTGGTTTGCAGTACCGGAGGCAGTACCAGTATTGGGAATGATCATTTTGTAGGATAAATGTGCTTCCACACTTCTGTGTGGCCACTTCCTTACTGTGTTAACTTCAGTCATGATACTTTGTCTTTCTGGATTTTTTTTAATTTTCTTTATCTACAAGAGCTGAGTCCTGCAGATGTCCAGCATATCCCAGAATCTAACATGTGGCAGGAACTCAGGATACAAGATATAGTCTTTCCCCAGCAATATGTTGGCAGTCTTGTGTCCAGGCACTGCATTATACCAGAGGTTCTGTATAAAATAGTGATTATGACATAACCTCCGCCTTCTCGGCCTTTGGTCTGGAGCAGATGCACACAAGTAGAAAATAATTGTGGTGGATTGGGGCTGCCTCAGGCATGGGCAAGGGAGGCACTATCTCTAGTCTAGCTTTTCCAGCCCAAGGTATACACCTCTCAAGAGAAAAGTAAAGCCTAACAGATAAGAACTAGGAGCACCAGGGGAGCAGGGGACACCATCTGCAGAGCCTTGAGGTGTAGACCAGGGGACTTTCCAGGAAGTATGAGGCATTCTGTGTCTACTAGGAGCAAGGAGCTGAAGGGAGAAGGGAGACCTGAGTTCGGCAGGAAGAGGCCAGGCCATCCAGGGCCTTGTAAGCTGCATTAAAGAGTTTCAACTTTATAGGGCAACAGAGAGCAGTTGAAGGGTGTAAATAGGGGAGGGATATGGTCAGGCCTTCTCCTTGTGGGCCATTAGAAACACAGTCCTTCCATATAAAATGCTTGGAAACTGCTTAACCATGTTAATAAAGTAAATTGATATTTGTAAAGATCAAGGTAATTTTTAAGGAAATTACACACCAAAACCATGTATATAAAATTCAGATGTGTTAGCGTCCCCAGCCCAAGCTTCTGAATCCTTTGCCACCAAACTGTGGGCAAGGTGTTTGTAGTGACGGTTTTCTTTGAGGTTTTAAGCACCACCACTTTTACTGGAGTTGTCTTCTCCTCTCTGTTTTCAGTACTTTTACGCATCAGATATTTTTTCTGTACCCCAGTTTGAGGGTATAAATTTAGATGATACACTAAGCGGTTATTCCAGATAGTGGGAATAGGGTGAGTGGGACCCAGATACCAAGTTGCAGGCATCTGCTACCTATCCCCACCAATGCAATTGCAAGAGGTATGCAATGGATACTTAGGGAGCGAGGCTGGGCTCCCAGCATTCCCCTCTCTCTTCCTCACCATCATTTCTCTAGGAAGACTTAGCCATCAGCCCCCAGAAGCCTGGTATTGCAAGTAGACTAAGTGCTTGGAGTGGAATTGAGCCTCCATTCTGAGAACTGGATCCAAGTGCCTAATTAAAGCTCAGCTTGATTGCTGGAATGCAGAGGCCACATTTATCTGTGTCCACCATAGGGCTCCTAGTTTGAATATGGGGCTTTTACACAAAATAACAGGATTTTTTCTTTGTGTTTCAGAGAACCTGAATTTCTATCATTTGAGTTTGTACTATTTTAACTGTTTTCTTTTTATCCCCTTGCCATAGAAAGCCTTTAATCTTTTGTCCCTTTTAAAAATATATATATATTTATTTTTAAACAGTTTCATAGTGAGTGAAGAGTGTTTCTTGTTTTTACCACTGCATCACTTTGATGCTTCACAGGACCCCGCGTGTAGACAGAAGTAAGGTGTAGTTTGCATTGTTAATGCTCAGCTAATGCAAAACTCTGAGCCATAATCATATTCAGCTATAAATGGTGACTTGTGTGTCCTCATAAGAATAGAGAAATTCGATGTGAGATTTATTTGTTGGGGCCCAGTAATTCATATTTCTGCTTCATAAGCAAGATGATATTTGCATGAAAAATCCCACCTGGTGGTTGTAGTCATAAGTCTGTGGGAGGACTTTGAGAAAGGGAAGAGCCTGACACCTTCTGAGTCCTTGTTAGTGCCACACACTGTGCTAGGGCTTTGCCTGCTTTCACTTGGAAGCATTGATTGCTTACTCTCTACAACACAGGAGCTATCCACACTTGTAGATGGGGAAGCCAAGGCTCTGAGAGGTAAGATCATTTACATCTAGTCCTTCCACTGTGAAGGGTCTATTAGCCCCCCAGAGTCCCTGCTCTGTGTACCCTGAAGCTGTGTGGATTATGGCTGTCCCAACTCCAGTGCTGGGTAGAGGCCCCCAACCTGTGCCAGAGTTTTTCCTTCTCAGTGCTCTGTGCTGGGGATTGAGGGGAGAGGAAAGGAGTACAGCCCCATAGTCCTCCAAAGACAACTTCTGATGACACCAGTACCTGGGGCCTGGTTCCTTAGCTGCTCCAAGGCTTCCTTCTCTCATCTGTAAAATTAAGATGATGTCATACATCTCAAAGAGTTATGAGAACTAACTGGTACAGTGGTTATGAAGAACTTGTTTCAAATATCGTATCGAATATTCATTATCATAGTTAGTAGTGAAAAATAAGAGGCAAAGTTTGATTGATGAATCCCTGGAGATTGTTCTGTAGACAGAAGGAATTGGACAATGGTTGGTTTTCCTGGCGTTTCCTTAGCATGCTATATATTACTGGCACAGTCATCACATAGGAGTCTCTGCCACATCTGGAGAATGCAGAGCACAGGTGTAGCAGGCTCTGGTCACCTCAGGCCTAGGAGAAGGTTAATGGGTTTCCCCTGGAAGCTCTCTCCTCTTTGCATTGGCATCTGCTTTTAAAATGTGTGTGATTCTAAAATGTCACTTCATCGTAAGGTTGAGATTAATTAATATAAAACAGTTTTAAACGCAACAAGTACTTTGGGCTGAGTTAAGCGTCTCCTGCTTCAGTCTCATTTGTCATGGTGGAAATGTTCTCTTGTGGAACAAGCAAGGCCTCAATCATACACTAGAAAAACTGAGTCATTACTATGAGAATCCCAGGAAAATGAAAGCATCAGTGATGTTCTTGGTTCCCATTTTTCCGTTTACCATTTAGCCATCATTATATGAAAGTCCCATGTAACACTATTAAAATGACTTTTTTTTTAAACCTTGAAATTTATAAATTTTTACCCATTGATACTTAAATAAATTCCTGCTAGGTGAAGATACGAAGTGGCCCACATGAGGCCTGTGGAAGAGTGGAAAGAGCCCTTGCTCTGGAGTCTTGTGGGCCTGGGTTCAGATTCTAGCTCCAACATAATATGTCCCTTCAAACCAGCTCCTTTGTTTAAAGGAGGGACACGTTTAGCAGTGGAAAAGCTATAGTTACTCTATCACATGGTTTGTCTGCTGTGCACAAAACTGCCCTTTCATTAGCCTCTTCAGAGATGCCTGCTGGAAACACAAATAATGTGCGGGTCATTGAGTGAGGGCTGCTAATATGCATGGCACTTCAGCCTCAAGGTCACCACCTTGGTGAAGGTGCCCCTGTCTTACAGGTGGGTGTGTTAAGGTGCCTCACATCCTCACATGTAATATGGGTAGAGTCCTAAGCTCATAAGAGTTTCTAGTGAGCAACAAAGGAAAAAATACAAGCGCCAAGATTGGTGCCCATCACATGGTAGGCACCAAATAAATGAAAGTTATTACCAATATTATATGGACATAGAATTGGAATACTTCAAAAGAGCTAAAAGACACATTCATCTAAGTTTGACTTTGCCCTCTTTTTCAGCCTCCATTTTTATTTTGTAATGATTGATTTTTTCTAAATTAACATTCACTTAAAGGCACTTTTAACTGAGTTCAGCCACATGGGACTGGTGACTTCTTTTCATAAACTCCTTGCAAGTGACTGGGGCGGGGCTTTTGTGGGACCTCAGAGACCAGCAGTGATGATTGAAGAGAGGTGCCCTTGGCCCAGGCAAATCCCACTTGGGATCTGGGCACATGTGGTTTTGTTTAACACCATGCTCAGCGACTCAGGGTACCGGTTTGTGACCATCAGGCATTTGCTGTTGATATGCAAGGTCACCACAGTAGGGGTGTTTGTCAACCAAATTAAACTTCCTCTTAATGACCTAAAATAATTGATTCGGAAGGTCTTTAAATGGACCAGGGCAATGTGTAAGCAAGCTGAAATCCGGCGTTTCTGCACAAAACTGCATGTTGTTGTTTAATGTATTTATGTTTTGCCTTTGTTGAGAAGAATGAGGATGGACCATGGATTTTTGGAGCAGGCAGTGAGCCTAAGTTTGAATCCCAATTCTACCATTTGTCTCTGACAGTCTATGGGTATGTGCTTTACATCCCCATCAGCAAAATGGGCACCTACCTAAAAGGGTGACAGAAAGAACATGGCTAAAGTGCCATGCACATTAGTAGGTCCTCAGTGCTGGATATTGTTATGTACGAAAGATTTCCAATAGGCTCCTCAAGAAGATAGCATAATAGTAATTTGTACAAAGCAGTCAAACTGTGGTATAAGCTATACCTTTTTTCTTCCTGCTAACCTGATTTCTCCATAAATCACTTGCTACATAAAGTTAAACATCTATAGAGAAAATCATGATTAAAAATGGAGCCAATATACCTCTTTTTCCATATTGTTTGATTCTCAGCTGCTTTCCAAATGATTTTTAAAGTTGAACATTAAGATTTATGCCCTTTAGACTACAAAAGAAGTAGGTTTTTTCTTTGTCCATCGGATTCAGACATTCACAATCCAAGCAAGCTCAGGCCTTTGCAGATAAAATTTGGGGCTACCATCCTATGTTTGTATAGAAACATAGTCATTGGCTTTAGGCCTTTCTTAAGTATGATCAACAGTGCCATTAAAGTTTTGTTTGTGGGTGGAAGTTACCAGCATCCCATAGAGTGGTTTATGGTGCCCTGCTTAAAAATCCTTTCCTCCAAGAATGCAGCATCGAACAAAACCTAAAAGGTGTAGATTGGGGTTGCCTAGATTCCTGGATACTTCCTAAGCCAAATATCTGTTAAACCTTGGGGCCTACCAGTTAATTGTTTTGAACGATTCAGTAGTAATGGATTTATATCCTCCCTCTTCAGCATTTGACTGCAAATATTTTGTACTGACTGAATGGGTTAAATTATGAAGCTTGATAAGTACATATGCACATTACCCATCCCTAGCTTTAGAAGAGGAAGGAAAAAAAAGAAAGAAAGAAAGAAAAAGATAGCTATGATTTTTGGAAGTCATCCCAATTTTTAAAAATAAGAGAATTTGGACATTTTGGCATATGGGGTTTTTTAAATGAAATTTCATGGAACTGAAAACAGTCAATTTTAGGTTTCCAAAAATTGTTTTGATTTTCGTTGGTATAAATTTGCTGCACATGGTTTTGGGGAAGTTCTGAGAGATACATTTAGGATTTAGGGTTGATTTTTTTGTTGTTGTTGTTAGATTTATGATTGAGTTTTAAAAGGTGATTTTTTTAAAAAAAATTCAAAGTATAAGTTGGAGGAGACCAGAGTTCATTTATAATGATGTTTTTTGATAATGACATCATTTTTCATTGCTGAGCAACTGGACTCACGGGCCGATTCATTGAGACTCATTTAGGCATTATTTGGACACTGTGAGACTCTCGAAGCAAGTGACTTTGGCCATTCCATTAGCAGCAGCTGGTGGTGATCAGCACTGTGAGCATCACCTGTGTAGGGTCAGGCTTATTGCATGCACATCAAGGTTGGGCAGTGTCGGAAGAGAGGGAAGATGCCCAGGAGGGGGCTCCAGGCCACCTGCTGTGTGAGGATCAAAGGGTTGAAAGGTCAGAGGGCACAGCTCCCTTAACTATATCTGTCTGTGCAATCGCTGCCTCAGATTGTAAATCTTGGCAATTTCATTAAGGCCTCCTGGCTGCTACTGGGGCATTGGAATAATAAAATTTTATATCTGCTGCCTTTCCTGCCTCTGGCTGCCAGGCTGATACATTCTGCACAAGATGGGGGACGTCTTATGATCAGAGCAGCCCTTATGAAACCCCAGTTAGGAATTTGAGGTCCATAGGATCTTATCCTCAGGAATTAAGAAGAAGAAGAAGAAGAAGAGGAAAACAACTCCACACAAACTATCTAGCAGCCATTTGGATTTCCAGAGCGCCTCTCCTATGAGAAGCAAGTTACCAACATCTTCCCTCTTGCTAAATGCTTCCTCCTACTCACAGGAGGAGAGGCGAGCTGTGCCCGTGCTGCTGCTTATTAAACAGCCCCGCTCTAATGACCGGGGGTGCTCTCTTTGGGAAGCCCCCAGCATCCAGATGGGTCTTTCTTCCCACTTGGCAGATCTTTGGGGTGTTTTTAGAGATATGTCTACTGAATATGATTTTCCAAATACTTTTCCTAGATCTTAAAGTTGTTATGGACCTTTAGGGCCCCTTGGCTCCCGGGCAAGACAAATCACAGTAATGGCTGCCCCTTTACTGCCCATATGTTTAAGACCCCCTGTAGTTTGTTTGAAAAGTTAAGAGATTTTCACAGTGAAGGTGCCATTTCTGAAATTTAAAGTGTTCCTTTTCACCGGGAGATAAGTTCACTCTGATTAAGTCCGTAATTCTCACTAAGCCATGTTTATGGAGGCAATAAACAATGTTTCAGTGTGCTTGTTAAATTGGGTCTCCAACCTCTCCACTCTTTAAAAATTGACATTTCAAATAAAAGGCAGGTGGAGATGGGAGTTGGGGTTTGCTATGCTTAGTGATGGATGAATGATGGCAAGTGGCAGTTGTGTGGGAGGAGAGAGGCCCCATTTTTATGATGGGGTGACCCCAAACCATTTTGGGACTAGGGAATCTGCATCCCCTTACACTCCCAGTGAAGCTCTTAAATTCAAGTCTCATTGTTTCCAAATTGGATGGATACTATTTTGAACCACTGCCAGACACATTGCACTCATTTAATTTTCACAAAAAGTCTGTGCTATAGTAGTGGTGGCCCTGTTTTATAGATGACGAAATTTAGGCACAGAGAGGTAGCTTATCCAGAACCACACAGCTAACAGTAGAACCAGGACTCATGCCCAGTTATTGGATGAAGTGTTTTAATATACACAAACAAAAAGTATTATACTGGCCTACTTTGGGAGTCTGCTTGCTATCTCATATTAAGCACTCTATATCCATGGAGGTAATAAGAGAAATACATGACATGGCTGCTGTCCTTAGTATGTGCTCAGCACCAGCTCTGTTCTGTTACACAGAAAAGAAGAAGAGTCCTAGACTCAAATCATAGCTCTTTTCACCCTGGGACCTGGAGCAAGTTATTTTGCCTCTTACAGCTTCATTTTGTTATTCTGTAAAATGTGAATAATGATGCCTATTCCTTGAGGTTGCTTTGAAGATTTTTTAAATAATATATTTTAAAATGTGATAGTTTCAAAACTCTATGGTGGTGTTACAGCACAAATGTGAAAATAGTGGGTTAAAGCAGTTATTTTAAGGGGAAAGTGGTACCACATATGAAACGAGAATAAATATCTCTGAGCAGGTTTTAATTGAAGGCTGTCATGTCTGTTGTACTTGGCTTAGGACTCAGAGATGGCCCTCATCATGGGAGCAGGAGTAGTTGGAAGGTTTTCTTGAAGAGCGGGTGATGTAGTGGGCTGGAGACAGTCATGGTGAGCTACGTCTGGGCTGTGCTTCACGTCTCACCAAGTGCTCTGCCGTCTGGTCCCTTGTTTGTGCTTCACAACACTGGGGGAAAGGATGACACCTTCTACATCCTCTTTTACACGTGGAGACACTGAGTTTCCAGCAGTATCTGGGCAACTACAGTTTGAAGCAAAACCCTGGCAGAATCAGAGGCATGAACAGGCTTGTCCTCTGCCCTGGCTGGATGGAGGGGCTGTATTTTGGGGTTGACTTGTAGAGTGGACTGCTGGGAGAAGTGGGGGAACCCATCTCATAGAGGGAGGCCTGGCTTTGAGGGAGCCCCTACCCAATGGCCCCATCTAGAGGAAACAGGTGCTCGAGTGTCTCTGTCAGTCCATCAATAGTCCCAGAGGTAAGGATTATGACCTCTGGTCCACAGAGAGGGAAACTGATGCTCGTGGCAGCTAAGATCCTTGCCTTTAACGCTGCCTAGTTGGCAAATGAAAAGCCAGGGCACAAACCTTGGGACCTTCTTGTCCCTGAGCCCAAGACCATCCAGAGGAGGGAATCAGGCAAGCTCTGTGTGCATGGAGCTCCTGAGGTCAGGTCTTTTCCACTACCTATGACTGTGCCCATCCTCAGATGTATCTCTGCCCTATCCACAAGGAGGCTGGGAGACCCTGAGGTTCAAAGATCATGGTTTAATCATCCCTGTGTCCTTAAGACCCGGCCTAAAGAAGATGTGAATGACTGATCCATACACGAGTGACCGAATGTTGAGTGAATGAACACCTGGTGGTGGCTGGCAAGAAAGGAGTTTTTCGGAGAAAAAGGCCCTTTGCTGACCTGGCTTGACAATCTCTAGATGTGTTAATGAGTGTCAGTGCTTATTACCTTGTGAGGAATGGATGCGGCCTGGCCTGGGAGGCGTTTACCCAATTTCCCTCCTCTGCCAAGCTTCTGTTTCTGTTTAAAGCATACTAGGAAATTCCATGGTGTTTTCAGGGCTCCTCTGAACTGTTGGGCTTAGATTTTAATTTTGTGGGGCAGGAAGGAGCAAATCAGTGACTCCTGGTTCCAAAGAAAAGCCACTACGTTTATCAACTGCTTGGCAGCTCAGTGACCTCTGGGGCCTGAGGAAGGGAAGGAAAATGTCACTCTTCATCTGTATGTACCCTAGATTTCAAGAGGGAATAAAGAGTTTAGAGTCTCTGAATGTTTGCCTTTTCTCTTTCCATCCTTTTCACTTTCCTTCTCATTTCTCTTTCCTTTCCTTCTAGGAGGCCACCAGCTCCCCAAGCTGTTCTTTGTTATGTGCTCATATGTATGCGCATGCATTTGAGCACATTTCACATGTACCATAGAGTGGAAGGAACGCTGGCTCCTGGAACCAGATTCAAATTCTTTCTCTTACATGATCTAACAGCCTAGGCAAATTACCTAATTTCTTTTAGCCTCCATTTTCTCATCCATCAAATGGGTATGATATTCAGAAGGAAACCCTCTCTTCCTTGGGAATTGTAAGGAGTCTGGGCCAGGCATTGATTCATCTGTATGTACCTAAAAGAGGCCTGTTATATCTGTTGATAGAAATAGTACATCAGCAAATAATGTGATGCATTGGGAAGTACAGAGGCCTTGATGTCCAGCTGAGTCAGTGCTTAGTGCCACTGCTTCTTAGCCATATGACTTTAGACAGGTTGTTACCTTCCTGACCCTTGTATCCCTCTTTCTCTACAGGGGTGCTGTGAGAATTAGGATAACTGATATGTTAATAATGGGGCTGTGGGAGGAGCACATTGACTGGTGGCTATTATTTTGTTGCCACGAGCTGTCAGTAAGAGATGGATACAGAGCATGGAACACAACTCCTGTCACGCACAGGCCCCCTGCAAAGTCAGCTGTGGCTTGGACTGTTCTGTGACCATAGGAGTACACTTTGCAGAAAAAGGACTACATGAAACCCAGCAGTTATCATTCAGTATAGGATATAAACTATTAAGATGTAGCTTTTGGTTTGATTGCAACTTTACACTCTGCCTTTCAAAATTAAAAAAAAAACAAAAAACTGCCAGAGTCATACTTGAGAGTATATTGAACATAGTATTAGGACCCATGTCAGTTGTGCCACTCACAGAGGGATGAACTTTGACTTTTTTTTTTTTTGCCCCAGTGCTGGGGGTGGAATCCAGTGCCTCACACATGCTAGGCAAGCACTCTGCCACTGAGCTGCTGACTCAGGCAGCAGGATTTCAGAGGATGTGCTCATATGAGACACACCAGGAAAAGAACAATAGGTTAATGGTAATCTACATTTTAATAGCAAAAATTATAAACAGACAATCTCTTTAGCTTCCAACTTTGCTCTGAAAGTCAGTTGTTTGAATGCTTCGTCTCAGAACTCTATTCCCTTTATTGACATAATCATCAAATTGCAAATATGGTAACTTGCTTTTAATTGCCCCACATTTATTGATCATTTAGTGCAGTCAGGTATTGTATAAATTCCTTATACATATCACCTCACTAAATCCTCACAACACAACTGTGCAGCACTATCCCCATTTCATAGATAAGATAACTGAGGCTCAGAAGGAAATAACTTGCTGGAGGTTACACGGTGCAGAGGCAAGGCTTGAATCTGGCAGCTTCCTTACAGAACCCATGGTCTTAATCACCATGTGAATGCCTATCTTACTTTCTGTGTCCACTGTGAATTAATTCTACAGTAATTAATCATGATAATTTTACATGATTGTTATCATTGCCATTATTATTGTTATTCCTCTCACACTTTCTTGAACAGAGTCCAATTTGCTTACGTTGGGCTTACATTGACTGTCTGGGCTTAAGTTGACATCTGCTGTAAGGCTGCCCTCCCAGTGGAAGGGATCCAGACTGTCATTTCATTCATTCTCCAGCTAATGAGCACGTGACTCACGTCAGGCTCTGTGCTGGGCATTAGAGACAAGTAGGATATGGCTCTGTCCTAGTGTAAGGCCACAGGAAAAGTTCATTGGGTTCTGGTTCTTTTATACTATGTGTGTCACCTAACTTACCCCAAAACCTTCACCCTAGTTGGGGAGCCCTGCCCTCAGCACAGTCTGTGAGAGCAGGCAAAAAAGGGAGGTAGGAGCAGTGCTGAGGATGAAACCCAGGGCTTCACTCATGCTGGAAAATGTCACATCTGGCTTCCCAGCCAGGTAAACACCCGAGCACTCTTCAGAACCTCTGCATCAAATTGCCAGGGCCAACACTTGCCCCTTCTGTGGCCTGGCTTGGAGTCCTGCTTTTTGTCACTAGCTGTTCAATCCCTTCCCTGGATAGGAAGAGTCAACTGTGTTCAGGCTGGCATGGTTTAAATAAATGTAGCCAATGTTACTTAATATTTGAAGGAAGAAACATCATTGTTTTCACACAACCAACTCTAGGAAGTAAGACTGTATAAAATATCTTAGCTTTAGGGGATACCAAAAGTAGAGTGATCCTCACACAGACCCTACCTTGTGTAGGGAAGTATATCAGAAACTCTAGAGACAGTGGATTTTTATGTTTATCCTAAGAGGGTATAAAATGAAAACAGTTTTTTTAAATATTTATTGTTTTAGTTGTACACAATGCCTTTATTTTTACATGGTGCTGAGGATCGAACCTGGGCCGTGCATGTGCTAGGCGAGCGCTCTACCACTGAGCCACAACCCCAGCCCATGAAAACAGTTTTTTAACAATCCTGGGCAAGACAAGAAAGTGGGCAGGGAGCTGAACTTGTCCACAAATCAGATGCACTTTGGGGGATGTCCCTGGGAGAGTTGCCTTATTGTGGCACTCATTCACCATCATCCATGCACTCTTATCTTTTCAGGTCCCTTGTGATTTTGTTCTGTGTTCTGGACATTGTACTAATGTGTTTATCAACTTCATTGAGGTGTGATTTATGCACAATAGAACATTCATTTGAAGTGTATGAGCAAATGAATTTTGACAGTTATAATTCTCTATGAAACCATAGTAAATATATAGAATATTCCTATTACCCCAAAAGATCATTTTTTAATAGACACTAATTTTGCACTTCCCATGTGCCAAGCACTTCTCTAAGTATTTTTAAAAAATGTTAACCCATAAGGTAGGTTCTGTTATCTACAGTCAACAAGAGGAAACCGAGGCATGGTAGGATTAAGTGGCTTGCCAAAGTTTGTATTGCTGGTGACGGGTGGAGATTAATTAGAATTCAGATGGACTGGCTTCTGGGTCTATTCTGTTCTCCTCTGGTTCTGCTCCTTCTCATTCATTCATTCATTTATTGCTTCCATCAAGCCAAATATTGGGATAGAAGCTGAATGTATAGAGATCTAGCTCCTTGATCCCAAGAAGCCCAGAGACTATGAAAGGAACCAAATACTCACGCAAGTAACTCTAGACCCACAAGTTGTTCAGATCTGTGAGTAATGGCCAGGGAACCCAGGCTGTGGAAAGCTCGCTGTTCCCTCGGGTTCTCCAAAGTGAAGCAAGCTACAGCTGAGCTGGGGACCATCAGAGGAGAGGAGGCAGGCAGAGAGGGAGCCACTGTTCATTGAGTACCTGTTATGGGTGTTCTGGGACTCCCACTGAATCTTTTAAGTACATTTGCATCTCTAAACCTCACAACCACCCTGTGAGATAGGGTCTATAATTGATTCCCATTTCATGGATTGAAAACCTGAAATGTGTTTGAGGTTGAGTATACTGAGTGAAGCTACCCACTAGGTAAGGGCAAGACAGAGGTGACCTCCTAAGTTATAGCCAGTGTCCGTCCTCTCAACTGCCCCTAAGCACTTCTCATATATGCATTTCCCCTTCCCTGGCCCCTAAGATAGGGGTCAAGCTAAGACTATGTGACAAAGCTTACAGGGAAAGACATTTTTGATTAAGAATATTGATGGGAAGATGCCATTTTTGTGTTTCTCTGTGTAAGAAATGCCATTTGGAGAGCCGGTGTGCATGTCAGTGTTGTTGTTTTTTTTTTTTTTTTTTTTTTTTTTTTTTTTTTTTTTTTTCTTTTTCTTCATTCTGAGAAAAAGCTTATAGAGCCTGGTGGGGGAAGGGTTTGCAGCTGGCAGGAGCTTTGGCATATGTTGTAACTAAAAAGAGAGGGAATGTGTTGGTGGGACAAGCTACCGGAGAGCTGTCTCGGTGTGCTGCGGTACTAGTAAGTGTTTTAATTGGGTAGGATTTTTGGAGGACTATTTTGACATCTGCTCGTGTCTTTGCTGATTTTTCTTCACTTAGAGTAGGAAACACAAGCTGTGGATAAAATGACTTTAAAATAATTGGAAGTAAAGATATCTCTCTCAAAGACAAATTTGAGAGGGACACTTTTTAAGAAGTGGAAACTAAATTCCACTTCTAGGAATCCATCCTGAAGTACAAAGCTTTATGCCTACAGATTTCATGACAATATTATATAGAATAATTACTTTAAAGCTGGAAATAACATCCAACCAAAGGGGATTGGCAGAGTTTGTCTTCGTGCAGTGGAGCACCCTGTAGCAATTAGTAATGATCTTCACAAAGCTTTGAATGGAGTGGAGCATTGCTTATACTGCAATCAGTGACAAAATCAGAAAGGAGCAATAAGAATGATTTCATCTGTGTTTTTAAAAGCAAGGAGGGAGGAGCATGGAAGGAAATACACCAAAATATGTTCTCCAATTGAAGGGTCTAGGGTAATGGTAATTTTCTTTGAAATCTTCTTTCCCTCCCCCGGCACCCCTTCTCCTTCCATCCTTCCTTTTTTTTTTTTTTTTTTTTTTTTTTTTTTCCGTGCTGGGGTTGGAACCCAGGGCCTTGAGATATGGTCTTACTAAGTTCCCCGGGCTGGCCTTGAACTTGTATTCCTCCTACCTCGGCTTCCTGAGAAGCTGGGACTGCAGGTGTGCACCACTGCACCCAGCACATCTTTCCCTTTTTTTTTTTTTTTTTTTTTTTTTTAGTAGGTATGTGTGAGGTTTCAGATACAAAAGGCAGGTGTGATTTTGCAGAAGAGAAAACCGGTCCTGAGAGCATTCATATAACTACATGCACCTCACAGATACTCATTCTAAAGCCTGAGCAAAGGATTTAGGATCTCTTCAGGGAGGGTTAAACCTTGGAGTCAGACTATGTTCAAAGCCAGCTCTTCTGCCGCTCATTGGCTGTGTGGCTTTGGGCAGTTTGTTTGCCTCTCTGAGCCCCCAGTTCTTCACCTTTACCAGGGACATGGTAGTGTGTCTCTCACAGCATGGTTAAGATGAAATGAGTGGTACCCAATAATCATCCAGCTTCCTTCTCCTCCAGCACTTCCCAGTCCACAGCCTCAGTGTGTGAGTTTTTCTTGCCTTTCTTCATTCTCCTTGTTGCCTTGAGTCTTTCAGGGACAGGGCACCATCCGGCCAAACTGGCCTCTGATTCTTTCCTTGGGAACACTGAGCTTCAGGAAGGCCCTTGAACCCATGCCAGCCCCTTTGGAGAGGCCTTGCCACCAAGAGGGCAGCATTGTCCTACAAGAGGAAACTGTGCCCCTGCAACTCCTGCCTGGAGCCTAGTGCTAGGGGCATTTTGGTTACTAAGGGGACCCTGGCCTGCTAAATCTGAAAAAAGGGCCAGGTTTTTTCCTCTTCTTCAGCCTGCTGCCATTGTTGGAAAAGTAAACACTCCACACAGCTTAGCCGGCAAGTCCTCCAGCCAGGAGTGGAAAGAAATCAAAAGCCTGCCCCAGCCTAGCCATGGAGAGTCCACAAGGGCTGGTCTGTGCTGCTGGGGCCCCTGTGGGGACAGAGGAACAAGGACCGATTCTGGTCCAGAATCAACATCCACTCACAAGGCCTTTCAGCCCCTGATGCTTCTCTCCAGTGGTCATTGCCTCCTGCCCCCTTCTGTTTGGGGCTATTTGGGAGGTCAGATGAGGCAAATAGGTGATTCTGGGTGCAGGGGCCTCCATTAAGTCCTCGAGGCCTGGTGTCCTCAGCTGCCTCTCTGATTCTGTTTCCAGTGACGGTGCTTCAGCATTCAAAATGAGAGACGAATAGTTACCACCAAGAGACCAGAAGCATTTCTGCCCTTAAGCCATTGCCACTACAGCTCTTCTGACTATCTGTAGCTTCTGTGTGTGTTAAGTAATAATAATAGCCACTAAATGGTAAGCCATACTGTGGCCCCTCACTGTATGTCCCTGACCTCTAATCCTCGCTCAGTCAAGGAGGACACGAGGGAAGGAGAGATCACAGCTCTTCCAACTTCTCAGATGAAGAAACCAATTAGCAGACACAAAGCCTTGGGCAAGCTGTTGCACTTCTTGGAGCCTCAGTTTCTCATCTTGAAAACGGGAATGGTGATATCTCACTACTGGGTCCAATAGTGGAAGTGAAAGCATCTGTGTGGCTGATCCTTCATGAGCTCCCAAATGTGACATAGTGGTAAAAATGGTTGTCCATACTGTTTCCGTGATTTCCTTCTGGCGCACTTCAAGGCCTTCAACCCACTGAGTTTCTGGCAGAGTGGGCAGCTAAGGAGCTGTAGACAGCTCACTGAGTCTTGATGTTCTCCTCCATGAAATAGGGATTTTGCTTTGTAAGACAAAAGTGCTGTACAACATTCAATGTTTGTATTACAAACTCCTTCACCATTTGCTGATAGCTGTTGACCTATAAATAGGGCAGCAATTAATACGCACATTGGGGTTTGGTGGGGAGAATAAACTCAGGCTAGTCATCTTGTCCATCCTCTGTGGATCTCAGCACGTGATAAGGACTTAGCAGATGTTTCCAGGTTGATCGATAAGTTTGTGGACTGGCCCCAGTGACCCAGAGGAGTCAGTCAATAGCAGAAGGAGTTAGAGGCTCTGGTCCTAAGTGGAAGGGTTGCCCAGGAGTATTTTTTCAACCCTAGAAGGCTTCTGACCAGCATGGTTCCACCCTCCTGCTGGGAAGAATTTCAGAATGTTTATTTAGGTACCAGTGGTATCCTAGGGACTGGAGTTGAAATATCAGCCAATGTCAGCACTTACCAGGCATGGATCACTTCGTTAGGCACTGGTTATTACACAGTGGCAAGCTTAACAGATGAGCCCAGCAGGGGGAGGCAGGCAAAGGGGTACCAGGGATCCAGGGCTGAGGGCTGAGATCAATCTTACTGAGGGTGCCTGGTGACAGGGAGGTGGATAGTGCTGTGCAGAGAACATGGGCTACAGAGGTATCCAGTGCTACTCTACCTTCTGCCACTTACTTACCTCACTTGTCTGAACTCATTTTCCTCGAGTTATAAACAATGAGGGTAATAACATCCACTTTGCAGAATCTGATAAGAATTAATTATACATTTTAATTAGCCATTTCCAGAGCATTAGCAAATGGGCTTTCACACCATCAGATGTCTGGGTCTGGTGCACGCCCATGCAGCACTCTAGGTGAATTAGAGACATTCCCCACCTCCACCCCAGCCAGGGCCTTGGTAGGCACACAGGTTGGTGCCTTCAGTTCTAGCCTTGCAGGCCAGGCCTCCTGGGCAGTGCATACTTGCACAATCATATGGTGCACTCAAAGGGGAATTAATAATGAAATCAGGACTGGAGTTGTAGCTCAGCGGTAGAGCACTCGCCTAGCACATGTGTGGCCCGGGTTCGATCCTCAGCACCACGTAAAAATAAAGGCATTGTGTACAACTAAAACAAATAAATATTTTAAAAATAATAATAATGAAATCAATCCCTTACATATAGGGTTACTCTATGTCCCATCTTCTGCCTGTGGCCTTGGTGTGATATGCTCTCTTTTACATCCACACCTGTCCCAGTTTGAATGACAACTGTTAGGGTCTTTCTACTTTGGGCAAAATAAAATAGACAATAGTTCTGAAGTTTAAAATCTGTGAGGAGCAAGTTTGATATATGATGGGGGAGGAGGACTGAATGGTGGCGGGCAGGCAGGAGAAAGATGAAAATGGATGCTAGCAGTGGATTAACAGTGGAATTTGAACAGTAAAAACTCAGGTCACACAATGTAATGCCACAGATTATGAATAGTTGCTACTAGATGAGGGGATCTATATCTTCCCTTCATCCCTTCCTCCCCTCACCAAGCACAAGTACCTCTTCTAGAAGGCCTGAGTCTCCCTTATCCTTCCTACAGTACCACTAAAAGATTGGCCCATGGCCAGAGCCATTAGTAGCTGGGTTTTTATGGAAAATGGAACCAGACAAAGTGTGACCTTCCTACTTAGCGTTCAAGAGAAATGTGAACATATTCACACTAGGCCACATACCATATTCTATACCCAAGAATGACAAAATCCAAAAGAGAGATGGGCAATTTGTTTTTGGTAAATGAGGGGAATGGATTGAATGTGGGTGTCTTAAAAGCCCTCTGTATGTCAGAGTTCCTGGGGCAAGAAATTTAGGCCTTCAGCTTATGTTTAAAAAAGTACACTCAGGCGCATGCATGTGCACATACACAAAGAAAACAATGAGAGGATACAATCTTTCTATTCCTAGCTATGAGACCTGGGACATGTTACTTAGCCTGGGTGAAACCCGCTTCACTCCCGGGACTGGGGGTGACATGCAGGGTCCAGAGTTTTCACAGGAGTTAAATGAATAACAAATGCGAACCTAGCATTGGGCTGTCACAGAGTAAACTTGGTCATATGTCACTTTCTTCCCTATTCCCCTCCCTGGAGAAGGCAAAGAGGGAATATCTGTGTCTGGTGGCATTTCAATGACTTTCTCTTGTGGATTTTGTTTACTTGCAGAAAGTCAGAAACATGGCCCTTGATGATGTCGTGATCCTGAATGTGGATACCAACACCCTGGAAACCCCCTTTGATGACCTCCAGAGCCTTCCAAATGATGTGGTGGGTAATGAGTTCTAGAGGTCAACTCCTGCTTGCTTACACCATGGAAATGAACATGACTTAGAGTGTGTTGAGGGAAAGAAGACAGCTGTGGTTTTCCTGTGGCCTAAGAACTGTGGTTTGTTTCTGTGTCTTCTCTGAAACAGTGTAGAAAGTTGTGGGGTAGTTTGTTCTTTGAGTCTTGTTTTGCTCTAATGACTTTCATTTGAAAGTCTGTGAAGTGATTCCAGAGTCTGAGCAGCTTCTCCTCTGTGGGAGCCTGGAAGGGGGGATGCCACCCTTCTCTAGCACATTGCCATCTCTAGAAAGCATGGTAGTCTCCTGAGTGACACCCAGATGGTGGGTAGGAGAGTTTTCAGTGTGTGTAGTGTGCAGTAATTCAAGCCTACATTTTTCCTGGATCACCATTAAGCATAGCCACTTCCCCCCCATAGCAGGTATCACTATATTGGTACCTGAATGTGGCTGCATGTTCCCCAGATCTTTTACCTCAGACCTAGACAGAATGTGGGTTCTGGAGAATTGAAAGTGACTGGCTGCCATATTTGCCAGTTGACATCTGGCCATATCAGCTCCTGTGACAGCTGTGAAAGTTGACTTGTCTCCCCCATAGTCTACCCAAGGGAGGATCAGGCCTCATAGGTAAGAGTAGTCTTCGTGTTCCTGTGGTTCCATGTGCCAGAATATCCATACATTCTTCTGGCTTCCAAATTGAAAGAAGCCCATGTTGCTGGTGTGTGCAGCAGATTAGGCTGGGTTGGTGTCTGGTAGGGAGAGTGTTTGACGTGGTGGGCCATGGTGCTCCATCTGCCAGGAGCCCCTGTGGCACTGTGCTTTTCTGAAGGGCTGACTGTGTATTGATGAATGGCTTACAACAAAATTTTAGACTCCTCTCCTTTCACCTTCTTGTGAGATTTGGGGATGGAATGTTATTTGTGTGCTATAAAAAGATGTTTCCTTTGCAATATCACTGAGTAATGGCTACTATCATTGACCTATTGCTCACTAGGTGCTGTACTAAGTCCTTGTCATTGACCTCTCCTTTACTCTTTGCATCACTCTGAGGAAGGTCTCTTCCCCACTCCCACTAAACCCAAAGAGGGGCTGGAAATGGAGCCAAATGCGAGGCCAACTCTTGAGTACATAGAACCTACCCTGTTCCCGTTCCCTGGTCAAGCTCCTCTGTAAGGCATGGATCTCTCAGGCTGGGACCTTGTAACTGCCAAGTGAATGTGGGAAGTGACTGGGAGGCACATCAGCTGCAAAAAAAATAGGCAAGGGCTCTGACACAGAACAGAATGACTGTCAGCTCAGAAACCATGCAGTGCTCCAACTGCCCCCATCTGCACTACTCTAACCCTGTACAGGCAAAGAGAAGGCAGATCTCCACAGAGTACACTCCAGTAAGGGGAAACAGACATGTAAATTATATATACATCACAGTGTAGCACAACAGGGACCACAGGGGAAATAGAAATCAGTCACGGAAAGGCCCAGGAGAGAGAGTAACAAATTTTGGGAGAATTTAATGGAATCTTCCTGAAGATGACAGGTTCTAAGATTCCTTTTAAATGATCATTGAGGTTGTCTCAGGGAAGCAGAGGAACTCAAGCAAGTTATTTTCTCTCTTAGCACTTCGGCTTTCCTCTACAGGATAGGTGCCAAGAGTGCTCTTAGGATTATAGTGGTAAATAATTATGTTTGCCCAGTGCCTAGTACAGTGCTCATATGTTGTCAGTGGTCAATAAATGGTACCTGCATTTTTAAATAAAATAGTTGTTAATAATTACAGGCAAGTTGGTAGACCACTAATTCCTGGTCCTAACAGTCTCAGCCTGGGCACACGGATCTTCCTACCTTCAAGCTGGTTTGAAGGGGAGTTGAAAATATTTTACAACAGTGGTTCCCAGCATGGGGGTCCCAAGATTGTAATGGGCAGGGAATATGGTCCGTAAGGCACCTGTTATATTTCACTGGAACTTATAAGTTGGATTCTGTAATGCTACATGAACTTTACAAGAGGAGAGATCCTGTCTCATCTTTGACACAGGACCTGGTACTTTCAGTGTATCAGCATGTCCACAGTTGACCTTACAATCTCTCCTTTTGCCAGAGCTGCTGAAGGATTGAACTTCTTAAACATTTTGCTAGTCCACATCCTCTTTCCTATCCCTCCTAAATGCCACCTGATGCACCCTCTTGCTTCTCTCCTGCACTATTGCCAGCAGCCTACAAACTGGTTCATCTGATCCCATCCTCCTCCCTCCAGTCCTTCCAGGTGCACCAGAGTGACTTCTAAAAAACAAAAATTAAACTATATATCCCTCCTACTTAAAATTGCTCCATCCATGAAAATAATCTGAAAAAACTTCTAAAGACAAAATATCCTTCCAGAACTTCCCTCTACCTATAGATTCAAGGCAAGTTTGCTTTATTCACTTTGGAATCATACAGACCTATGTGTAAATCCTGGCCATGTGATTTGGGGCAAAATTACTAAAGCTCTCTGAACGTTCATTTCTTCATAAGGTTGTTGTAAGAATTCAATGTGATGTGTAAATCAAAATATCCATCCTGTGATCACTCTAGATGGTGGTTAACAACAAAGTACAGGTGTGAATGATGATGAGCACAGCATTTAAAATCCCATTTCATGGTGTGACCCTCCTGGGGTTTCTATTTGATTGTTTTTTCATTGTTTTAGCTCTCTCCCCTCCCTTCTTCTATCATATATTAGTAGTTCTCCTAAACTTTTTTGTTGTTCCATAGCTTCATACTTTGTATACAGTTTCTTTTGTTCAAAATATCCTATCCCATCCTTACTTATTCTTCAAGACCTTCTCTAAACATTATGCTAAAAACTTTCCTTGACCTTTTCAAGGAAAGAGACCTATGTTGACCATATCTTTTTTCCTAAGCCCTTTGTATTACTTGTGTAATTGCACTGATCTATTACCCATTTCTGGCTTTCCAATTGTATTGTCAGTTTTTGAGAACAAGAACCAATCCTTGTTTCCCAAAGATCTAGCAACCATTGAATAGATAGATGGAAGGATGGAAAGCACATATGGGTTGGGTTATTTTGATAGATGAAATCTTGCAAAACATGGCACCATGCTGGAAATTTTATTAAAAGAGGTCTTGGTTCTGCTGCTAGCTATGATGTAACAATTGGAACTGGATTAATCTTCCCACTATTAACTGTTGAAACTCTGGACGGGCAGATTGGATAACAGGCCATTCAGAGCTGTGATCCCAGAATGAGAGGAAACAAGTGATGCGAGACTTATCATCCCCCTGGCTTTCTGCCTTGAGGCATTTTCCAGACCCCCAGTACCAGAAGGGGGATCCCCAGCAAAGTACAATACTCTTGCTGAGTTAAAAGGTTAAAATCTGAGTTTGTGAGTAAGAGTACTAGACAGGAGGGATCAACATCACAGGAAAAGTTTCAGAAATCTGAGTTGACTGACTTACTGAAGACAAATCTGCCCATGTGGAGGGTGAAACTCCTGATCAAAATTTACACAATGAAGTATTCCCTGAGCTCACACAAGCCTAGGAATCATTCAGGTTCAGACCAGTCAGAATAGAGACCTGGTTCATCACTGAGGATAAGCACTAGAGACTGGGGAGTAGGTCTAAATTAACTCTACAGTAAAGGTTATTTTATCTCTGCCCAAACAATACATAAAATCAAGCCTTGAAAACTAAGAGAGGGCTTTAGGGGTGCTGGTAATGTGCTGGCTTTTGATCTGAGTGTCAGTTATATGGGGAAGAATTCAAGCTGAACACAATTTTTAAAGTTATGAGTGAGTTCATTTTTATGTTGTTATGTTAAACTTCAATAAAAAGTTTTAAGCAATCCTAGTGACTCAGGAGGCTGAGGCAGGAGGATCACAAGTTCCAGGCCAGCCTCAACAACTTCACAAGTCCCTAAGCAACTTAGCTAGACACTGTTTCAAAATAAAAAAAATAAAAAAGTCTGGGGATCTGATTTGATGGCAAAGCACCCCTGGGTTCAATCACCAGTACAAAAAAACAAAAAAAGTTTGAATCAAGTCTGTTTCTAAAGTCTCAAAAGGAATCAGTGTGCAAGAAAATTTAACCACTTGTCAAAATAAACTTCAACCCCTTTTAAAAGAAGACAACAAACCCAGCATTCAACTTCTGACGTTATCAGTAACTAGCATCCTATTTTAAAAGTACACCACATGATGAGAGTCAGGAATATAACCTATAACAAGAAAAATTAATCAATATAAGCAGACTCAGAAATGACAGATATGGTAGAACTAGCAGACAAGGAACTTGAAACAGGTATTATGAAGATTGTAAGTATGTCTGGATTTAAAGAAAGACTTGAACTAAATGAGAGAAAATAGAAGATACAGAGAGAATAAAAGGGAACATCTAGAGGGAAATGTAATATGCTGAATTTTTAAAACTCACTTTTGGAATTAGGAGAAGATGAGACATCACAGAATTAAAGAAAAATGAACGTGAAGACATAGCAATAAAAACTGTCTAAAATGAAGCTAAGCAAGAAGACTGACAGGGGCTGGGGCTATGGCTCAGCGGTAGAGCACTCACCTCGAATGTGTGAAGCCCAGGGTTTGATCCTCAGCACCACATTAAAATAAATAAATAAAGTATATAATGTACAGCTACAACTAAAAAAAAAAATTTTTTTTAAAAGAAAAAGAAGACTGACAAAATGAACAGAACCTCAATGACCCATATCACACTCTCAAGAGGACTAATGTAGACCCAGCAAGTGAGGAAGGTGAATTTTTTAAATGGGTTTTTTTTTTTTTTTTTTTTTTTTTTTTTGGTACCAGGGATTGAACCCAGGGGCACTCGAACACTGGGCCACATCCCCAGCCCATTTTTGTATTTTATTAGAGACAGGGTCTCAGTGAGTTGCTAGCTGCCTCGCCATTGCTGAGGCTGGCTTTGAACTCGTGATCCTCCTGCCTCAGCCTCCCAAGTGCTGGGATTACAGGCGTGCGCCACCATGCCCGGCTTAAATGTTTTGATAAAAATAATAAACTCAAGAGTTCTTTTTTGTTAATATTTATTTTTTTAGTTGTAGTTGGACACAATACCTTTATTTTATTTTATTTATTTATTTTTGCATGGTGCTGAGGATCCAGCCCAGGGTCCTGCATGTGCTAGGCCTCAGCCTCCCCAGTAGCTGGCATTATAGGCATGTGCACCCAGTTGAAAGTACACTGAATTGATAAAGGTGTATATTGTTAATCATAGAGAAATCACTAAGAAAAAAGAGTGATATATGTGTCTATGTTATGTGTATACCTATATCCCTGTCTTCATATGTGTAATAAGCTGATATTGAAGGTCCAAAGGATTTTGGGTGGAAAAAGAAAGGAACCAAACACAGATAAAATGTATAGAAAAGTTAGCAAGATGATAGGTTTTTCCAGCTGTCTCAATTATTACATTCAATATACAGCATCTAAATACTCCGACGAAAAGAGATTTTTAAAAAGCAAAATCCTAATTGTATGCTGTCTATAAGAATTCCACTTCAAATATAAAAATTCAAATAGATGAATCTGAATCACTAATCGAGAGTTAGTGGAGAGAAGAGACAAAGCTTCTTCATAGAAAAAGTTCAAATATCTATAAATTCTCTTTTTTCCAGGAGAGTATTTACACTTGGATGTGGACTGGACTTTGTGTTTTACTTCTAAAAAATAGAATATGCAAAGGAAGTATTAGTAACTTTAGTGGAGAAACAGCCACTACCTTACCCAAGAAATCAAGTTTAACGTCACCAGTAAGGTCATGTGATGTCATATAACCCCTGATGTCATATGATAAAAAGGATACTTCACCTCTGCTGTAGTATTCTTTTCAAAAACCTGTCCTAATCATGACAGAAACTTCAGAGAAATTCAAATTTGGGGACATTCTATAAAATACCTAACTAATATGTCTCAAAATGGCCATTGTGTAAATGCCTTCATTCTTACATGGTGCTGAGGATAAAACTGGGCCGCGCACGTGATAGGCGAGCGCTGTACCGCTGAGTCACAACCCCAGCCCCTAAATAAATATTTAAAAAAAAAAAAATGGCCAAGGTCATAAGAAAACAAAGGAAAGACTGAGAAACAGTCATAGATTAGAGAATAAGGAGATGTGACAACTAAATCTGGATTGAATCCTGGGATAGAAAAAAAAAATTACTTTAGTGGGGAAATTGGAAAAATCATAAGAGAGACTAGAATTCAGTTAATAACATACCAACTTCAGTGTCTTAGCTTTGACAAATGTCCAGTGGTGGTACAAGATATATGAGAGGAAACTGAAAGTGAGTGAGGAGCATATAGATAACTTTTTGTATTATCTTTGCAACTTTCTATAAATCTAAAAAAATTCCAAAATAAAAGTTTATTTAAAATAGGTAAAAGGATGCAGGGCACAGTGATGCATGCTTGTAATCCCAGCAACTCTAGAGGGTGAAGCAAGAGGATTGCAAGTTCAAGGCCAGCCTGGGCAACTCAGTGAAACCCTATCTCAAATTAAAAATAAAAGGAGCTGGGGGAGTAGCTAAGTGGTGAAGCACTCCTGGGTTCTAACCATGGTACTGTACACACAAAAAAAAATAAAATAAGGGGGTTTTATGAATGTCTTTATGTCTACGATTTTGACAAGTTAGAGGAAATGAACAAACTTCTTCAAATTACAGAAATATACAAATTACTGAAAACGACTAAAGGATATTTTTTAAAGCATTATTTCTATTAATTTTTTGAATTAATAATTAAAACTTTCCCACAAAGCTACCAGGCCCAGATAGCTTCACTGGCTAATTCTGTCATATATTTAAGACAAACTGGTACAATCTTACACAAACTTTTTTCAGAAAATAGAGGTAAAGGAATACCTCTCAACTTATTCTATGAGGTCAGCATTGCCCTGACATGAAAACCAAAGAATTTATAAGAAAAGAAAACATAAGCTGGGCTGGGGTTGTGGCTCAGCGGCAGAGCACTCGCCTCACATGTGTGCGGCCCAGGTTCGATCCTCAGCACCACGTACAACATAAATACATTGCGGTTGTGTACAACTAAAGTAAGTAAATATATAAATAAATAAAAAAGAAAAGAAAACATAAGCTAATATGCCTCATAAATATAGAAGCAAAAATGTTTAACAAAACATTGGTCAATTGAATCCAGCAACATATAAAGAGGATAATGCACCATGATTAAGTGAACAGATTGGCTAAATATTTGAAAATCCATGTAATTTGCCATATTGGTAGACAAAAATAGAAAAAGAAAAACCATAGCAAGACATACACACACACACAAAGTATTTCAGAAAAAAATTCAACACCCATTCATCTAAAGCTCTTAGCCTACTGGAATCATCATAATAGCAGCTTCTGGGAGGGACCTACAGTTCACATCAAGAACAAGACTGCTTTCCCCTGGAGGATGGCACCAGCAAAGAACATGTAATCTGTCTGTCTTCAGCATTGCACTGGAGATTCTAACCCACTCCCTAAGACAAGGGAAAGAAATGAAAGCCCTAAATATTAAGTGAAGTAAATAAAATTATCTTTATACACACATCATAATTATGTATATGGAAAATCTTAAGAGTCTCACAAATGAATGTAACAGGTGCAGGTTAAGGTCAGTATACAAAATTGAAATGTATTTCTATACGCTTGTAATGAGCAATTTAAAAATGAGATTTTTTTAAAAGTACCATTTAAAATAGCATACAAAACACAAAATACTTAGGAATAAATTTAACAAAAAATGTGTAAGATTTGTATGCTGCAAGCTATAAAACACTTGAGAAAAAAAAAATTGAAAGACCTAAATACATGGAGAGATATTCCATGTTTTGGATTGGAAGACTAAATATTTTTTTGCTCAATATTTTTAAGATGTTAATTTTCCCTAAATTGATCTATAGATTCAGTATAATCCCAACCCAAATTCCAGATGGCCTTTTTTTTTCCTGAAAACTTGACAAGCTGGTTCTAAAATGTATATGAATATGCGAAAGAACTAGAATAGCCAAAACAATGTTGAGAAGGAAGAATAAAGCCGTAGAACTTATATTACCTGCCTTCAAGCCATACTACAGACTTTATTGCAATCAAGACGATGTAGATAGACATCTGAGTCAATAGATTCACATAAAGAGTCCAGAATTAGACCTATAAGTAAATGGACCATTGATTTTCAACAAGTACACCAAAGTAATGCAACAGAGAAAGGAGAGTTGAGTTTTGTTGGGGGAAGGGAGGTACAAATATGTTCAAACAACTGGGTATCAATATGGGGAAAAAAATGAACCTTGAATTTTATCTCATGCAGACATTAGCTCAAAATAGATTGTAAACATAGCCGGGTGTGGTGGTGCACGCCTGTAATCCCAGCACTTGGGAGGCTGAGGCAGGAGGATCACGAGTTCAAAGCCAGCCTCAGCAATGGCGAGGCACTTAGCAACTCAGTGAGACCCTGTCTCTAATAAAATCCAAAAAAGGCTGGGGATGTGGCCCAGTGGTCGAGTGCCCCTGAGTTCAATCCCTGGCACCAAGAAAAAAAAAAAAAAAAAAAAAAAAAAAAAAAAAGATTGTAAACCTAAACAGAAGCAAAAACTATGTAATAACTAGGAAAAAAATGGAGGAGAAAATCTTCTTGAATTTGGTGTAGGCAAAAAAAAATCATAAAAGAAAAAGTGACAAATTGGACTTCACAAAAGATAAAATATTCTTTCCAAAGACAGCATTAAAAAAGAAAGAGAGAAGCTACAGACTGAGGGGAAAAAAAATAGTCCTGATAGTTAAATCTAAAAAAATAAATTCATCCAAGAATCCCAAAAACTCAATAAGAAAGTCCAATTAAGGTAGACTAAAGACTTGAAGAGCTGCTATACACACACACACACACACACACACACACACACACACACACAAAAATTATTCGATTAGTCAAAAGATACTCAGCATCTTTTTTCAGAGGGTACAAATTAAGACCACCTTGAAGTACCCTTCTGTACCCACTGATATGACTAAAAGACCAAGAATTCCATATAAACTTACATCTTAAACATATGTTTATATATGACCAAATAGTCTAACTCCTAGGTATTTACCCAAGAAAATGAAAAGTTATGTACACTTTTTTTGTGTGTGTGATGGTGGTTGTGGTGGTGCTGGTGATTGAACCCAGGGCTTTGTGCATGTGAGGCAAGCACTCTACCAACTGTGCTATATCCCCAGCCCTAGTTATGTATATTCAAACACATGTATGTATTTTAGCAGCTTTGTTCATAAGCCCCAAACTGGGAACAATCCAAATGTCCTGCAACTGGTAGATGTATGAGCAAGTAGTGGTATGCCTATGAAATGGAATACTGCTCAGCAATACAAAGAAAATGATTACTAGCGGGGCGCGGTGGCGCACGCCTGTAATCCCAGCACTTTGGGAGGCTGAGGCAGGAGGATCGCGAGTTCAAAGCCAGCCTCAGCAATGGCGAGGCACTTAGCAACTCAGTGAGACCCTGTCTCTAATAAAAATACAAAAAAGGGCTAGGGATGTGACCCAGGGGTCGAGTGCCCCTGCGTTCAATACCCGGTACCACAAAAAAAAAAAAAAAAAGAAAAAAAAGAAAAAGATGATTACTGATGTCCTGAACAAAATGGATGACTCTCAGATCCATTATAACTGAAGGAATCCACATATATGACATCCTGGAACCAACAAAACCGTACAGATAGAAATCAGAAGTGTGATTTCCAAGCCTATCAAGTGGCACAGGGGAAATTTGAGGAATGGTGAAACTGTTCTTTATCTTGATTGTCTTGGTGGATATTTGTATGCATCTTTTGAAATTCATAAAACTATTTACCAAGAGTGATGAATTTCAATGTAACCATACCTCAATAAAGTTGACTTTAAAATGTTTTAAAGACTGAAAGCACCAGCACCAAAGATTGTCAAGGACATGAAACAATTTATCTGGAATTCATCACTGCTTCTGGGAGTAGAAATGTTATAGCCACTTTGAAAAACATTTATCAGTTTTCTCTGAAGTTAAACGTAGGTCTGCCACAATACCCAGCAATCCTGCTCCTAAGTGTTCACCCAAGAGAAGTGAAAATACATGTCCAAACAGGCTTATGCATGCGTGTTTATGGCAACTCTGTAGTACACAATCTGAAAGCAGCCCAAATGTCAAGTGTTAGATGGGTAAACAATGTGTTATATCCCTGTTTTTTGAAACTAAGTCAATATTCCATAGTAATTAACTTGTGACTCACAAAACAATGTGAATAAATTTTAAATACCATGCACTAAGCTAAAAGAAGTCAGATACAAGAGTACATAACAAATGATTTCATGTATGTAAAATCATAAAGAAGAGAAAGTTTGACAGTCTAGAGGAAGTATCTGGGTGAAAGCACATCAGTGGTTGTCCTGGGCTTGGACGAGAAGGACCTGACTATGCCAACAAACTTGGGCTGGAGGAAATGTTCTTTCTCTTGATTGTGGTAATGGTTGCACAGGTGTATACACTAATCAAAACTCATCAAACTATACTTTTAAAAGATATGTGTTCTTTTGGTTATAAGCTATGACTTAATATAGGTTAATTTTAAAAAATAGGCCTTGGAAATTAAATTTTAAGAAGGTTCTAATATTGAATAGCTTTCAGAACATCTGCTGACTTCACATGATTTATGAACATGGGTAAAGGATAGTTTTGGAGGAAGGATGGCTCTGGCTTTATGCTAGCTGTCTAGACAATTTACTCTCACAGTTTATAATCTTTTTTTTAATATTTATTTATTTACTTTAGTTGTACACAATGCAATGCATTTATGTTTATGTGGTGCTGAGGATCGAACCCGGGCCGTGCACGTGCGAGGTGAGCGCTCTGCCGCTGAGCCACAACCCCAGCCCCCACAGTTTATAATCTTGTCTCAGCTTTTTCTATTGTCTTAAGGGGGAGTGGTGGTTGGCAAGGTTAATGCCTATACTTTGCTAGTTTCCATGAAACTTGCAAATGTATTGTTTTTACTGACAATATTGTATTGTTCCCTAGCTGTGGATTTTGGAGGAAAATTATGGCAAGAATACGCCACTGTTTATTGACCTTAAAAGCCTGTTTACAGATTTCATGTTTATTGCAAGCCCAGGCCAGAGCTTCTTCATGCCAGGTTTCTCCAAAAGCCCAGAATCCTCAGTCTTTGGAGATGTGCCAAGGGCTCCTGGATGCTGAGTGCCACCCTACCCTTGCAAGGCAAGAGTTCATTCTATCCCTGAGGCAGAGGAACAGGTACCCTTGTAGATTTGACCACTCTTTTGTGTTAACACACATATTGTTAGTATTCTCTAATGTCTCTTCATCTGACAGATATATAGTCACAGAGATGATTAAGACATGATCCTTATCCTCGGTGAGATCTCAGACTGGTTAGTAGATGAGCTAATGAAAGGCTGGATTGCCATCTTGCCCCCACTCCTCCAATTCCAGCCCATCCTCCATGCTATGGAGGGAGGTATATTCCAGAACATGAATACTCCTCCTTGACTTGAAAATCTTTAGTGGCTCCTAATTTTCTCTGGGTGAAATTCAAGCTGCTTACCTCTCCTGCATCATCTCTTATCACTCTTCACCCATCTGTACTTTATATTAGCAATTTTGCTTCCATCCACAGGAACCCCCAGACATTTCTGGTTCAGAGTTCCCCAAGTGGGCAGATCCATACCCAGTTCAGGAATGGAGATTATTCATCCTTTATTCATTTAGCCAAAACGTTTTTGGCATGTGCTCAGTGTGCTGGGCCATAGGGACATGGAGACATATAAGAAGCAGTCACCATTCTTAGAAAAGGAGAAATGAGCTCAACTGCAGACAGGAATGGAGACTGGAAGTGGTAATGAAAGTATAGCATGTTGGGCAGGGGATGATAGTTTATACCATAGCTGGAGCATGGGGTGTGTGGATGGGAGGGACAAAGGGTAAGACCAGATGAGTAGACAGGAAGGAACAGATTGAATATGGTCATACAGACAGGTTTGAAATTCATATATTGGGCTATGAGGAATCAACTAAGACATTCAAGCCAGGGAATGATGCGATAAGATTCATGCTATGATAAGTCCCCAGACCAAAGTAGAGTGCTGAATTCTACGCGCTATTGTTTCTCTGCAGTTCCTTTATAGAATCTGGTGGAAGTTACCCTCTAAAACAAATCTGCTGATATTGAACTTTGGGTCAGGGAACAATTTGCATAAGAGGATTCTTATCAACACCACCTATGACCCATGTCCAGTTATTCATTCCTCATGCTTTTAAGAAATTGCCTGTAAGTCTCTGTTCTGCTTTGGGCTGCTCTCCACTAGTGTCTATTCCATGACTTGTACATTCCACTAAGGAAGGAAGGAGCATCATGATCCAGTGAGCCTTGCCCTGAGTGTGCGTATATGATTTGTCAACAATCGAGGAGTTTATGGGAGTTTATGGGGCTTCATTAAAGATGCTGGGGCAGGAGCGCTGTGGGACATCAGAAGAGACCTCAGCAGTAAACCACAGCTCCGAGCTTTGGAATGCAGTAAATGTTTAAGAGACTTCCTTCCTTTCATTACTGAATTTTACTTTACTTTTATACCAGTAAAGAGTTGTGTTTTATTGGTTGAAATTTCTTGATTCCGTTTTCCCCAGGTCTGTTTAAAAGCTACATTTTATCTTTGAGGATGTTTGGCTCATGGTGGAGGAAGTGCTGCCAGCGAATTCAATTAACTGGCAGAGCTCACAGATATTGTACACGGATTTCTTTTTTTCTTCTTTTTCACAACTGCTACATAAACACAGCTGGGTTTAATATTTGTCGTAACAAAGATTTAACTTGAATCATTTTACTCCTGGTAATTAATGCTTGGAATCTCGGCTCCTTTTCCTTCGTTGGTAATCCTCTGCATTTCTTTACTCTAGCCATCTAGATAATGAAGTGTGCTCCTCTAGGTCTTTGCCCTGCCTTAAAACTGCTTAATATTTGGCCGCTCCCACTAGAGAGCAGATGCTTTTCTTTGCAAGAATTGAATTTCTGTCAGCTCTTTTATGCATCATGTGTTTGGAACTGTAAGTGGATCAAGTTGTTCATCGCAGCAGGGACACTGTGAAACACATCTATTATACACACTTCCTAGCCCCCCTTCCTGTTTTACACCCCCTCCCCTGAGGAAGTAGAGATGCCCGGATCCCCTTGGGAGATATCTTGCTCTGTGTGGATGTATCCATGTGATCCACCGTGGATCCGGCCTGGCTGCTTCCCTAGGCATGGAAATCTATATCCACTCAGCCCATGATTGTTGCCGAGACAAATCCCGCTTTTATCTTTGTAAACACCAAGCACTTCATTAACTCCCAAATACACACTGAGTTTGGGTCACTAAATAAATCCACTAGGCTCAGCATAATGAGTGACATTTCAGTAATTGATGCCCTAGAAAATGTTAATTGTGAACCCATTATTCTTTTTTATGTTAAACTTAGGGCTTGGGTAGTTTTGGCTTTGGAGTTGGACTAATGTGGAAGAATAGCCACTATCAGGCTTCTTCTATGTGCCAGGCACTGTGCTAGGGGATTTGAAAGATCTTGACATTTAATCTGCATAACAATCCCCCCATCAAAAAAAAAAAAAAAAAAAAAGAGGGGAAGGTACTTTATCCCCTTGTTATAGACAAAGAGGTTAAGTAACCTGCCTAGAGACATCTAGATAATAGCCAGCAGCTGAAGTAAAATTTGAAGTCAGGTCTGTCTGAATACAAAGTCAACATACTGTGGGGTGCTGTACCCTCATGCTCCAGTTTCACTGGACATACATTCATCAGTGGATCATTCAAGGCATTGATTTATCCCACATGTTTATTACATGTGACATTGCTCCGTTTTAGTGGTTCCATTCCACATCAAGTCTCAAGGACAGTGGCATTTGGGAACATCTTTGTATCTATCTAAATCAGAACCCCTGGTGGTGATTGGAATAGTTAGCTTTGCTTTTCATCAGAGCTCAGTGCAAATGCAATCCAAATTCCAAAGCAGATTACCATTTCCTTGCCATCTTGTTTTGTGAGTTCCAATTCCTAGATTCAGCTCTGAACTGATTACTAAAATTTCCAAATCTATGTGATTTCATTTGTCAGTGCAGTGTTGAAAAGCCAGCGTCTTGATGTTGTTCCTGCTGTGACATGCTCATCTTTGGGGCCTCAGACCATGGTTCTGAGGGCAAAAGTGCATTTTTAATAGATGTCATTCAGTTTACAGGAGTCATTGTGGGACATTCATATGTCTGACTGAGATAACTGCTACTCTGTAGAATTAATTATAGTTAAATGGAAAGGTAGCTTTTGCTTATGAATAAAGTCATTTCTCTTATTAAACATTTTTAGTTATGATTAACTTTAGTCTTCCTCTAAATACTTTTCATTAGAATTAGGCATTAGTATCCTGCTTCATTAGAAGTAGAACACCCCCTGTGTTTTTGGTTCACAGTCATTTTGTTGTGGAAAGATATCTGTAGTTTAAAAAAAAAAAAAATGGGTGGAGGCTGTATTGTAAAAAACATGTATAACTTTCCTTTTGCAAGTGCATGTTTTTTCAAAGGTAACTTACATTTTTATTTTGTGTGTTCTGTTTGTAAGAGAATGCTTCTTGGTTTATTCATGTTGACAACTGAAAAGCCTTAGACCTAATTAAAAGAATTTCCAGGAGCACCTTTACTGAACCATTTCATTACGCGGCACTGCACAGATTGCATTGTGAAGCATGGTGATAGTTTAAATCTGACCTTTAGTCCTGAACTGCCAGAAGTATGGGAAGGAAACCCTTCTTTGAAAATACTCCCCGGATACACGCACACATATAAATGCATATACACATGCACATATTTGATTAGAAATAATCTTTTTATTGAATGACCACCTACTAACATAAATACACATTTACTTTGAGCTCAGATCTTTTGTAGCTTGGGGAGGATTTTCTAGCTGCATTAATTGTGTGCGGTGTTAAAACTAAATTGTTTTATAGGGAACACAAAGACAATTTTGCTTACTTTGGGCAAAGAAAAGTATTTGAAAGAAGGTGCATTTTACAAATAGAAAAATGCAAAAGTCTTTGCTACTGTGCCTCTGTATCAGATGCTGAAATGCTAGATTAAATGTGTGGGAAGGGGCTGGAGTGCACACATGCATGCAGGACTCCTCCTGAGCTTTCTTTGGCATACAGTAAAAATGGGCCTTTTTTGGTTTTGTTTTTTCAAATTGTGCTTTTTTACTGCAAAAATGTCATTCTAAGGATTTGGGAGTTTGTTCATAAAATGTTCAACAGAACCGTATTAGCGCATAGTAAAGTGGCCATTCACATAATAAAGATTGATCCTTTTGTCTCACTAAAAGCTGCTTAGAATTGTAATGCTTGCCTCTAACTTTCTGACTTATACTTGGCCCA
Organism: Tamias sibiricus; assembly: GCA_025594165.1. NCBI lineage: Eukaryota > Metazoa > Chordata > Mammalia > Rodentia > Sciuridae > Tamias > Tamias sibiricus. The sequence goes on along the minus strand of CM046657.1, from coordinate 210,702,884 downwards.
CGAGTTGTTAGGAGAGATGGAGGGAGCAGAGACCTGGGCCTGAGGGTCATTGCTAGCCCCAGCTTAGAGTTCCACATAACTAGCACAGCCCCACTCCCCCATGGAGAACCAGGATCTTTGAGGGGAAAATGGGATGCAGAAGAAGCAATTAAAGCCAACTGGGGTCAAGGTCCAACCATGTTCTCAAGAAAGAAATAAAAAAGCAATGAATGAGAGGAGGCAATAATGGAGATATATTAAGTCAGGGAAAAAATAAGGCAGCATCATGGATGAATGTAATTTGCTGGTCCAAGAAACCCATGGCAGCAGTGAGAAGTAATGGAATAGCATCGACTTTGTTATAAGATAGACTTAGGCTTGACTTTGTTCTGCCCCTTGCTGTACCATCCACATGGTAATGGGTGAGGCTTACTTTCCTCAACTGAGAAATGTGGGAAATTGTGCCCGCTGAGCCCAGTTGTTCTAAAATTTTAATACAATACTGGTATGTACTCACTTGTCATGGCATCTGGAGAATTAGTAGGGTGCTTGATACTAGTTCATGTTTCTTTCTCCTTTCGAATTTCTGCTTCTCCCAGAAACTAGTACTGGAAAGAGAGTACAGTGGATTGCTCTTAACACTTTGAGCTTCAAAGTTGAAGCAAGAACTAAGGAAGGCAGAAATAGAAGCACCATGCCATTTTTTCATTGCTAATATGAAAAGGGCAGAGAGAAGCATGCTTTTGCACCCCTGAGGATAGAAAACAAGTCACTAGCCCTTTTTACCTTCTCCAGTCCCAGACATGCCCCCAAGGATTTTGGAACAAAGCCTCAACATCTGGTTTATTAAGGAAAGGAAGAATCAGCCACCTCCCTTGGACCTAAAGGGAAAAAGGAAATGTGACTCTCTTTGCCCCTCTGTAGTTGCTGCTGGGTATCTGATTTGTAAAACAAAAAAATTCAACACTCAGCAGTTAGAGCAAGTCAGGGATAGGAGCCATGCCCCTTGAGCCATACTTGTAGAAGAACCATATAGATGAGGTACTGTGCCCATTCTCCAAATGGACTTGGTCCCCGCATTCTAGACAGTCCTAAGGACAGACATAAGTTGACTTATTGGAAAATGCACCAATACATATTGGGTGTGACTTTTAAAGGAAATGTTCAGTGAATATGTAATAGGGTAACCTTGGTCTAGTCTCAGGAAGTATAATTGGACTGACACTAAAGATGAGTGGTAGTTGACCTAGGGCAGCACCCAGTATAGTAGCCACTGTCTGCATTTGGATATTCAAATTTAAACTGATTGAAATAAAATAAAATGAAACTTTCAGTTCCTTAGTCACACTAGCCACACTTCAAGTGCACAGTAGCCACTTTGCCACTGAACAGCATTGGACAGAAGATGAATTATTTCCATCGCTGTGGAAACTTCTATTGGATGTTCTTAAATTCTAGACATGGAGGTGAGGGGGTGAGAGTTCTCCAAACAGGAGAACTAGTGGGTCTGCTGGAGCCCAAAAGGTGTTGTTGAACCCATGGTGGGGATACAAGCACCTGTGAATCCCATGAGACCTTGCAGGCCAGGCTAGGACTCCAGGCTGTATCCTTAGGGAAATGGGGAGGTGGCTAAAAGATCTTAAGAAGCCACCATTGATGGAAAGAGGTGGATAGGAATGTCTCAGATCTGACACTTAATAGTGTGCCATCTTTAATGGCCCCTCTTCCCTAGGCTCCAAAATTTGCAACCAAGTATAGTTGTTGAGGGCTATCGTGTATTGCAAGGGATGCCTTTATTCCTTGGAGGAGAAATTAATGTAAACTACTGGCATGTAAAGTGTTAAATAATAATAATAATAATATGGTGATGATGATATATACAACGTTAAAGCCCCTTTGGAAGTAATAGTAAGCTCACTTGTGGCTGGTTAATAGCTCTACTGGAACTCGTCAGGAACTAGGCCCCTCATCACTTGCTGCTCTGTTCCCAGCACATCTCCAGCACAGGGCGTGCAAAGATTGAGTGTCAACAAAGGAGCAGGCTCATGGGCCCTGAATAGAGCTATTGTTTCTGACAGGGGAAATCACAGAAAGTTGGAGGCCTTTTTTTAAATAGAGGATTTTGTTAACAAATACAGTGAAGAATATGCCAGGCTTAGAGATGGGTTTCAAGGCCTCTGAAATCCAGTAGAAGACAAAATTGGAAATGTGGCTTGAGCCACCTTGAGCCAAAGCCCAAAAAGCCTTTCGAATTTGGACTTTACTTGATTAGCAGTAGGGAACCAGTAACATTTGGAGGAAGAGAGTGTGATTCAACCTCTTGTTTTTGGAAGATTATTCAGTGCAAAGGATGGATTTGATGAAGAGGAAAATAGAGAGACACCAGCTCAAAGATGATTGCAATAGTCCAGGTGAAAGATGAAATCTAAACTAAATAAAATTAAAAGCTGGGCGTGCTGCTACATCCATTATCCATTTTGCATCTATTTTAATCCTCACAATGTATGTAAGTTTCACATACCTTATTTTAAAGCAAAGGAAATGAAGTTCAGAGGTTAAGAAAGTAGGGAAGCCAGATTCCCTATTTGGAGATAAGTTCATCTGACTCCAGCTCTGTGCTATAGCCTAAGGAGCTAGTGGGGATGGAGGAACAGATGAAGCCACGACACCTGAGAGAGTGAACCATGATCAGAGCAGGAGACGCAGGGTGTGGGGCTGGGTGAGGGGAATGTGGACAGGCAGTGCTGCTACTGCACCTGTTGAGTGCATGATATTGAATAAAACTGGTCTACTTGTTCCCTTTAACTCATTCAGCATCCTTGCAGTTTTAGTTATATCTTAGCAGAAGGAGAATGGTTGAGTATCACTTTCTCCCAAGTCAGTTCCTCCTAACAATTTGTCGCTGAAGAATGTGATCCTAGACTTTCATCCAAGCAAAGAGGCACAGCCACTGGAAGTGCCTTTCACAGTGTTGAAGCTCACTTATTTGTTCTTTCATCCAGCAGAAAATGCTAAATGACCACTGGGCCACGCCCATGCTGGGAACACCGGGCTTGTGGGAAAGGTGGTCAACACTGCCACGCATGGGAGAACCACAATATGATCCTGGTGGGGGGCTGGCTGAGTGGTCAGAGGAGGCTTCACAGATGGGGGGACATCTGGATTCTGTCTTTTGCTTACCCCAAGGCAATGGGTAATTTGGCTATTAAAGAAAAATACCTTGTTTTAATTCTTTATTATAAAAGTAACATATGCTTTTTTATAAAGGATAATCAAAACAATCATGTGTATAAAATAGAAAGTAAAAGTGTCTTTGCATGGTTAAATTTTGATACATGGCATTTTAGATTTTTACTACATACATATATATTTACATAGGATTTTTAAAATGATTCATGTTGTACGTATTACTCTACAACTTGCATTTTTCCCCATTTGGCTATTTTATGGGCATCTTTTCACATTAGTTCATAGAGTACTGCCACTAGCAGCTTCACAGCATTTTATCAGGAGAATGTAGTATAGTTTATTTAATGTGCCTCCATGACAGGCACTGGACAGTCTTTCAAAGAGTGAATGGCTGTCCACAAGCAGGACAGGAGGGGTCAAGAGAACCCTGCCTGAGATATTGGCATCTGGATGGATGGAGTAGCTCATGCTCTGCAGTGTTGGTCAAGTGTATACACCATGGGGCAAGTGGGAGCCAGCTGACCAAGGAAAGCCTGCACTGACTGCTGGGAAGTCTGGGTATTTTTTTTTTAAGGTGATGATGGCAAAGGGTGGAGACATTGAAGGGTTTGATGGAGAATTGAAGTGATTAAACTTGGATATTTCCAAGATTACTAGGAGAGCTACAGATAAATGGTGTCAAATAGATATTGAAAACAGGGAGCCCGCTGTGGGAGCTATGTAACCAGTCTGAGCCAAAAAAAGGATGCATGCAGTTGTGCCTCTCAGGGCCATGGCCATGGGCACTGAGAGGAGAAGGCAGAGTCAGGCTGTATCTGGGTTGGTGTTGATGAGACATGAGAATGGTTGTGGGAAGGATGGAAAAGTACAGAATCTGACTTCAGTCCAGGAGTCTGGTGGGGTGATGTGACAGTACCCAAGATGGGGCACAGGAGGAGGATGAGGGGAGCTTTAGAGAGGAGCTGATGGATTTAATTTTGCATGGTCTTCCCTTTGTTTTCTGTCTTCCTCCTGTAGTACCTGATTAAAGGAGGAAGCTGTCCTCAATGGCACTTCAACACCCCCGTGTTACCTCTGATGAACCCCAGTGTAATGATTTGACCAGCACCCCCAGGAGTTCGCAGGGCAAGTTCAAATTTAGATGTAGCATGGTGGTTTATTTAAGCTTTACATTTTCTTCCCTCGCTTTTATCAAAAGGACAAAATGCTATCAGCAGCTATTAGATGCACATAGACTTGCAGTTTCAAAGTTGGAAGTGCTGACAGGTCAAGACAAAAAGCTTCTGTGTGTGGCAGGCTGAGGGAGGGCTTCAGAAGCCTTGGCCTAGGTGGTCACAGGGGCATCAGGAGCCCAGGACCACTTGGCTAGTTTCAGACCAGCGGGGGCAGGCGGGAAGGAGCACTCTCATATTTGCTCAGTTACAATCAGCGACTCCTTCTTTGTGTAAAATGGTAATGAGGCCATTAGGAGAGGCTCACCTGAAGTGCAGCTTGTGAATCCAAGGTAATTAAACACCTCCCGAATGAAAGAGAAAGGCCAGGGAAGGTTAAGTGAGGAATAATCTGCAGCACAGGTGGCCCAAGGCCTTTGAGGAGCCAGTAGAAGAGCGACAGTGGCTTGCACCATTTCAAAGGATGGAAATGTCACCCTAGTCTCTGAGAGGGGCAGGATTTTTATTATTGGGGGGTGGGATGGATAATATTTTTAACATTTTAATAAAGCACGTTTCTTTTTCATATTTCTGTTTCAAGTTGAAAGTCCACAGCAGAGCCTGCCCGGCCGCTGAGCAGCCTGCATCGCTCACTGTGGCGATGGGCTCATGGGTCCTAGAAAGGGGAGATCACAATAGAGCAGTTACATATACCCAGATGTTGAGGTAGACTCCAAGCTGCTTTCAGAGGAAAACTGTTTTCCAAGGCTTACCTTCATGCAGAGCAGGGGAAGCCACCCCTGTGGTGCATGTTCCTAGCCCTGTGGCATGTCTCATGAGCAACAGGAAAGGGGCTTGCCCAGTACTCAGTTAACCTTCACTAGTGGCTTGCTCTGTGCCAATGCTGTGTTCTCTAACTTCATGTGTTCTTTATCACGTAAAGTCTGGCAACAAGATTTTTGCTATTTAGGTTCTTGCCTCAAAATCTCTAGTATCTCCACCCAAAAGCTTGTGTATATATCCTCAAGGCAACATTATTTATTAACTATCAAAAAGGGAGAACTGACAAACAGATCAGATGTGCTATTATTCTATGTGCTATTATAACATTCCCAGGTAATGGAACATTACTCGGCCATAAAAGGAATGAAGTACTGACATGTGCTATAACATAGATGAACCTTGTACACAATGATCATTATGCTAAGTGAAATAATCCAGTCAAAGAAGACAACCTATTTTATTATTCCTTTGTATGTCCGGAACGGACAAGTCCATAGAGACAGAAGGTAGATTAATGGCTGCCCAGCACTGGGGTGGGGTAGAACTGGTGGGGAATGAGTGACAGCTAATGAGCACAGGGTTTCTTTTGGGGGTTATAAAAATGTTCTGAAGGTGTATAATAGTGATGGTTGTATGACATTGTGATTATAATAAAAACCACTGAGGTACATCTTAAAATAATGAATGATAGTGGGCTCTCAAGCCATTTTTAAATTCTCTTATAAAAGCTTGACAATAAAGCTTAGGGTCCATGGATCATTTCTCAAGTGCACACAGTCCATCCCAGATCAGTGGTTCTTAATGTTTGTAGATTTGCAGGCACTATTGGGACTATAAGGAAAGCTATGGATTTTGTGCCCAGAAAATGACCCTCACCCATTCATATTACACATTTGTAGGTGATCCATGAATCACCCAAATCTAATTTCTGTTTTCTCTTAAATTTTATTCTAAGTTTTATCCTTAAGTAATGTCACACCACTAGGTATTGGTTTCTCTGAAATGTATTTGATTTTAATTTGTTGAAATATACTCTTGAAGTGTCACCTACAAGCTTAAGAATAATCTCTAGCTGTTTCCCTCCAGCCAAAGGAAAAGTCCCTTCTGACCTCAGCCTTTCTATCAGAATCTTTTTTTTTTTTTTTTTTCATGCAATATTGGGAACTGAACCCAGGAGTACCATACCAACCCCAGTCCTTTTTTATTTTGAGGCAGGGTTGTGCTAACTTGCTGAGGCAGCCTCCCTCAAAGTTATGATCTTCCTGTCTCAGCCTTCCCATTTGCTGGGATTATAGGCATACACTACCATGTCCAACTCCAGCATTGTCTTTCCCCATTTTCCCCCTTAGTCTCTACACTGAAGCCACAGTTCTTTCTATTTTCTGAACTCCTTCCTATCACAGATCCTTTGCACATTATTCCCCATGCATAGCACACTGTTCCCTTCCCTCTTTGCCTAGTTAACTACTTTAGCTTATCTTTCAGATCTCCGTTCAAGCCTGTCTCCCTCTAGGAGGTTTCTCTTAGTCTACTTTGGCAAGCTTCATTACAGATTTGTCACAGGAACAATGTCACATGTATGGGTAATTTTCTTAGTAGAACGTCAGCTAAAATAAGGGTAAGGACCATATCTGGTTTCAGTCACTGTTGTAGCCACAACCCCTAACATAGTCCAGGGCATGTAAGAGATAATAAATACTTGTTGAATGAATGAATGACTCAAGGTCACCACATTGCACAATACCAGGAATGTGATGGAATGTGAGTGGTATGCCCTGAAGGTTATGCAGTGTGGCATCCTGAGATGAATGAAGAGCATTTTAGAAATAATCTCAGAATCTTAATGTTGGCCCCGATGTTGAAGGCAACAGCGACGATATCACATAGATTCATGGGGAAAGTCTCTTTTAGGTCCCATATTCAGGAAAATCTTTATTTATTTGATCCACTGATTTGTTTATAATACATGGACCCAGGAAATTTCTCAACTTTCATGTTTTTCTCTTTGCTTTGGTCACAAGAAAGCTCTTAAGTCAAATTTAAAACCCATGTCTAAACACCATGTAGCTTATAGCTTATATAGCTTACATTTATATACTATATCTAGTCCCAGCTTCTTCTTTTCCCACTAATGTCACCTTCTTATCTATTTTGTTTTAACCTATTGAGTATATTTCTATAAGCTGTCACTATTCTTTCAGAGTATGATGTGTGAGATATACAAATAAACCTTTTTCCTAATATTTTTAATATCACAGAGGAATAGAATTAGAACTACAAAAAGAAAAACTCTTTGTGTAGTTTGGACTTAGATTATAAGACTTTGGTTCAAATTCCAATTTGGCCACTCCCTGGATTTTTCCCTAGGCATGTAACCTAACTTCTCAGAAACTATTTCATTCTTATAGGACAGGAACACTTAATTCCTTCCTCATAAGATTGTCAGAAGAAAAATTAGAAAATTTATGTCAAAGTACTTCCCTGGCACATAATTGCTTTAAAAACAATTTTATTTTTGCTTTTATTAAACATGCTCTAATAAGAGCAACATTCACTTAAATTTGAAAAACCTTTCTGGTCACAGTGGTGCAGGTTTGTAATCACAGCTGTAATCCCAGGCCTGTAACCTCAGGAAGCTGAGGCAGGAGGATAACAAGTTCAAGGCCAGGCTCAGCAACATAGCAAGACCCTGTCTCAAAATTTAAAAATTAAAAAAAAAAAAAAAAAAAAAAAACTGGGGATGTAGGTCAGTGATAAAGCGCTCCTCAGTTCAATTTCCAGTACCAAAACAAAAAACCTGCCCTTGGAGCTGTGGCTTAGTGGTAGAGTGCTTGTCTAGTATGTGGGAAGCCCTGGGATTGATCCCCAGCACCACAGTAAATAAACAAATACACACATACTCCAAAAGAAACTTCCCTGATACTGAATGCATCTTTGTTCTGCAGAAAGATCAAATTGATCCCTCCTAGAAATTTTCTAGGGCTCCATGGGCTCTGGGCTTAATCAACCACTCTCCTGCAACCTGCCCTCAACCTGTTTCCTTTCTCTCCCTCACCAGATCTCTTCGCTGAAGAACAGGCTGAAGAAGGTCTCCACAACCACAGGCGATGGGGTAGCCAGAGCCTTCCTTAAAGCCCAGGCTGCTTTCTTCGGTAGCTACCGGAATGCCCTGAAAATTGAGCCGGTGAGTAGCCTTATGGCACATGATAGAGTTCATGTTTAATCAAGGCTAAGATGACTATCAAGGAACCACAGGCAATCATGGTTCTCCTCGTTTTTTAACTCACCTAAAGGAGATCATGGGGGCTGGTGGAGGTTTCCTTCCCTCATATGCAAGGGAAGAATGTGAGGACCACACACACAATAAACACCAACTTGGTGTTAGACATGGCACGAGGCCCTTTGCACTTGCCTGCTCACATGGAGGATTTACAGGACACCTATGAGGTAGCAGCAACTAGCTTAGCTTTCCAAATCAGATATAACTTGCCAGAAAGTCCCTGCTTTTGCCCTGGGCCTCACTGTTTCTTGTCCTTTTAAGGAACCTCTCCTCCCCTTGAGAAAGCAAAGCATCCTGGGGTTTCACTTCTTGTGGCTCCCATGTGTGTGGTCATGATTTAAATAATTACCAGCAAGGGCCAAAGATGATGTTACCCAGCTATGTGGCTCTTCCACCTTTCTGAGCCTCTGTCGACTCATCCATGTGCCCTGACTGCCATGTGAGCTGGTGAGTTGTTTGAGAATGTGAAGACGTTGAGTCTTGCCTTAAACCAAAGGCAGTTCCACTTCTCCTGGCTTCAAACCAGAAGCTCTGCCTGACAGCCCTCTATTCTGCTGACCTTGGCCTCCTGGCCAAGGAGTCCACTCCCAGTTGGAGTGGGGTGCAAGGGACCCATTTAGGTGACACTATAAGCCATCACTGTTTATTTCTGGTTTTGTTTTAACCTGTAGTATTTAATGAAATTAAATGCCAGAAGATAAGTGGCTATCATGTAGTATATTTCATGTAAAACTCCTGAGAGTGAACCAGGATCCCACCTCCTCATAAGCCACCATTTCACATGTTTATTTCTTTATGGCCCTCACTCTATCATGTGTCTAAGTGAAACACAGAGAGTAATAGCAAACACCTTGCTCTTCCTTCACCCAGGGCATCTCTTGTGAAGTGGCTAGGGTGACAGGTGCTCAGGAACAGCATCCTCACACCACCACCCTCCTCGTTCTCCTCCCAGCACTGAAGCTTCACTTCCTATGCTGCCTCCACTTCAGGCAATGTCATGGTCACAAAGCAGAAGGAATGCACCCTCTTTATTGCTGCCTGAGAAATACTTCCCTCTAAAGTCCTTTAGCTTAAAGCAAGTTCCATACCCACTTGTCTTAAAGTGAGATGGCTCCAATTCTTAGTCATGATCTTGGGTCCACCATGCCATTTAGGTTTGGTGCTGTTTTGAGAACTGGCATAATCAGGGAGAATACTGTCATCTTCCCCTTTCTAGGTGGAGATGGACAGCTGGCCTAGTCCTTTTTTTGGGTTGCTGGGAACCAACACACTAGAAGTATTCATTCCTGGGATTGCCTCTTTGTTCTGTGTGTCTGGAATCCAGAGGCTGTTGAATCTTGGTGCATGTTGCTGGGTGTGGTCTGGACACATGCTACTCCACAGGAAGACTTTGTGGTTGTCCGCGTTTGGCTCTGAGAGGCACTGGATTTAAAGACAAAAGCCCAGGAGTCTAAAGCCTGGTCCTACACTTCTTGGCTATTTAATACTTGAGCACACCACTTAATTTGTTTATAGTTGAAATTCTTCACCTGTGAAATGATGATGAGACACTACCTATCCTTTCCACACCTCCAGGTGTAAGGATCAAACAAGTCTAAAATATTCATAGGAAAGGTGAAACCTGAACTGGATCTTAATGGGAACTGTGGCAATGGCTCAACTGTTTTGTTGAAGTAATGGGCTTGCGTGGGGAGATGGGCTACAGGAAAGGTTAGAGCCAGATTTGGCAGAGCCTTGGATGCCAGGCTCAGAGTGTAAACTGTACCCTGTGAGGAGTGTAAGGTTTTAAGCAGAGATGTGACATGACTAGTGTCAGGTTTGAACAGTATGATGATGGTGATGGACTGAAAGAAAATGAGAGGCAAAGAGACCAGTTAGAGGAATGTTATAGGAACTCAGAAGAGAGCCTTTGCTTGGTTACACTAGGAAAAAGTACCATGAAGGGAGAGATTACTAGTCCCAGTAGTAGATAAAATATGGTAGAGGAAAGGCAAGAAATGTCAAAAATGTCTCCCAAGATGTGGCACTTGGGAGGAGGATGCCCTTGGTAGCCAAAGGAAAAGCTCACTGTCACGGTGTTCACAGTAGTAGCATAGTCATTAACAGCATTGTTTTAAAGGTAGGACGATAAGTTTGATTGTAGACATCACACTTTTCCTTGAATCCAAGCTACCATTCAATCATCGAATATACTATTATCTTAAGAAAAGGAACAATTGAAAGACGTCATCAATTATAAGACAAATCCAGATTTCAGAGATGTTACAATGGGAAGAATTTTCCTTAGAATCAATGAAGTGCAGCAGTTCTGTCACACTTTCAGTCCCATTCCTGTGTATCAAAATGGCTTTCTTCTATTAGGCCAAGAGGGAAGCCAGAAGACCTGAAATTTTTCAACCAAACATTGAGCCAAAGGTCATTACCATGAACTTAGATGGTTTTCAAGCCATAAGTTTAATTTCAGCAAATTCTCCTCATCTGAAAAATGGGGTAACAACATTTCTCTTACAATATTGTTTTTGGGGATCAATTAAAATGATTGCAGAGCACATGTGAGCCTGAGAAGGAAAGAGGGGTGGTGACTATGTGACTAAGGAGAATGGTATCTTGGGAGAGTTTGTTGAAGTGACAGGCAACACAGTGCCAATGGGACAGGGAGGCTTCCCCAGGGCCACTAGTCTGTTAGTTGTTTCTCTGGTTATAAAAATAGCACCTGTTATGCTGGGGGTATAGCTCAGTGGTCGAGCACTTTCCTACCATGCACGAGACCCTGGGTTTGATACCTAGCACACACACACTCACACACACTAGCACCTGCTCCTGGTAAAAATGTTTAAAAGTAACAGAGGAATAGGAATAGGAAACACCTGCCTAGCATGTGTGAGACCCTGGGTTCAGTCCCCAGTACCACAAAGAGAGAGAGAGACAGAAGAAAAAAAGAGTTAACAGGAAACACTTAAGCCCTTCATCTGGAGCTAAAATATAGTGTTCCCATGCTTCCACCCTGCTTCTAGGGTCTTCAGTTTGCTTTCAGTTCATTTCAGTTCATTTGGGGCTTGGGATTTGAGTTTTGTGGGTTTTATCTTTCTTTCAGATAGTTGAGATATTCCTGACAAAGCAATCTAGTATTCCAGTTATTAGCTTGCTTTTGCCTTCTAGTGTGTGTAAGCATTTTTCACATCATACACAATTTCTTCTTAAACATTGACAGTGGCTGCAGGTGTCCCAGCAAGTGACTCCTATGGTTTTTAGCCCAGCTGTGGGTCCTAGTCACCTGGGGAACTTTTAAAAATGTACATATCTGGGCCCCACTCAATTGTTATCAAGTGCCTGTGATCTGAAATCAGTGCCAAGGCCCACCACATTATCCTAATTCTGGTCTTTTTGATTTGGGGTACCAGTTTACAATTTTAAATCACACTGTAGTGAATATCTTTATATAAATCTTCATGCATGGTCAGAATCATGTTCATAGCATGTGGATTTACTGGGTCAAAGGATCTGAGTACACTTAAGGCCTTTATAGCTAAGATGAGGGAGAAACAGGTGGCAGTGTGCAGGGCACAGCCCCTGAGGCAGATGCACAGCAGCACTTAAGACCAGCAGAAGGCCAAGGGCGAAGGGCCTGCAGGGTGAGAATCCCCAGCAGAGCGTGAGAGCGACCCACCACTAACTGCCAGCCCCTCTGACTCACCTGCCCTTGCTGATGTGTGGTCTGTCAGGGTCCTTTCTGGGCAGTGATGGTGTGGTGTCTTTCCACCCTGGACCAGTGATGCAATCATGGGACTCAGAGTCCTGCAGAGTCACAATATAGTGTCCTGTTAGAATATGAAACCTATGAAACTGCTCCTTTCTGCTCTCCTCCCAGCTAACTTGTGACTCTGAGCAGGTCACTTTACTTCCTTGAGCCTCAGTTGCCTTTCCATACACTGAATGTGTTACCCCCTCCTTGCAGGAGTATAGTGTTACCTAAATGAGCCCACACAGTGCCTGCTCCTCAGGCTGTGAGAGTTAGCTGTCCCCTGCCTCTCACCTGTGATCTCCTCCCTGCTGAGGAGGATCCTACCATCCAGGAGCAGCTTGTGGGACAGGTCCTGTTGGGCCACTCAGTGTCTGCCCAGCTCTGTGATCAGGGGTCAAGTCCTAGCCTGAGAAGCAAAGATAGCAACTGTGTCTAAAGACCCTTTCCCTGGCTCCATGCACTTGAGATAACTCCTTAGTCTTTGTTTCCTTTCCTGCTGGAAAAAATTCAAATTGCAGCTGGCTAGGGAGCCTCTTGAGCTTTGTTGTCTCCTTCTGTCCAGAGGGAAAGGGAAGGGGCCGTTTGCTGAGCCCAGTCTTGGGCCAGAAGTAGCCTGTGCCTCTCCATATGCCTTCTGCAGGGGACTGTGGGCCTGGCCCAGGGCAGTGGTGTGACTCTTCAGGGCTAGTTGAATTGTTGCAAAGGGGTCTTCAGGGATGAGAAAGTGAGATAATGAGACAACAAGGATGTCAGGCCACAGCTAAGTCTCCCATCTTCTCATGGCCCCCCACATGACGAGGAGTGGCTTGGCTCACCTTCAAGTTGCTTCATGTCCGTAATTCCCCATGACTGCCCCATCTGTCCATTTTACAGATGGGGAATGGAGGTTCAGATTGCCATCAAACCCGGAGGCAAATTCCTCCTGACTCCAGCATCCAGGTTCCTTCCACTGCACCCTCTTGCCTGTCTTTGTTCTAGTTCCCACAAGTTCCATGTTAGTGATTCCTTCCCTCAGCATTTCCAGCACCAGACACAGGTCATGGCACAGTCTGTAGGCATCAGTGAGTATATTTTGAAATAATGGTTGGAAAGATGGAGGAAAGAAAATAAGGAATGAGAAATCTTTGAGGCAGGAAGGTAGCTCTGGGCCTCCTTTCAGTGTACATACATTGTTTTCTGTCCTGTGTGTAGGCTTTAGAGTTTGCTGCTGTCTTGCAGAGGGGAGGGTATCTGTAAATCACAAGGGCATGTGGCCCATTTTTCAGTCACCTGGAGAATATCAGATGCAAAGCCCAAGATATTTAACAGTATGGGCCAAGCCAACTTGTTCCCTACTGAAATGGCAGAACCACTAGCAGCCAGGAAGCCCCATTCCAAGAAACCCCCTTTATCCATGTCAAGTTGCAGCCCAGGCTCCAGCTCATTTATTTAGGCCTTTCTTGCTCTCTGACACGCCTCCTAGCAGTTGCCAGGCAACTCTAGGAGTAGCAGTGTGTGTGTGTTGGGGATTAACTAGTTAGGGCTGGGGTCCTTTTTGGCAAGAAGGGGAAAAAAGACAAATGAGTTTAATTGCTAGGCCAAGGATCCTTTCTCTGCTTGGTAGAAGATTGCAACTTTGGGAGGGTATGTAATAGCTGTGTGGCTCTTGAATTAGCCTCAAATGTTCTTTCTCTGATGAATGAATTTTTTAAAGAATCTTTTACTTCCCTCCTTTGTTTAAAATTATATCATTATGAAATCTGAAGACTAACCCTCCCTCTCAAAAAGCATTTCATAGCACAATGGTCTCAGTTTTAAAGAACTTTTGAAAAGAGATTTGTATACGTCCCTTTCACCCGCTCTTCTGTGCAGAGTTTATTTCTCAGCTCGTGCTACATGGAGTTCTCTTACAGCAGTGCATGTAGAGCTGCCTCCCAGGTCTGGCTGCTCAGGTTCAAAATCAGTGCATATTGGTGCTGGAAGACACATCCTATCCTGGACCAGTGTCTATGCAAAGGCCAGAATAGATGGAGCCCTGTGGGAATTGGTTATTCAGCCAGCTCCTGGAGCCCTCTCAGGGCTAACTTGCTGGCTGGGCTTCCCCAAGATGGAGGGAGCACAGCCCTGCACACCAGTGGCCAGTGCTGGGTAGGGACAGTGAACAAGTTCTTAAAACAGGCAACAGCCCACTCATTCTAGTCCTGCTTTCTCAGTCCATTTCAGGTTCAGCTGTGGGGACACAGGCGTCATCTACCTTATAGCCCCTGATTTTGCACATGATTCTGCTGAGTCACATTTATCCATCTAAAACCCCTTGGAGGCACAGAAGTTAAGATAAAGGCAGATTGATAGCCTGGCTTTCAAGCATGAATGCACGGGGCTGTGCTGGAGCAGGTCAGAAAGACACCACGTGTATCTGTATCCTACTTGAGTAACACTGTTCATCTCATGGTTTTGGAAAAAAGAATCTGTATTTATATTTGTTTTTAGTGTAATAAAAGGTAGAAAAAAACATATTAAAAGTAGAAATATTAAAACATCACCATAGTCCCACTGAACATACCTTTTATATTTACTCACTTGTTTTTCATTATGCAGAAGGTTTGCAAAGCTGCAGTCAAATCTGAGTTTAAAGTTTGCTCCTCTCTCATTTAATGTAACATCATATGCTGCTGCAGCCCATGCTGAACATTTAGGTTGTTTCCCATCTTTTTTTTTTTTTTTTTTTTTTTTTTTTTTTTTTTTGGTACCGGGGATTGAACTCAGGGGCACTTGACCACTGGGCCACATCCCCAGCCCTTTTTTGTATTTTATTAGAGACAGGGTCTCACTGAGTTGCCAAGTGCCTCGCCATTGCTGAGGCTGGCTTTGAATTCGCGATCCTCCTGCCTCAGCCTCCCAAGTACTGGGATTACAGGCGTGCGCCACCGCGCCCGGCTATGTTTCCCATCTTTTAATACTATATTATTCCACTGAACATCTTCATGAATGAAGATTTGAAATGCTATATTTCGAAACCTTCTGAGTAGAAGAAATTTAAGTCTGTGTGTAGGAGCCTGACTCTGGGGCCCAACCTGTTTCAACATGGTAAGGTGGTCAATTTCAGCCAACTCAGATCTAAGTGGCTCAGAATGGGAAGAACAAAGAGCCCTTAGTGGGTAGTGTGCACTCCCTGCCTCCATGTACCAAAACAGAGCATTCCTAGAACATACATAAGGGTCATGACTAATTCATCTGTGCCTCCATCTTGTGCTATAAAAGGTTTGAGGAACCTTAAGACACTACATACAGTACTGCAGAACGAGAGGATATGAGGAAACAAAGAAAAAGGAGGGTAGTAGGCGAAGGCCTGGAGGATTCTGGTGTGTGAGCCCATGGGCACCCACTATTCTCCACAGAGCTGGGAGTGGTAGAGCTGGGAATCAAATGCATCAGCCCAGATCTGTCTTCAGACCCTCCCCCTTCTTTCCCTAATTGTGGAAAATATAAAATATGTACAACATACAACCATTATAACTATTGTTAAGTATCCAGTCAGTGATGTCACTTGCATACACATGGTTGTGCAACCACCACTGAATCTCTTTTCAGAACTTTTCTTCACTCCAAACAAAAACTCTCTATTAAGCAATAACTTCCCATTCTGTCTCACCCACCCCCAGGATCTGGTAACCTCTAATCTATCTTCCGTCTCTGTGAATTTCTCTGTTCCACCTGTTTCGTGAAAGTAGAATCATACAATTTGTCCTTTGGTGTCTCGTGTATTTTACTTAGCATGTTTTCAAGGTTCATCCACAGTGTAGCAGGTATCAAAATTTCATCCCTTTTTAAGATTGAGTAATATTCCACTGTGTGGGTAGACATTTATTTATCCATTCATCTGTTGATGGATATATGAGTTGTTTCTACTTTTTGGCTGTTGTGAATAATGCTGCTATGAACACTGTTAATCTGAACACCTGTTTACCATTCTTTTGGAAATGTGCCTAGGAGTGGAATTGCTGGGTCACATGCTAATTTTCTGCTTAACTTTTTGCTTTGTTTTATTGTTTACAATGCTGGGGATGGAACCCAGGCAGGGCCTTGTGCATGCTAGGTGAGCACTTTACCACAGAGCTATGCCCCTACCCCCCACCCCCGTGTTGTACTTGTTGAAGAACCACCAAACTCTTTTCTACACAGAGCACCAGCTTTTGTTACATGAATGGTAGTATCTTTGTAAAGCATGCATATGTACCCTTAAATGGTCTATAGGAAAAGTTTGTGAAGAATTTTCTTACTTTTCAATTTATTTCAGGTGGGCAGGTAAGGAGTTATAGCCAGACCCACCAGCCTGAGCTAAGCAGATGCCCTGTCGGCAGGAGTCTGAGGTGGACTTCAGGAAGAACTAGTAATTTATTGGTGGTTTTTTCCCCTCCTTCTGATTTGATAGTTATCTGAAGTCAAGATCATGTCCTAGAAAAGAAGCAGGGATGGAGGGTTTCTGGCAACCACTACAGTAGCTCTGTGGCTCTAAGTGGCTCAGGAGGCAAGTGAGTGTGATGGAAAGAGTATAGCCTTGCGTGTTACCTGGGTTTTGATTCTGGCTCTGTCATTACTGGAGAATGACTTTTTAGAAGTTACTTAACCCCTCTGAGTTTTGGTGTTCTCATTTGTAAAATGGAAAAAGCACCAACCTTGTAGGACTGTTGAGAAGAATAATAACAATGTATATAAAACACCAGCACAATGCCTTTCTGACTAAATGATAATGACTCTTCCTGGGTGACAAGAAAGTAGAGGAGAAAGAGGAGGAGAATGAGACTGCTGCCGTGTTCTAGAATAGTGGTGTTCATTCTTGCTCAGCAAGTGTCAGGGTACCTGTGACCATGCAAAACAAATGAAATTCTGGCCCTTTTCATCATGTCATATTTTTAAAAATATTTTTTAGTTGTAGTTGGACCCAATACCTTTTATTTTATTTATGTGGTGCTGAGGATCGAACCTAGGGCCTCACACATGCAAGACAAGCACACTACCGCTGAGCCATAGCCCCAGCCCCTCATCATATCATCTTTTGAATTAGCTGTGAAAGTAGTCCTTTTATCTCAAATGACACATCAAAGATTCTAAATAAATCACATATTTATTTCCTTTAATATTCATTTTGTATTTATTCTTCCATGCTGTTGCTCACCAACACTTACAGGAAAATGGTGATAGTACATGCCAAGTGTTAAAATTAAGAGATGCATTAGAGTCGGTTTTTTAAATACATTAGAGAAAATGTAATTTAATTTTCTTTTTTTTTTCCATCAAAATCATTTTTTGCCTATATTGAGAAGAGATGACTATTGTTCAATTTTGACTCTCCACTGCACAGGGATACTGGAGTTACTCAGGAACACAGTTTAGGAGTCCTGTTACCTTGGAGTCACACAATAAATGTTTGATGAACTGAGAACCATTGTTCTAGAAGTAGATTGCCCAACTAAAAAGTAGGTCCCTAAGTGAAAGAAGATGAGAACTGGCAGGAAATCCACTTAAACACTAAGATCAAACTCAACCAAATGATTTCAAAGAGCATCACTGAATGCAATGAAAATGAAATTCCTCTAAAATGCTTGAAAATAAAACACAGCCAGTGTATCTTAGATTATCCCAGAGGAATTCTAGTCTTTAACTTGGTGTCATGTCATAATCCTGGCTCCTTTTTGACTTGCTCCTTTAGAACGAGGCTGTTTTGTATGCCTAGGTCCGTCACCTAGTCTGATATTAGTATGTGCTCATTTGATTCTGTTGAATGAATGGGTGAACCTGCTTTCTAGTGCTGTGCATCAGAAAGAGTGGTGGTCATATTTCAGAGTTGCACAATACAGATATTTAGTCCAAAAGCATTGTATCACCCATAGCTTCATCCTAGAATGTAAGAAAAATCAACTACACAAGCACAACACATGTCAACCACACGTGAAACAAAGACACAGCCCAGCAGCTGTATAGTAGCTGACCAGAGCTACCATGAGAAATCATGTACAGTAAATATTCTCCTCTAGTTAGAAGTGTGCAAGAGATGAGTATATTCATGGATTAAACTACATCCACTGAGGCAGTATTAAACACTGTAGATTTGTTGGAAGCAATGGCACAGAGAAATGGTTTTTCTTACTGGTGTTTTTTTTTTTTAATATTTATTTATTTGTTCTTTTTAGTTCTACACAATGTATTTATTCTTTACGTGGTGCTGAGGATCGAACCCGGGCCGCGCACGTGCTAGGCGAGCGCTCTACCGCTAAGCCACAATCTCAGCCTCTTACTGGTGTTTTAAATCAAATAAGCTTGCTTTAGGGTCTTTTGTTTCTTCAGTGAGAATATGAAAAGGAAACATTTCTGGTCCATTTTCAAATAATGATAACACTGGACAAGATAGAGCCTGAACTGATCCTATGTGACTTCATATGCTTAGCTGTCCTGTGAGCTCTCCAGCAACAAGGTATCTTCTTCTTCCTCATACCCCAGCACACAGGAGAGAGCCCATGTCATAGATGGAGGGATGGTGTTTGGTATTTTTGGTGTCTAAAAGATAAAATATAGATTTCATTCCTCCTCCCTGCTCTTAGATATTCATCCACTGATTTTCTATGGGGTGTGGATACATTCTCTGAAATAAATGGCTACATCACAGTCTGATACCACCCTTCCACAAAGATCTTGAAGACTGTTCCAGAAGGCAGTGGAGTATCATGTTTACTCATGTCCCTGGCACAGAGCCTGATACACAAAAGATGCTCAATAACTATCTATTGTGTGCATGAAATTATCAATAGTTCTTAATTTTTATGTATTAAGACTTGAAGTCGTAAGAAAAAGAGAATGCCAAGCATTTATTATACTTTAAGCTCTTTACATAATATCCCCTTGATTCTTAAAATACCCAAATAGGGAGAGTGATATAGCCCCATTTGATTGATGAGAAACTGAGGCTAGAAAGGTTATGTCACTTTTTAAGAAGTGGCAGAGCCAGGATTCGGACCCTCCATCTGCCTGATTCTGGCGACCATGCTCTTTTCCCCTGACCGCTCTCCGCAGTGGTAACTGCCATATGGTCCATGTTACATGCAGTTTGAGGGCATTTCAGAAGAAAACTGAGCTGGTTTCCTCTTAGGAGTCAATTTCTTTAATCTGTGCAAATGTTTCTTGGCAAATACAGGTTAAACTAACACCATTTGTAAACTATTTTGCAAAGGGGAGATGTCAAAATTTCATATCTTTTTTTAAAACATTCCTTTAATAATTTTAATTGCCTAATATTTTGTTGTTTAAATATTTGATATTTATGGTGATAATTGGATGAAAAAGTAAAACACTGGTTCAATGTAGCCCTTCCTCCTCTTTTCCTGGGCTGACACCTAGTGGCCAGCTTTCTCACAGCAGTAATAAACCATGTTTCTGGGTGGCTGTTTTCTAGTTGATTTGGGAATTTAAAATAAAATCAGCTTTCACCATAATAAAAGTATCTATGTTAATATAAGATTGATTTATTAAGAATCATAATTTTGTTGGTGGGGTAGGTATTGGGGATTAAACTCAGCCCTCACGCATGCTATACACAGGCTCACATTCACTGAGCTATATCCAGCTTTTTTTTCTTTTTTTTGAGACAGAGTATCACTAAGTTGCTGAGGCTGGCCTTGAACTTGTAATCCTCCTGCCTCAACCTCCACAGTCACTTGGATACAGGTGTGCACAACATGCCTGACTGAATAGGTATCATCTTAACAATAGACCTTTTATTTGATTTATTGTGAATTGTAAGTCAATTATAATCAAGCCTTGATAGCAGAAAACGACATAGTATTTGAAACCTTAGGATACTTAGTCCCCCTGTACATCTGACCACATGTCCACTCTGCCGTGGACAAATAAGACCTAGTCGCTATTCTTAAGGACAGTGAAGAGGCAGAGAAAGAAAATCAGGAGAGAGTTGTACAAATGGGTGGCAACTGCTACAGTAGAATGTTGTACAGGTTGTCAAAGGCAGAGTTAATCACTTCCGCCTGAGTGCCAGGGGCAGTTTTCCAGAAAGAGAAGAAATAGGAGTTTTCCAGGTGCAGGGGGCAGGAAGTAGTGCTTACAGAGGCAAGGGGCCTTGGAAGGACATGGCATAGTCAGGTGCTGTGAGTGATGCTGTGGCTGGAGTATAGACAGGAAAGAGAAGTGAGGCTAAGGATGAAGGTGGGAACGGCTAATTCCTAATTCGTGAGAAACCTTGAAAGCCACTAAAGGGCTTAGCACTAATACCATTAACTAGCATTTCCAGACCAGTATTCCTTAAAATATTAGACCCACAAGATGTTGATATGTTTTCTAATCTCATAAATTTTGGAATCATCACATTATTGCAAACTTTAACTCATATATATCAATGCATATTACCAAAGCCCTGCCGTTAAAACAAAACCCCTGCTGTTAAGAAAAAACTTGGTTAAGTTTGTTTAACCCAGAGCTCTTCAAAACACTTTTTCTTCAGAAAATATCTATTAATATTCCATGAATCTAGTGCTTCTTGCAGCAGTTTGGGAAACACTGCTGTAACTCATGGTTAGTGGTGAGTGTCTCTTACTGTAGGACCAGGGAATTAGGATGCCAGCTGTGTTCATTTAACCCAGTCTTGTGGCTGTGAACCTCTTTTTCCAAAGCATTTCTTGTCTGGCTAGACAGAGGTTTTGGGACAACAGGTTATCTTGTTGCCGCTTAGTCCTGTAGGTCCAGCAACTTAGTGTATCAGAATCTAACCAGAACAACAGAAAGGGGAAATAATAAATACATGGAAAAGGCTAAAGACATGAGGAGGAGCTGAGATTCAGAAGGGGGAGGCAGAGATAGCTAGTCCAGAGACTAGCAACAGCAGAGATGGTGTTCCTGAGGCCAGAGGCCACGTCACTTGACGAACACTGGTACCTGTAGCATGGTGGCTTGAGTCAAGAGGAGACAAGCCATTGCTGGACAGGCCACGCAAGAAGGTAGGGAGAGAGTGGAGAAATATTCCTGCTTCCCCTTTCTTTTTCTCCTCCTCATCTCACCAGTGCCTCACACAGGCCAACCTCCAGTGGAAACTAGCTAATCTGGGAGCCCAAGAGCAACATGTGCAGGGATCAGCCTCTTGTCTGCACAGTACAGAGCAGAGGCGTGGGGGTGAGTTTGAGGACAAGCAGGCACAGAACCAGCCCTACCAGATCCCAGATGGTAAGGCTATTTAGGGACTCACCTCTTGCCCCAGGCAAATAGAACATGGTGAATAACAAAGGGAAGCCCCTTGAGTTACAGCTAGACTTGATGCCATCCTGGACTCTACCTCTTCTAAACTGTTAGACTCTAGGCAAGTTGCTATGCCTTTCTGAACCCCTTTCCTCAAGTATAGACTAGAAGAGAATTTCTACTTAACTGATGTCTTCCCAGGGCTTTCTTGGCATATGTCTGGCTGGTTCCTGATTTATAATGAAATAAGAGCAAGATGTTTAAAACTTTGTGGGCTTAGCCTAGAGCTAACAGGAATGTCAGAAATCCACTTGTGTCAATTGACTACCCCCAAATGTCAGTGAATTTGCTGAAGTTTTGTTAGCTCACAATTAGTAGCTAGCGGATATCTAATTTCTTATCTTAATGTATTCTCTTCCTAGAGGCTGGAGACTGGGGGAAAGTTGTAAAAATGTACAATGGGATATTCAAGTGATAGAGGAGTACTCTGCATGAATTGTAAGAATCAGTTCGGTACAAGCTAAAGAAAATTGAGATTCCAAGAGAACTACTGCTTAAAAGCAGTGAGGCCCTACCCTGAACTGCACATTTTTCATTTGTTAAATGAGGATAAAAATGCCACCTTCATAAAATTGTTTTGAGAATTAAATGCAATGGCAGCCATAAAGTACCTGTCCCCTTTTCGTCTTCCCTGCCCTCCACAGCGAACCTTTTATCCAGTGATGCCCAATTCACTGGCAGTCACATTCCATGGAGGCGTGGCAGGATTTTTGGAAAGCCTTTAACTGGAGATTATTTATGTTTGGATTGCTGGTCCCTGTTAGTGATGTGACCTGGCAGGTCTCCTCTCAACCCTGTTCCCATCAGTCACAGCTCACTGGCATTATTCATAAGCTAGTTGCCGAGGACTTTCTTTGCCCATCTTCCCACTGTGCTGCATTTTCACTCTCATCTTCACATTAACAATGGCCTACAGGTTTTGAGGTTGTCCTGAGCAAGTCACCTACCAGCTTAAAAGGTCATCATCTGTTCTCTGAAGGGGACTTCTGTCCTGAGGCAATTGGTGTTATCCTCAATTGATGCATGTTATACAAAAGTAGTATGAAAAAAGGAAACTGATATTTATTGACTCCTGCTTCTTGCCCTATATTTATATTCTTTGGCTAAATATGCACAGACTTACTAGATAAGAAATTTAAAGCAGAGAGAGTTGAAATCACTTAATTCAACAACTGGGAACAATTATTTTCCAAGACCTTCTTCTACACACTCTTCTAGATACTTGGAGAGGCAGCACTGAGCAAAATAAAAGTCCCTCAGCTGCATGTGGTGGTCCATGCCTACAGTTGACAGCTGCTTGGGAGGCTGAGGGGAGGAGGATACCTGGAGCTCAGGTGTCCAAGGCCAGCCTGGGCAACATAGCAAGACCTTATCAGTTCCCCAAAATGAATACAAAGTAGAAGATGATGAAAGTCAATGTATTATGTGTCAGATGGTGTTGATGTTATGCAGAAAAAGCAAGTGGAGAAGGGGGCTGGGGAGAGCCTCCAGGTCAGGCAGGCAGTGGGCAGAATCAGAATGGAACCTAGTCTGTCTACATCTAGAGTTTTCAGTGTTTCCACTGGTCAAAGGCTAATCCTTTTTGGTGATGGTTTCCAGTACTTAGTGAGGAAACATGGACTCTGTATCTTGTTTCTTAGCCTGAATTTGATAACTCGGTGTATGAGGGTGGTGGCTTTGTACTCCTAGAATTCTGGAAATGCTTTTGCTGCACCCCCTGCTGTCAGCAGCATGGAGCTGTTTCTTCCATTTCTGTTTTCCTAGACACATTTAATTTTGTTGCGGAAAACATCTTGCCAGCCTGAGTGTGAGCCCTTGTGCTAAGGAGACTATTATGGCCAGGAGGAGGGTCTTGCTGACTGCTGGGTTCTGAGGGACCCATTGACTAGTTCTCCTATTTCTAAGAAGTGGTGCCATAAGGAATGGCACCTCAGTTTCTGTTTCCTCACTGTTAGGATCCCATCAGTACATTTAATTCCATAAATGAATTCTGGGCACCTCCTCTGCACCAGGCCCAGTGCAGAGGAATCAAAGATGGAAGCTGTGCACAGGAATCAGATAGACCTGGGTTTCAAATAAGGCACAACTGCTTTTCTATTTATGTAAGTTGAGGCAGTCACTTAACCCCTCTGTGCTTCAGTTTGTTCATAAAGTGGGGAGAATAAATGTGATTTGCCTCAGGATTATCTTGAAAACTAAATGAGATAATCCAGCATGGTACCCAGCACTTGATCAGAACTTAATGATGTTTTTAAAATACCTAAGAATGACCCTTTTATTTATAGCTGAGTTTTCTCTACCTTCTACCCTGTGACAAAATGGTGGAGTAGATATGACATTTTCTTCTTCAAAGTATGTTATGTTTTAATAAAAAAGATAGTAATAATTCTCATTATAATGACACTGTTCACAAAGAAATGTTCACATTCAATATTTTTAGCATTTCCTACTAGATCAGTGCCATTATACCTTTTAAAAATTGTTTTTAGTATAAAATGAAACAGATAAAGAAAATTTCCTTAATCCAATACAAGACTTAATGAATTAGTCTAAGACCAGTACTTCCCAGGATAAGAGGTAGAGCTTTCCCTGAAGTCCCTTCCATCACAGCCCTTTCCCTTCCACCAGAAGCACCATCATGCTGTCATAGTAATCAATCACTTCCTTGCATCTTAGAAAAATTGTTTTATCACCCAAATGATTATCTCCAGATAATATAGATTCATTTTTGCCACTAAAAAATGACTTTTAATTTTCTTTTAACTTATAGATTCCTTCTTTATCCCTTTCATTTATTTACTTATAATAAATTATTTGTTGAAGAACCCATACCTGTGGACTTTTCCCTCATTGTGGATTTTGCTAATGGTACAATTTGGGGCAAGTCACATGGTCCTCTGTCTGTATAGAACCTTCTAACTGACAGCTGGGTCCAGAGATTGGATAGACTTGAGGGCAGGACTGTAGGAGGATACTGGATCTGGTCATGTCTCTGTTTAATGATCTTATAGCAATGGCACTTAATGCCTGAATTTGTTTATTCATTGCATGTTGCAAAATGTTACTATTCTGCTTATCATTTATTTGTCATTCATGAGTTGAAATATTTTTACAGAAAGAGACTTTCTCCTTTTTTAATATTTAACCACCATTTAATATAGTATATAGTTGTATAGCAAGGGCAAGATACAAAGTATAGCTTGTATAGCAAGGGCAAATTTCTGATGATTTAAACATATTTGATTTTTAGGTCCTTTTTTATTGTCATTATTGAAACTCAAACTTTCCATCCTTTTTTCTTTCCCAGGGACACTCTACCACTGACCTACATCCCCAACCTTTCTTATTTTTTACTTCTTAATTTAATGAATTGCTTCTCTATCATCCTCCAAAGGTATATATAATTTTTAATTTCTGATGTATTTAAACATATTTGATTGTTTTAGGTCCTTTTTTATTGTCATTATTGAAACTCAAACTTTCCATCCTTTTTTTTTTCCTTCTTTCTAGTTCTCTCCCTGATACTGGGGATTGAATCCAGGGACACTCTACCACTGACCTACATCCCCAACCTTTCTTATTTTTTATTTTGAGGCAAGTTCTCACTAAGTTGACAAGGTTGATCTTGAACTTGGGATCCTCCTGCTTCAGTTTCCCAAGTAGCTGGGATTAGAGGGCAGCTGGGATTGGTGATAGTTCAAATCAAAATTTAAGATGACAGAGCTTTTATTTAACTTCTTCTCCATTGTGTGTGTGTGTGTGTGTGTGTGTGTGTGTGTGTGTAGTTTTGGGGGGGGTTTTGTTTTGTTGTTTGTTTTGTTTTGAAGGGGGTTGTTTCTGTTTTTGTTTTTGATGGTGCTAGGAATGGAACCTAGGACTTGGTGCCTAGTAGGCAAGTACTCTACAACTGAGCCACACTCCCACATTTGTATTTTCTTTCTTGCATACTGAGAATTCTGGTTCTCAAGGACTCAGGATATAATAAAATCAGAAGATTCCATGATTACTAATTTATCTTCATACTCTTCATGATTACATAAATCCTTTTATGTAATATGTCTTGCATATTCTTTTTCTGTTCTCCTCCCAGCTTTTGTCTAACTGTATTTACATTGCTAGAAAGTACAACCATCACACATCCTTAGGCCTCCTTTGGTCTTAATCTTCAGATAACCGTGTGTTACACCAGTCCTAATGGTAACTTCTCTTCAGTCATTTTTGGTTGTCCGAAGCTTGCTTCTTAGTGGGTTCCTTAGGGAAGGGTACAGGGAATAATATTCCCTCAGGTATTAAATATTAGTAATAGCTTTTCTATGCCTTTATACATTAAAGTCAGTTTTGCTGGGTATAAAATCCTTGACTTATACCCTTAAACTTTCTTTCCTTGAGTATCTTAAACATATTCCTCCATTTTCTTCTGGCAAATGTGTTGTTGTCAAAGCCTGATAAAAATCTTAATTTTCTTTTGTTAATATGTCTTTTTTTTTTTTTTTTTTTTTAACCAAGTGCCCAGGGATTTTTTTTCCCCCTCTCTTCTCTTTCTTTGGAGTTCAGTAAATTTACTAGACTGTCTTAGGTAGACATTCTGCTTCTGTAATCTCAGCTAGATAATCTGTCTAGGTTTTTGTTTGTTTGTTTGGAACTGGAAATTTAACCCAGGAGCACTTTGACACTGAGCTACATCCTCTGGCCCTTCTTATTTTTTATTTTGAGACAGGGTCCCACTAAGTTGTTTAGAGCCTCACTAAGTTGCTGAACTAAGTTGAACTTCCAATCCTCCTGTCTCAGCCTTCCGAGTCACTGGGATTACAGGAGTGTACCACCACACAGAGCCCACACATAAGATTTCATAATCTCCTCTTTATTTCAGGAAAATTATTTTTTAATTACAGGTTTTAGCATTGGTTTAGGATTTGGTTTTTCTTCTTCAGAGACTCCAATTAGATGTGCATTCAATCTTTACCTATGTTCAGTATTTTCCACTTTCTTTAAAATCTTTTTATCTCCTTATTTCTTTTTCATTGTTAATACTTGATATTATTTTTGAGAGATAAGTACTCTTCATTTTTTGAATTGTAAAGTTTTTCTATTTTTCTTAAGGTATTATCTATTGAGTTGATTTCCTCATATCCCTTCTTAGTCTTTATTTCTGAAAATACTTTTTCTTTAATTTCTGAATCTTTCCTGGGTTTTATCTTCTCATTTCTAAGGTTTTATAATTCAGCTATACATTGTTCTTTCATGCCTTGTGCCATTATCTTAATGTGTTTACCTCATTTTGACACAATATTTTATAGTTTTAATCCATTTGTGGGCATTTTTTTCAGGCATGCTTTCTTTGTCTATAGGGATGTTATTTCGTTCCTTTTTATTTTCCTTATAATAACTTTGTGTGAGATTTGACCTTGATGATTTTTTGTTATTCATTTTATGTGAAATTAGGTTTCCTGACTTTAGAATGAGTTGGAGTTCAAGAAAGATTTTCTAACTTCACAGAGATGCAGCTCTTCTGTTTTTTTGATAGTGCTCAAAACTTTGGCAGCTGCTTTCTGATGTTTTCTGTGTTCCATTCCCCTGCTTTGATCTACACCTTCTTTTCCCTTCCTCTGTCTTGTCTATGACCTGCTCAGTCTTGATTCTACCCCTAGCAGTTTCTCCCCAGTGTGGCTCTTGTCCTGAAAGGGAGTCCTGATGCATTTTCCTAGGAGTCCACAGGGCTCCATAGAGTCTGCAGGGGCTAGACCACCCAGCCCCTTCAGCCCTATTCCATGGCCTCCATGCATGCTCCTGTTGCAGAGGCAAAACCCTTCCAGCTTAGCAGCTGCTCTCAGATGGGCCCACCAGGTTTTCTGCACACCCCTGATGGCTGGTTTGAGGTTCACTTGTTCTCAGGTATGTCAGCACAGATGTTA
Organism: Tamias sibiricus; assembly: GCA_025594165.1. Classification (NCBI taxonomy): domain Eukaryota; kingdom Metazoa; phylum Chordata; class Mammalia; order Rodentia; family Sciuridae; genus Tamias; species Tamias sibiricus. The sequence goes on along the minus strand of CM046657.1, from coordinate 210,675,572 downwards.
ATACCAAGCAGGTCATTGGTGGTTTGTACTGTTGATGGTACAATAGTGCTCACTTGCCTGATGTTTTGGGTTCACTGTTATAAATGTTGCACGTGTTTGCAAGGTTGTTGTATGTAGCCATTTTGACTTTTTATGTGTAGATTTGATGTGTTGAAACAACTGTATTACCACTGCTGCTTCTAGCCACCACCAGATTTCCAGAACACCTCTTTTGGTTTCTCCATTTCTTCCTAGAAATCCAGAAAGAGGTAAAAATGTCTTTCACAAATATAGTAAGCACCCTTGTAGAACTTACACTCTAGTAGAGGAAGAGAGTGAAAAGGAACAGAAAAAAAATGGAAGAAAATAATTTCAGGTCAGGAAAGTATGCAAAACAAAGCACAGTAAGGGTAGCTGGTGAGGTAGCAAGAACTTTCTGGTACTCCTCTCAAAGAGGTGGCATCTGAACCAACACTTTCATGATGAGAAATAACAGGCATACCAACGTGGAGGCTATGAGTCTTCCAGGCAGATCATGAAGCAAGTCCAGAAAGCAAAGCAGTATGGCTACAGTGGAAGGAGCACAAGGAGCGTCATAGGAGATGAAATCAGAGAGCCAGGCAGGGGCCAGTCATGAAGGCCCTTATTGGCTTAGTTAAAGAATTTGGATTTTAATCTAGGCACAGCAGAAACCTCTGGGGAGGGCTTTAAGCAGAAAGTAGTATGATCCAGTTTAAATTTTGAGGAGTTTGTCTTGGCTGCTATGTGAGGACAGGGCCATAAAGGCATTCGAGTCAAAATCAGGGGACAAACAAGGATCTGGGGAGAGACCACTGTGGCCAGTGGAAATGATAGAAGTGTCGGTTTGGGGGTGTTATCTAGGATAAAGGTAATAGGACTTGGTGATAGGCTGCACGAGTGAAAGAACCAAGTTGCCTGCTGGGCTCCTGGTCTACCTCCAACTATTTGTGTTTTTGAGTCTTATTTCTAAGAGAAGGTCAAGTAGAACTTTGGTCCTAAACACTCACTTTAAAACAAGCGGAAGAGGAAAAAAGTGCCACAGACTGAAAGACAAGTTTGCAACTTTAACTGGCAAAAGGAGGGCTTGATTTCCAGATTATATGAAGAATCTCTATAGATAAAGAAAGATTGAAACAGGAGAGAAATATTGAATAACATTTCACAGGGGAGGTAACATGAATGGTTCATAAACTTAGGAAAATAATGCAACATCATTAATTATCAAGGAAACCAGACTAAGGCCACAGCAGCATTAGATTTTGTGCACGTTAGATTGGCAAAAATTAGGAAGTCATATACTTCTATTGGTGCATATGGGAGCAACAGGAGTTCTTATTTTGCTGGTGTAAGAGTAAACTATAGTACTATGATTTTGGAAAAGAATTGACATTAAAAAATTGAAACACTTGCCCATTTAGGCTAGGAGACATACAAAATGTTTTTATCAACAAAAAAACTGGAAATAATTCAAATACACATTAAAGGAAAATCAGTGAAATTTAGCTATTGACCACATATGAATGAGTGTTAAAGATATATTATGGTCCCTTTCCCCCTTTCCCCCTTCTCCCTTCCTCCCCTTCACCCCTTCCCTTAATAAACCCCCACTTTTTCTAAAAAAAAAAAAAAAAAAAAAAAAGATATATTATGATATTGATTTTTAAGGTCAACAGTAACCAAACTAAAAATTATTTAGGCCATATACATAGATAATAAAACTTTTTTAAATGAAAATTACAGAACACTAAAGAAAGAAATTAAAGAAGACCTTAGAAGATGGAAAGAACTCCCTTGTTCTTGGATAGGTGAAATTAATATTGTCAAAATGACCATACTACCAAAAGCACTATACGGATTTAATGCAATTCCAATCAAAATCCCAGGGACATTCCTCATAGAAATAGAAAAAGCAGTCATGAAATTCATCTGGAAAAATAAGAGACCCAGAATAGCTAAGGCAATCCTTAGCAAAAAGAGTGAAGCAGGTGGCATCACCATACCAGACCTTAAACTATACTATAGAATAGTAACAAACAGCATAGTATTGGCACCAAAATAGACTTGTTGACCAATGGTACAAAATAGAAGACACAGAGACAAACTCATACAAATACAGTTATCTCATATTAGACAAAGTTCCCAAAAACATATATTGGAGAAAGAATGGTGCTAGGAAACCTGGAAATCCATATGCAACAAAATGAAATTAAGCCCCTCTCTCTCACCATGCACAAAACTCAACTCAAAGTGGATCAGGGACCTAGGAATTAAACCAGAGACCCTGTGCCTAATAGAAAAAGTAGGCCCAAATCTTCATCACATTGGATTAGGCCCCGACTTCCTTAATAAGACTCCTATAGTGCAAGAAATAAATGGGATGAATTCAAACTAAAAACTTCTTTTTAGCAAAAGAAACAATCAGTGAGGTGAATAGAGAGCCTACAGAATGGGAACAAATTTTTACCACACACACACACACACACACACACACACACACACACCAGATAGAGAACTAATCTCTAGGATATATAAAGAACTCAAAAATATTAACACCAAACAAAACAACTAACCCAATCAATAAATGGGCCAAGGAACTGAATAGACACTTCTCAGAAGATGATATATAATCCATCAACAAATATATTTTAAAAAATGTTCAACATCTCTAGCAATTAGAGAAATGCAAATCAAAACTAAGATTTCATCTCACTTCCATCCGAATGGCAGCTATTAAGAATACAAACAACAATAAATGTTGGTGAGGATGTGGGGAAAAGGGCACACTCATACGTTGCTGGTGGGACTGCAAATTGGTACCACCAATATGGAAAGCAGTATGGAGATTCCTTGGAATGGAACCACCATTTGACCCAGCTATCCCACTCCTCGGTTTATACCCAAAAAACTTAAAAATAGCATACTATAATAATGCAGCCACATCAATATTTATAGCAGCACAATTTACAACAGCGAAATTGTGGAACCACCTAGATGCTCTTCAGTAGATGAATGGATAAAGAAACTGTGGTATATATACACAATAGAATATTACTCAGTATTAAAAGAGAATAAAATCATGGCATTTGCAAGTAAATGGATGGAGTTGGAGAATATTATGCTAAGTGAAGTAAGCCAATCCCAAAAACCCAAATACCAAATGTTTTCTGTGATAGCAGGATCCATAATGGGGATGGGGGAACAGTATGAAAAGAATGGAGGAATTTTAGATAGGGTAAAGGGAAGGGAGGGGGCAGAGGGTAGGAAAGATCATGGAATGAGATGGACATCATTACCCCCAAGTACATGTATGAAGACATGAATGGTGTGACTCTAATTTGTGTACGACCAGAGACATGAAAAATTGTGCTCTGTATGTGTACTATGAATTGAAATGCATTCTGCTGTCATATATGACAAATTAGAATAAATAAATAAATTTAAATTTTTTTTAAAAAAAAATTAGAAACTATAAAACAGAATTAAGGATAAAAGCCAGGAATGGTGGCACACGCCTATAATCCCAGTGGCTCAGGAAGCTGATCGCAAGTTCAAAGCCAGCCTCAGCAACTTAATGAGAACCTGTCTCAAAAAAAATTTTTTTTAATTAAAAATGTTTATAAAGGGCAGGGAGTGTAGCTCTGTGATTAAGCGCCCCTGGGTTCAATCCCAGGTACCAAAAAAAAAAAAAAATGTAAAATAAAATAAAATAAAAATAAGGGCTAATGGGATGTGGAAAGAGGGGCAGGCAGAGCTAATAGAGGAACATGAACATACTGCAAGGAGGTGAATCATGTCTGCTTTGTTAGATGGCAGGTTCACAGATGTTCATTTTGTTGTGCTACATAACACTGGTTACTATGATCTCTTATATGTAAATATAAATTACTTGGCAAGCAAATCTCAATAGAATTATAAAATTGATGAAGAATTAGTTTCCAAATTCTATCTTTTATTATAATTAAAACCTAGCTCAGAGCTCCCAGGGTCTGGACTACTGTAGTATAACATGTTTCAGACTTCCCAGGGATCCCAAAATGTTAGGCTGGCCCAGGATGTTGAGTTTCTGGGTTTCCATGGTGGCTGTGGAAGAGAGGGGGTGGCTCAACTTGAATGTAAGTAAACATTCTTTCCCATGTTTTTAGTAACTAAATACAGAAAACTCAACTTACAAGCCCTTACCCTAATTTGATGGGCTTTTCTAGGCAAATAGAAGAATTCAGAAACACTATTAGACAAGTAAATGGCTCCCTGCAGCTTTGAACAGAGCATCTCACAATGATTTTGTAGGTCCCCCTTCATAGTGCCAGCATCAAGAACTCTATTCTAATATGCCTAACTGGCTATAAGACTCTTTCCATCCAACCTCTATAACTTCAGACACACCCCAAGACTCTCAGTGCATTTCTTCCTGTCTCGTCCTAAACCTCAGAATGCCAAAAGTAGTGGGATTTTCCTGTAGATTCCACACCCCTATTTTTGGTGTGCTAAGGAGAATGAAATGAATGAATGAATGAATATGTACCATTTTCTCTTTAATCCATGTAAAAATCCAGGTAGGAAGAGGGGAAAAAAAAAAAAAGTCTACCACTAAAATTAGTACAAGTATACAAGTATTTTCAAAATGTTTTCTGAGGGGCTGGGGTTGTGGCTCAGCGGTAGAGCGCTCGCCTTGCACGTGCGCAGCCCGGGTTCGATCCTCTGCACCACGTAAAAATAAAGGCATTGTGTACAACTAAAACAAATAAATAAAATATTTTTTTAAAAATGTTTTCTGAAACGTGGACCCTTCCACGTACGTGACCCAGAGCTCAGTTCTCCACAACCCACATAGCCAATAAGTGGCAGAATTGTGCTTCAGATATAGGACTTGGTTCCATAGAAAATGTACTTTTCAGACTATGGGTGTAGCTCAGTAGTAGAGCATCTTCTTAGCATGTGCAAACCCTGGGTTCAATCCCCAGTATCATTAAAGAAAGGAGAGAAAAGAGAGGAGAGGGAAGGAGGAAGAAAAGGGGGGGGGGGTTGCAGGGGAAATGATTCAACTACAGATGTTGAGAAAGCCAAAATGAGATAATTCATCAATTTATTAGCTTGTAACCCTGAATTTACCCCATGAAATGTCATAAATGTCGTTGCGTCCATGATTGGTTTTTGTGAGTGCCAGCTCTGGGTGAAGCCAGTCTGCATTATTTATGTATGTCTAAGATGCTGTCTTTGATGCTACACCCTGAGCTATAGCCTTACTAGTTGTTTTTTTGTTGATTACTACACACTGCAGTTCTCAGAAGATGTGGTCAGACCTCTAAAAATGACTATCTGGTGAGTCCTATACTGTGGGGGTATAGTAATCCAATTTCTTTCTGTGGTGGATAGATTTTCTGGTATCTTTTAGTTTCTAATTCTCTTAAAAGAAGAGAATTTTATTTTAAAGACAGGTAACTACCATTTTCTAGATTTCCCAATGTAGATTTCACTTGATTTTTCAAAGGATACTATGATAAAAGACATAGACCCCACCTCCACACTTGAATTGCAGTCAGGAAGATTTCAGTCATTAATAGTGCTTTATCCAACAGTGATGGATTGAGGTAAGAGTAGAAGGTTTGACCTAAATTGAGGAACATTCTACAAAAAAGCTGGCCTCTACTCTTCAAAATATTAATGTCTTTCAACAAAAGAAGACCCAAGAAATATTCCAGATTTGAAATCCCTGAGAGACAGAACAACTGAATGCAGTATAGGAGCCAAGATTTTCTTTTGATATAAAAAGACAGTTGGGGGACAATTGGTGAATTCTGGATAAAGTCTGAAGGTTTAATTTTTATTGTATCGATGTTAATTTCCTGATTTTGATCATAGTGCTCAGATTATGTAACAGAACATTCTTGATTTTAGAAAATGTCAATGTCCTGTAACACCTGTTTTGGCAACACTAGATTGTTCCAATGCAGTCTATCTATACATTAAGGAAGAAATTGAGCATAATATGAATTTCATTTGATTTTATTCTAAGTGAAGAACTGTACCATGATAACCAAGATGTATAGGAAAACACAAAACATACGTACACCCCCCCCACACACACACACACAGCACTGAAATATCTACCAGTTACCTTAGTACATCACATGTGGCACGAGCCACCAGCCAGCCTGTCCATATCCAGTGTTATAATTTTCTGTCATTCTTTCACCATTGCATGGTATAGTGACAAGCTACAACCTTTTTTACTACCCACTTCCACAAGCAAACTTCAGACCTTCTTCAATGTAGAATGACATATTGCTTCAGTGTTTATATTTCTAAACTACTTACCATAGGCAAAAATGTGCTGCCATTTTTATTAATGTTCTATCTTCTTTCTGATGTGTCAGTGATGGAGTCTTTGAGTGTTGTACCCCAAGCATGGTGATTTTCAGGAATACACATGCCCATTATAGTAGAATTGTTTATACTTGAGTATTTAGGGTAAAATCATGTCTGCAATTTATTCTCAAATCTTTCAAAGGAACATTGTATATAGAACACATATGTTGGCAGGCATATGTAGTATGTCAGGGAGAAAGAGAGGGATAAAACTAATGTGAAATGTTAACATTGGAGTAAACTGGGCAAAGGATAAATGGTAATTCTTCATACTATTGCATCTTTTCTGTAAATCTGAAATTATATCAAAATAAAAGATAAAAAAGTAAGATAAAGGAAACTGGATATGAGATTTGCAAATTGAAATTCATGTGTGAGAAACTATAAAGCTAAAGAAAAGTGCAAATTACTCAACTGAGAAAATGAACAAAACAGAGGGTGAGAGGGGAGCTTTAAAAAACTTTGTGTAGCCGGGCACGGTGGTGCACGCCTGTAATCCCAGCACTTGGGAGGCTGAGGCAGGAGAATCATGAGTTCAAAGCCAGCCTCAGCAATGACGAGGCACTTAGCAACTCAGTGAGACCCTGTCTTTAATAAACTACAAAAAAAGAGCTGGGGATGTGGCCCAGTAGTCGAGTGCCCCTGAGTTCAATCCCTGGTACCAAATAAATAAATAAATAGATAGATAGATAGATAGATAGATAGATAAATAAATAAAAAATTAAAAAACTTTGTGTAGAGGAAAGCACGAGTTTAGTTTGGTGCAAGCTGTTCATATTTTGCATGAAAATACTACATCTATAAAATGGTAAAAAGAGACATTTTTCTTCATCAGGAAGATGTTTTGGAGGGATCTAACCCAGAGTACTAAAAAACAGAATAAACCTCCATATATGAAAATTATATAAACTAACAATTCTAAATTTACTTAGTGTCTTTGTTCTCTTTCTAAACAAAGCCTTTAATGTACTTTACTCAGTGGGCATTCCCATTTACAGATCTAACTGTTCTTAATACTTTAACTTCCCTTTAAAAAAAAAAAACTAACAAAATATTGACAGTAGTTAATTAGTTTTATAATCTGCCAACATCTCTATTCACCATTATTTCCCTGTGGGTTCATTTTTCTTCCTGCTGAATTATATCTTTAATGTATCTTTTGTGTGTCTGTGTCTGAAACTTTTTGTTATCACTCTTGGAGGATAATTTATCTGGGTATGAAACTATGCATTGAACTTATTTTCCTTTTGTCCTTTGAAGATTTTTTGTCTTGTCTCATCTGTTTTTATTGGTGAAAAATGTGTTATGAGTCCAACTATCATTCTTTAGTAAAAATCCATTTTTTCTCTCTAGAAACTTTTAAGATTTTTCTTTCACCTTATATTCTGCAGTTTGTTCTAATGTATCTAAAATGGATTTATCTTTATCCTTTTTGGTACTTAATGTCTTTTCAATCCCAGTGCTTATGTCGTTCTTTACTTCTGGGAATGTTCTTAGGTATTACCTTTTTAAATACTACTTCTCTGCCATGTCTAGTTTCTCTTTCTTTCTTTCTTCCTTCCTTCCTTTCTTTCTTTCCTTTTTTTTTTTTTTTTTAATTCTGGAAATTCTGACATACAATGTTGGCATTTCCCAATCTGTTATCCATTCTTATAACAGCTCTTTCATCTTCTTTTACTCTTGGTCTCTCTGAGATTTATTCTGGTGAAACCAATAGTATTATCTTATAGAATAAGTGATATTCTTCTAATTTTATGGGTTAAAAACAAGCAAGCTGAGGTTGGATTTTGCCCTAAGTAAAATAGGGCCTGAAGAAACCATGTCTTCTTAACTCCTGACTTAGATTCTGTCTTTTGTGAATTTATGAGTTTATCCCAAAAGTTAAAACCCTAGAACAGTGAAGTAACTTCAGATCACTGTGTTATCCTGTTATGTAGGTGGATGTAATTGGGAGGATGAATGTGACTTCAGCCCTAGACTACAGGATGCCACATGCTAGAAGACCTGAGAAGTATCAAGAGCTATATTTGGCCTCTTTTTCATTTTCATTTTAAGTTGTTTCTGAAAAAGAGAACTTTGATTTTTTTTTTTTTAATGGTGTGCAAAATTTCCATCTTTCCCATTCTTTTGACTGTCCAAATAAACCATTTACCAAGATTTTTTTGTATACCACTTGTCTCCTCTCAGTATCAGAATTTTAGTTTTGTTTTATTGGGCAGATGCTGTTAAACTTAGAATTTTTCAGCAACAGGGAAGTAGTGAAATATTTACCGTACTATTTTATAAATATAAAAAGTCCATTATTGTTATTATTCCACATTTGTTAGGCACCTACAGAATGCCAGGTATCAAGTATCACCATAGTGTAATGAGGGAGGGTCCAAGCTCACACAGATTGTTTCTATGCAAAGCACATCTCTCTTATAATTTATTTTAAATATTATATCTGTTACTTGCTCAAGTAGGTCACTAATATTTTGGGGAGCTCATATCACCCAGGCATTACAACCAAAGATGTGGTCGATACATACATTATTCTGTCACTCATTCATTTAAAAATATTGGCATCAGTTTTAACAGGGGAGCTCACCAGCCCATAAGGAAAACAAACAGGAAAAACAGTTGGAATGCAAAATAATGAAAACTATAATGAAAGAAAGTGCTAGATAAGAGTGGCACAGGGGATGGGTATATAATTCAGTGGTAGAACACTTGCCTAGAATGAGCAAGGCCCTGGGTTCAATGCCCAGCAGCACTGTGGGGAAGAGGGATGGCATAAGAGGATGTAATTAGTTTTGCCCAAATAGATCAAGGGCAGCTTCCCAGAGGAAATAGTCACTTGAAATGGATCTTGAAGGAAAAGTTTTCTAGAAAGTGAAAGTTCACTCCAAATAGAATAACATGCATAAACATTTTTTAAAAAAAAAAAAATCCAAGTTATTCTACATGGCTGATTATAGGATGTGGCTCTGAAAGATGATACTAAGAGGTAGCAGCTGGTTTGCAGAATTCCTTGGATGCCTCACAGAAAGATTGAGTGTCCCTTCTGTTAAACAGGGGGCATCTACTACTCTGGAAATGTTGAGGAAGCTGCGTGGAAGGAGATGACACCAAGACAGGCCAATGCAAAGGCTGCTCCAGTAGCTCTCGGAAGAAACACTGATCTCAGAACTCTAAAGCAGTGGAAATGGAGCAGAGAGAACAAACCTAAGAGAGATCTAAGAATCCAGCCCTGAATAAATGTGGAGCTGGAGGGCAAGGAGTGGTCTGGGGTAACTTCTAGGGTTTTTGCTTGGGGGTCCATGGGGAGAGATTTTTCTTACCATCAAGCTCCAGCAATAAATATGTGGCAACTCTTTCTCTTTCCACCTGTTTCTGACAGGCAATCCCCAATCCTGGAGGAAATAAACAATATTGGTTTCCCCCAGTAGCAGTGTATTAAAGAAGCTGCCCTAGGGAAAAATGGCTTCACTGTCTAAGCAACTTGCTAGGAAACTAATGAGAATAACATGTGGGAACGTAGTTCTCCTAATTTAATGTCTTTGGAGGAATCCTCTCCTTTGCAGAGGATGGCTTTGATACCGAGTTCATGACTCCTGCCTTGAGCTCCCTTTCATCATTGCAGATGGAGTTCTGCTCATGTGTCTTACCAACCTGCTCTATGTTCATGCTCCTTAAAATGTTCTTTCTGAATAATTAGACTTTCTCACTTAATTTTAAAAACATTTCTGATAACTTGTGCACCACATGTGGTGGCAGGTGCTTTCACATATCTCACTCAATACCCATGACAACCTGACAGGTAGGTAGTAACATTGGATTTACAGATGAGGAACTGAGATTGAGACATTAAACTATCAATCCCAGGTCACAAAGCAAGTCAGTAGCAGAATCAAAGCTAGAAGCAGGTTCGTGTTGTATGCCCAATGGTTTTCTACCATCCTGTGTCCAAGCAATCTGGTAATATGAGCTTTCCTGTAGCATGCATCTTTCTTTGAGATTTATATTCAGTCATCCTTTCATTGTTTTCACCATGAATAGACACTCTTTTCTGTCATTACAGTCACCAGACTTGGCACTGGATTGACCACAGGAAATGAAACAGACCAGTGCAAAGAATGACAAGAAATAGGCAATTTTAATACAGTTTAAGGAGTGCTCCAGATGTGTGCAGGGGATGACATGGGAGATTCTAGGAAGGACACTCAAGCAGGCATTGGAACTCAGTGAGAGTACCTCAGAGGAAGTGATATGCACTGAGCTGAGGTCTGAGGACTGAGTAAAATCTAGCCAGGGGAAAGAGGGAGGGAAGAGTTAGGGTTAGGACACAGACACAGGCCCAAGGGAGAGCATGGTAAGAGATGAGAAAAAAGATAGGCCTGGACCAAATCAGAGAGGGTCTTATAAACCACATCAAGATGCTTAAAATGAATCCTGAGGTTGATGGAGCAGTTATGGAAGAGGGTTGTTGTTTTTTTTTTTAAGTGGCTAGGGTAGTAGTGTGAAAAGAGAAGTGATTATTAGACAAGCTCCAAAAGCAGAAACTACCCAGAAGACTATTACCATAATCTAGGGCAAAAATTGAAGCCTGGATAGGGGAAGTGGATGGAGGAAAGGAAGGAGGGAGGATGGGCTCGAAAATGGGGTAGCAAACATGAGTCTTTGTAATTGAGTCAGTGGAAAAGAGAAAGAAAAGTAAAGCAAGACTAACCCAGGTGACTAGGTGGGGCCGTTCCCATCCACAGCACTAGAGGAAGAACCACTTTGTGGGGAGGGAGGAGAAGACTTCAAGTTTATTCATGTTGAGTGTGACACAGTGGATACCCAAAGAGCTGTCACTTAGGCAGCTTCAAACATGAATCGAGAGATCAGGAGAGGGATGAGGTGAAGATTGAGATTGGAGAGATGTTAGCATATGGATGGCAATTAATTAGCCGAGGAGAGGGTATAAAGCAAAAGGAAGGGAGAGCATAAGCTGGAGAACATCTCCAAAAAATGAAGAGCTGGCAGGGGACCCAAACTGAGGACATCCAGAGAGCTGGGAATAAAACCAGGGTAGTACACATACGCCAAGGAATGAGAATGCTTAATCAACAGTGTCTGATGCCACTCACTGAAGACAGGTAACTGGACAAAGACAGGCAACTCCCTGTGGGTTTTCGCCTCTAGAAAGTCTCAGGGATCTTGGGTGAGAGCAGTTTTAATGCGAAGGTGGTGGAGGTCAAGTCTAGACAACCTCTCTAGCTAGGAGGAGGTGGAGCAACAACTTCTCTGGCTGGGAAGGATGATAGTTAGACGGTAGCGAGGACTGAGGGAAGATGGGGGCTTGTCATGTTAACATTGGAAGAGACTTGAGCACATGGGAATGTTAATGAGAAAGAGCTGGGGAGAGGGTGTTGCTAGAACTTGGGCTCTGGGGTGGAAAGGGTGTCCTAGGAATTGAGGACAAGCCCTCTGAGTATCAGATACATAGGTACAAATGTTCAGGAGAAGAGGCCACCAGAGATGGGACCCAGGTAAAGGGAGAGGTGCTGGAGGGAACTTTCCTCTGATAGCTTTAGTTTTTCCTGTGACATCCAGGCCGGGGTATGTATGTGTGTTGGGCACTGGTTGGAGCACAGAGGGACAGGGGTCAACAGATTGGGGAGAGTGAAGAAGGTTTGATGGAGATGGTAGTGTGCACTAGCAGTGTGAGCCTGGAAGGTTTATAGTTTCCTAATGCTGGGGATTTATTCACCTGTGAGGAGGAGTGTGCTTTCCAGTCTGCCTTGTGTTTGGAGCATGTTCTTAAATTATTTCCCCTGTGACTCCTGTAGAGAAGAGTCACATGTGGGCTGATTATTGGTCAGTGAGTTGTTGACCTGTGGAAGAGGGGTCCTGTTAAAGCCATCTTCTCTGTCCTGGCTATGGCATTTGCCTCCTATGTTAATACACAGGTGAATAGAGGCTGACTCTAAAAGTGTTTTCTCTCTTGGAGTTTGGATGACTAGAATGTTTTTCACAGATGCCCTCAAAACAGAGGCTGTGACTTGCTGTGCTCCTTCTGTAGTCATCTTCCCACTTTCTTCCAACAAGGGTAAGTTTGCCCCAGCAGGCCAGGTTGTACCTAGTAGCAGGCCCTAAATGCACAGAACTCTCTGAAGAGGGCTGCCCCACCACTCTGGGCTCCTTACAGTCTCTCCATAGAAACAGAAAGAAGGTGTGTGTAGGTGGAAGGCTTGCCTGGTTTTAGATCTGGCTCTGCTGCTCAGTCACAGTGTGACCCGGAACACGTCTCCTCCTTTTCTGAGCCTCAGTTTTATTACTTATAAAACAGTTATAACACCTATTTCCCAGAGTGGTTCAGAGAAGTTAGCCAACTGGTTTCTATGAAGTGCCTAGCTATAAGAGATCAGCAGTGCCTGTCTATTCCTTTTCCCATTTCCAGTCAAAAGAAAGTACAATTCTCTGTCTTTTCAGAGGTGGGAACAGTTTGTGTTGCAGTCCACTGGTCTTCTCTTGCAGGGCAGCTGTTGGAGGTATGCATCTGGCTCTGCCCCTCAGTTTCCATAATGAAGTTGCCCACCAGGGTCTGTTCACCTGAGCGGGAAAGAACACAGAGGTACAAATGTTCAGGCAGTGGAACAGAAGGACCCCACCTCTCTAAAGACAGCCCTCAACCATTTCCACCCAGCTTCCATCAGCTTGAGACATTACTTGTAGGGGGAAGACAGATGTAGTTCATCATTCCTTCATCAGAGGTCAGATTGGCAGCTTCTGGGGCCAGACCCAGCAAACTCAACACTTAAATGTATACAGTTTGACAGGGGGTGTTTTTAACTTTTTTTGTCTTGATTTGGTTTTTGGTTTTTCTTTTTTGTTTCGTTTATGCCTCCAAATATGGGAAGTAGAGTGTGCCTGGCCTTCAAACCCACAGGTATCCACAGAAAAGGATTTTGAATCTTCTTACTGTGTTTGAGGCTGTTGTTCCTTTATTCAAAAACTATTTATTGAGTGCCTACTGTGAGTGGTATATTAAGCCATATTCTCAGTATCTCAGAGGCCTCATGAGAGGCCCCACACAGGTGGCCTCTTTTAGATAGACATCAGGATGGAGCAATGTTTCCTGAGAATAGTTGTATAAAAGACCTGTCATTCAGTGCCAAGGCAGACCCCAATGTACATGTTTTTCCTCCCAAGATGCCACCAGATCCTTCATTCTTTTCTTCCATACCACCTCCTCTGGTCACCTCTTCTTTTCTCATGCTATTTCTGCAGGCATGGCCCTGTGCTATTGTTTCCTTCCTTGTCAGAGTTTCTTAGTTGTTTAGAGAGCTTCAGGCCCCTGCTGCGTGCACCTCTGAGGAACTGAAGCTTCTGGTCTAAGAGGGTTCTAATGGTTACCACTACTGTGACCTTGATTCCAAGAGCAGACTGTGGTCCCTTGTGTTGAAATACATTGCCAAATATATGAGGTCTCCTGAATTCATTCTAAACCCTCACCTTGCTACTAGTTTTTATTTCCAAGTTGAAGGAGACAGAGAAGAAGAGCCCATGCCCTGGCCTTGTGAGTTCTTCAGCGAGCAGCCAGCCGCTCCTCAGATTTTCACTAGTTCTCCTTTTTATGAGAAAAAATAGGTTAATTTTACAATAGGAAAGGGCTTTCAATTTCAACTCTAATATTCTAAGAACTAGCTGTGAATTGTTTAATTAGTGACCCATTCATGCAAATTTGCAGTAAAACAGGAACCACAGGCTTTGAACCAGGATGAGCTGGCTGAATGACACTAAAACCAAGTCAACCATTGGAGCTTTGGTTCCACATCTTACTCGCTACACATGGAATAAGAATCACTGCCTGCCATGGTTCTTGTGTGACAGACCTCAATAGGATGAGGAACATGAAGTACTGAGCAGAGTGCGGGCCATGCTGCTGGGCATGAGACCAAGTGTTCCTTCCTGTTGCTGTGCCATGAGTGGGGTTCTAATATTGTCCCTCTGTAACAGAGCCAACAGATAATGAGCCCATCGACTGATGGGAGGCGGTGCTCTCAAAACGTTGAACCCTCCCTATTCATACCATTCCCAAATCTGTTTTGGTTTATCAAGTATGTTGCCAACATTTGGGGGATCTCCTAATTCATGTGTGTTAGCAATTAGGTATTCTACCACCATGATTCTCTCCCCCATCAGAGTGTGAGCTTTTTTAAGGGACAGAGTTTCTTAGTCATCTCTATATCTCTGACTCATAGTGGGTCTCATTGGGTGTTTTGGTCAAGACTGCTCAGAGGCTGCCCCCTCTCATAAGCAGATTTGCTTATAGCTCCTCCTCTCTAGCCTTCAGGCCCCTTACAGCTGGGACAGTGTCTAGGACCTCTCACATCCCCAAGGAAGTTATAGTATGCACTGAATATATGCTGGCTGATGGAATCATTAAGTAAAGTCTTCATCAGCCCAGGTCCCAGGACATAGTAGGAACTCATTGAAAGGTAGCACAGTTCCTGTTGTCATTATTAACACCAAAAATTAAAACAAAAAAGAAGAGGAGGAACAAAATAAAGATGGGCATCTAGTCATCCACTTTGGTGTGAAGTGTGGACATTGATTGGAAGACTATTTCAGAGAAACAAAATGGCCCTTTATTCGTTTTGGGGAAGGGAGGAGGGTTAACCAGAGAGTCTTTTTCAAGTGTTTGCTCCATCTTGCTGCCACTTTACTATGTGTGGCTGCTGTTGCTATGGCAATTCTTTAAGCAATTGAATAGAACAGCACTGAGTTGTTGCAAACCAGCTCTAATTGCTCCCGTGCACCAGGCCTGCCCACACGACCACTCTCTGCACAGCATTCCCTTTTTCAGATGCGTATTTTCGTAAATCTCTGGGCATTGTGAGGCTCTCTTGCTCTTGTGACATTGCCATCCTCAGGCAGAGGGCACAAGCACCAGCTCTGGGTGAGAGAGAGGGTTCTACCAATTTTCTCTGTGTGAAGGAACAGTGCAGACCCCCATGCTCAAGGGGGTAGCAGGATGCAGGCTCGATAGGGCCTTGAAACCAAATAAAACATTTGTGGGGTAGGTTTATTATATGTGTTTGCCATTGTCAGGCAATTTCGTCATATTTTTAAAGTCAACCATATCATTTCTGTGCCCTCCTGCCATGAGGGTCCGGTTCACTGAATGGTAAGAACTTCTAGTTTTAACCTCAGTGTGACTGGGGAGAAGAAATGGAGGAAGTTGGCATGGATTGTGACCCTCCTGGATGCAAGGCATTGTTCTGGACACTTTCTATGTGCTCTGTCATGTATTTCACAGATATAGCAGGCAAGGGATGAAAATGGGGGAGGTAGTAGTAGGATCCTATTACAGATGAGGAAACTGAAGGGCAGAGACTTAGAACCCACACAGCCCATGCACGTGAGGCTGGGAATAGACCCCCATTCTGACTGATTGTAAGCCTGTGCTCTCTTCTCTGGGCCACACTGTCTCCCAAGAAGGAGGCCAGCCTTTGATGACACAAATGAGCCAGATTTCAAGTAACTGTGGCACATGTCATTTAGCCAGCTCCCACATTAGCATGCAAGGCCCATCTTTAAGCATCATAAAGTATAAGGGTTATAGTAGGAACAATTTTATCATAACTAGAGCTTCTTTTGAACACTGACCATCAATCAAGCTCCACAGGGCCATGTGGGTATCTCACTTATCATTTTTAAAAAACTTGTAAGAAAGCAAACAAAAAACCTAACAACCTGGGGCTGGGGTTGTGGCTCAGCGGTAGAGCGCGTGCCTAGCACTTGTGCAGCCCGGGTTCAATCCTCAGCACCACGTAAAAATAAAGGCATTGTGTACAACTAAAACAAATAAATAAATATTAAAAAAAAACAACCTAAGAATTAGGTAGTATTCCCATTTTATAGGTGAGTAAGTTGAGCCTCAGAGAAGGTAAGCAACTTGCCCACAGTTGTAACTATAGGGGTGGCAGAGCCAAGTCCAAATATGACTCCAATCACAAGGCTGCCCCTACTGGACTTATTTGGAAATGGATGCTGTATGTGCATTTGAAAACTCTCCTGTCAGAATTCCAGGAGCTTAATAGCCAATGGAAAATTTTTCTTCCTCTTTCTGAAATATCTGTAAAATCAATTTAAACTTACAGTTGACTAGTACCTAAAGACAGGAGCACAGCATTGGCATGAAGGGGAACTGGAGGAAATGCCACCTGGGGAGAGCCTTTCCATAGGCAGCCTCAGTTTGCACGTCTGTGTTTACACTGAGAACCTTCTCAGCTGAGTCCTGCAATGTTAGGATGATAGAATTGCATTTGAAATTTTTCTTTCTCCTTTTTATCATCTTCCCTTTTATTTTAATGGAGTGTGTGTGTGAGATGAGAGGGTATGCAAAAAAAGAAACAACTAAACCCTATTTGCATAGAAATAAAACAAAACTACTCTAGCAGCAGGGTGTTTTTTCTTAATACATTACTCTGATGCATTCACTTAAATGAGTTTTATTGATACCAACTATGTGCCAGGTGCCACACTGGATAGTAGGGATGGAGTAATGTAGCAGGAAGTTTTCACCTGCAGGAAATAGAATGGGATTGAAATGATATGAACTGTATCCATTATGGGATGGTCAGAGGTAGGCACTTAAGCTGTTGGCTTAGTGGGCAACTAACTCACTGATGATATAAAGAATTCATTCTTTCCTTCTCGAGTTGGCAGACCCAGCCTATCAGCCATACTGCCAGGTCTCTAGGTAGCTAGCTGTGTCACTTGTAGGCATTACATCCTGGTAACAATTTCCAAAGGTAGCAGCTCTCCTGATGACTTCTCTCCATGTTCACTGACCAGAATGAAGTCATGTGCCCCAACCAACCTCTGGCATGGAATTGAGACTTGGGATTGGCTTAGACATGAAACCTCTCCCCTGGCTTTAAGGTTGGACCTGGAATACTTTGTCCTCACAGGGCAAGCTAGGAGCATAAACAAAATGGGGATCCTGTTAGGAAATAAAGAGGAGGGAATGAGGTTGGGTAGCAGCCAACAGTAGTGACTATAAATGTGACCCTGGATCCTCAGGGAGCTTCCATTCTAGGGAAATAGTCATCAGGGGAACAGGTTTAAAATGCTGAAACTTCATCCGAGAGATGAGGGAGGAAGTCTGCCAGCCATGTTGGGTGGACCGTAAAAAATGCTCCAGGCAGAGGAGGGAGGCGACTGCACACTGGAGGAACCAGAGGAAACGGGAGCCTTGGGTACCTCAAGTGAGGTAAGCAAATATCTGAAGTTAGAGATTTAGGCAGGGCCAGGTCATGCAGGGTCTTACAGGCCACAGGAAGGAGTTTGAATTTAATTTTAAATCAATAGAAAACCAGCGAAGGGTTGTTAAAACAGTGTGACACGATGAATTTTACATTTTAAAATTCCCACTCGCTGCTGAGAGGGACCTTCACTGAAGCACAGAGAGAATTAGAAGGTCACTGTGACCACCCAGGCAGGAGGCTAAATGACTTGGACTCATGGCATCAATGGAAACAGGGGAAAGAGCTCTTTTGGAAATGGGATCAGCAGGACTCGTCAGCTGTGTGCTGGTCGTTCCCATGTCCTCTCTTCCCCAGTCTTCTCTGTGCTCCCACACAGTCGTTTATCTTGTAAAGTAAATTGTTATGCCCACCTTACAAGTTAGAGATTTCTAAGAAGTGTCCTGCATTGGTTCTCAGCAGGTGGGCCAAGCCAGCTGGGGAGGAGAAGAACTGGGTTCTGATTCTGGGATAGGAGGTAGGATCCACTCAATTAACATTGCATGGGGTTGTTTTCCTAGCCAAAGCTTTTGTTTTTGAGGGTGATATTTTGAGAATTGCTGTCTCCGTGGGAATATCTTAGTTATGTACGGCAGAGCCATCTCTGCGTCTACATTTTCTTGTTTAACACATGGCTGTCTTTATAATGAGTGCCTTCTTTATATGGGGTTATCAGAGTAACTCTGAATCTATTTTACAACTAAATTAATGATATCCAGGAAACATTTATTTGGCTCCTTTTCTATTTATAATATTGTTACCAACTAATTGCCTTTGAATGTTCCTACTTATAGGGTCCTTTGTGCTAGTTAAAATCCATCCCACGTAGGTGAATCCCTAATGCCACTAGGGCTAGCCAGTCACTTGTGAAGATTCTCTTCTTGTCGTAATGACAGGAGCAATCATAAAAATTTATACCAGGGCAAAGGACCAGGTTGAGACAACATCTAAAACATATAGTGTGTATTTTTTTTTCTGATTACAAAAGTAATACATTTCAGCATAAAACATTGGAAAACACAGAAAAGCATAAGAAAAAAAAGATAAAAGGATCATTCACATTCCCACTACCCAGAGTCAACAAGAATTAAATTTTAATACATTTCCTTCTGAATATTTTTATTTCTTTTTATATAATTGAATTCATTCAGTCAATACAGGTTTTTTCTTTTTTCATGTAATTGTGGGGAGCAGGGGTTGGTTTGTGGGGGGGGTTGGCTTTGTTTTTGTTTTTCCTGGTACTGGGGATTGAACCCAGGAGCACTCTACCATTGAGCTACATCCCCCAGCCCTTTTTATTATTTTGAGATAGAGTCTTGCTAAATTGCCAAGGCTGGTTCCAAATTTGCCATCATCCTGCCTCAACCTTCCAAGTTGCTGGAATTACAGGCCAGTACCATGGTGCCTGGCATAACACATAATCATTATCACACAGATTTTCCTAAGGAAAATCGTGAGATACTGTCTGTAATTAGTTGTAAATGATCATATAATTACTTTGCTTAAATTTACTTACCTGTTCCCCTCTTGAGCAACTTAAAACTTTTGTTGTTGTTTTGATGTGAATAATTTTATACAGAAAGAATCATTGGCATTTTAGAGTTTTCCTTAAAGTAAATTTCCATTAATTCCAATGCTGGATTAAAGAATATGCATATTTTCAAGGTTCTTCATACACTTGCCAAGTTACTTTTCATAAATGTTTCACTATTGTTCATTCTTATCAACATTCCATTTATGGCCATCTGGGCTACAACTGGCAGTTTTTATTTTTTTAATCTTTGTTAATTTAATAGGTAAAAACATTAAATTCTGTTTGAATTTTTTTTAATTACTAGTGGTATTCAACTTTTTTCATGTTAATTAGGCAGGCACTTGTTCCTATTATGAACCTGCCCTTGGTCCATTTATCTCTGAGTGCTTGGTGGTTTTTTTGTTTTGTTTTGTCTTTTAGTATTTTTCACTCATTTACATAAGTTTTTCATATATATTCAGCATTAACCTTTTTATAAATTTAGAGAAGATACATTTTTTCTAGTGTGGGACATGTTTTCCTCAATGTACCCAGAGGTACAGAGTACACATCCCGTGCCTGTCACAAAGCTTCAACCTTCACCATCTTGTCATGTTTTTTCCCACTCTCCCCACTTTTTTTTTTCTGGAATATTTTAAGGCAAATCCACATATTTAATTTTATTCTTGTTATATTAATAAACATCTCTAAAAAGTAAAAATTTGACACTTTCTTTTTCCTTCAACTAATTTTTAAAAACTCAAACCTATAGGACAGTTGAAAGAATAGTACAATGCATAGCCACTACCTTCACCCAAGTTCATCCATGATTAGTGTTTTACACATTTACAGTATTTTTCTAAATATGCACCTTTTATTTTGTTATATATATATATATGTATGTGTGTGTTATATATACATTGTGTGTGTGTATTTCAATTCAGTTGAAAGTAAGTTGCAAATATCATGACTCTTACTTCCTAAATATTTCAGCTTTTATCTCCAAAGAACCAGGATACTATTATAATGATAATCACAAAGCCATTATTACTCTCAGGAAATTTGACATCGATACAATGTTAGCTAATATAAATAGATAATCTTTTGTCTACATTCAATTCTCCCAGTTGACTCCAAAGTATTGTTTATAACAATCTTTTTTTTTTTTTTTCTGAATGTATCTGGGCTCAAAGCAAGGGTCACTCGTGTATTGGGTATATATCTCTTTAGTGTCTTTTAGTCTAGAACAGCCCCTCTTGCCTTTTGTTTCATTTTGTCTTGGTCTTTCATGACATTGACAATTTTGGAGAGTCTAGGCAAACTGTCTTATAGAATACCCCACAATGTGGATTTTCTGACTGCTAACCCATGGCTATTCTAAGTAAGCCAAATGCTTCATGTTCATCTTGTACATTTCCTGTCCCAGATCTGGAGTCAGACTTTTCTTTAAGGAGACCCAGTTCCTTTTAGTGGGGAATGGTATTTAGAAACCAGGATCTGGGCACCAGGTGTGTTCACTGCTGCTTCAATTGCTGACTCCAGGCCCTTCAGTGGATAGAACCTGGGCGTAGTACAGGCAAATCCAGACCTACAGTGGCTTCTAACATCCCTATTTCTGTACATTCATGTATTGAACAGCCTTGGATTCACATGGTTGGCTCCAATTCCAATCCAACATAGGAATCATTTCAGTTTCTTCCTGTTACAGATTTGTGACTACATTCTACAAAGGTGAAAACTCTTGCCCTGTTTCCTTAGCATATTTTCTTATTTGTATGGAACCACTCTTCTGTCACTACCCCTGCCTTCTTACCCTCCTTGAACTTTAGGGCTGAGCCTTCACTGTCCACCCCTCACACAAGTTGGAGCCTCCTTTCATGCTAGCCACCTTAGTGCCCGACCACTCCTGCTGCCTCCCTTCCTATGTGGATCCCTCCTGATCTCACCTGAGTTCTGACATCCCATGCCATTTGCTGCCTCACTCTCCCACAAGCACATCCTAATCTCCCTCGGGCTCTGACACCCTGAGCAGGCTGCTCCTCAGCTCAGGCTCCATCCTCAACCTGCCATCCCTTCCACGTGGATGCCTTCTGGGCCCCATTCATGGTAACCGTACTGGGATCGGGACCCAAACTCCTTGGTCATCATTCCAGCTTCGCCCTAGTCCCTCACCTTAGGTTCTGATACCTCATGCTGAGCTGTCATGGTTACACACACACACACACACACACACACACACACACACACGCACAAAGCCTACCTTGCTCGGCCTTCTTGATGATTTTTGGACTGGGGAGAGGGGATTCTGTTTTTCAGTGAATATGTTTTCCTCTTGTTCTAATCTTGTGATCTACACATTTCATACAATTAAGGCTTTGAGGATAGATACTGGGCAAGTCTACAGTTAGGAGGAGAGGGAGGTTTGGGATTGTCATATAAGCTATATCTCAAGCAGGTGTCATTATGGGAAGTTCAGGAAATGATCAACAAGGATATATCACTCTGTTATGTGCAGTCATTTGCTTTCCAGTCACAATGACCCAGATATATTGTCTTACCTATCCTGTCCATGAAACAGCCAGCTAGTTTCTTCCTACCAGTGGTCAGGAAGGCAAGGCTTGGTGTGTTGACTCTGGAGCTGGACGGGGCAGCATTAACCCAAAGCAATACTTCCAGTTCCTTATGTAACCAGGAGGCAAGTTGCCTAACCCTTTGGGGCCCTGGTTTCTCCAACAGTAAAAAGAAGAGATGGACTGGATGATACCCAGAGATTCTTCCACTCTAGCATCCTCAGACCTGGGCCTTTGCTGGCCTTCTTAGCAACCAGATAAAGAGGCGAAGATCTTGCCTGAGAAAATTACAGCATAGCATATAAGTCTGTAGAGAATCTTCCAGTTGCTTCAATTCTGTTCAATCTCACCTGTCCATTGAGACCCACCCTAAAAAAACATGTTTCCTATATGGAACTTCTAATAGCATGTAAGCAATGTGCAGAAAGAACTTACAAAAGGACCTTTTACCACAGAGGGTTGATGGCTTCCAACCAGAGTCTCTGACTCTGAAGCCTGTGAAGTCTCAGCTCCCTCCCTGCTCCAGGATGATTCTTACTGGGGTGTGGGCTGATTAAGGAGGACTGGGAATTGGAGTTGACAGAGAAGCTTGCCCTGACCTCTTAGTCCCAGAGCTCAGGGCCACCCCACAAGGTGTCAGGGCCTCGGACTGACATAAGTAGTAATAACTGGGATGATCCAAATTCCTATAGCCCATTCAGAGAAGCACTACAGTTTTGTAGTCATTCTGTAGTTTCTAGAATACCAGAAATGTTTTAAAATATGGCAGCTTCAGATTACCCATATTGCACAACTGTTAGGCAAATATTTTCAGACACCTGCACATCCCATTTAATTTAATCCTCACAGCAACCCTAAACGCATGGATTATTATCCCCATTTTCCATGTTTAGGAAACCGAGAATCTGGCTGAGATCACACACCCATGAATGGCAGAGCTAGTATTTGAGCCAATGTCTGCTGCCTCCAAATTCGCCCCTCCTTCCACTGTTTCAATTAGCTACAGTTCTCGGGTGTTGCAGCAAAATTATGTGCACCCTGTCAGGCGCTACCTCCACACATTCAGGAATCTTCCCGTTACCTCAGTTTGGTAGGTGTCTGGCTCCTGCTTTGTTGAGGTCTGTGATGCTCCATCAGTGCTGGCTGCTGGAATAGCCAGTGGGCCCATGCAGCGAGGAAGGAGCACTGAAAAAAGATGCGAAGGAACTCTAGTCCCCACGATGCCGAGAAGGACACTCACCTTTCCTCATTTGAATCTACAAGTCCTAGTCCCAGGATGCTGTTCTTGCCCGAGATCTGCGTCTATAGCGGCCTCTGAGCTTTCAAGTGAAGTGAACCAAGTGCCAGCCCATTCACTCGCACCCCACTCCCGTGGCCAGGGGCCACGCTCCCCCTCGAAGCCAGCACAAGGCGAGGTCCTCATGGGGCCTGGCCCTCTGCGTTCACGGAAGAAAAATGAAAGTTGCTTTATTCCTCGGCCTCTTCATGTCTCCCATTATGAGGAGAGGGCTCCACAGTGAGGAGCCGGGGCTGTGATATTTTTGCTTCAGCATGAGAGATTCATATGCTTGACTAATCAATTCTTTGGCACTGACTTCCCGGCCTGCATTTTGTTCTCTTGCTTTTGATCGTCTGTTTGCCTTTTTGCCATTCTGCTGGTTCTTGTTTGGAGCTTTTATTTTCCAGGAACACTTTGACCTACTCGATCCACTATATTCTTCTCCGTCTCTCCCTTTGTCATTTTTCTCTCTGATTTTGGTTTCCCGCATGATTGACCGCACACAGCTTCCACACATAAGCAAAGTGGAGACCCCCAAGTCACGAGGCCTCAATAACTGCTGGGTTTTTCTTGGGGAGCCAAGAGAAACTGGACCACAGACAGTCCCCAGCCAAATGGGGCAGCAGCCCTTCTGCCTCTCTCACCCCCATTCTAGCCTTGCCCTGCAACATGTGATAGCTGATATCAGCTTGGCGCTCTCTTGCTCACAAAGCACTCTGCAATACTCACAGGTAACTGTAGAGGAGGAGGTGCAAATACTAATATTGCTCACGTTTTCAAATGAAGAAGATCTTCCCCAGCGTTGAAAGCTTGATAGTGGCTGAGCTGGGATGGGAACCTAGGTCTGTCCTGAAGCCAGGCCGTGTCCTGCTGCTGCAGTTGTCAGCTGACTGCTGGCTCCATCCCCCTCAGCCAGCCTGTGAAGGGATGAGAGGGGATTCAGAACCAAGGGGCACAAGCTTCTCATCCCCCTGTAGTAGGCAGCCCTGGTGCAGATGTGGCAGCTGCCTCTTCCTGAGCACTGACTCTGTGCCAGGTGTGGTGCTAAACACGTCACCTGCATTAGCCCTCCGATCCTCATGTTAACCTGGGCTCAGAAGAACACAGTGGCTTCCAAAGGCCACCCTTCCCATGCCACAGACAAAACTGGGCCCAGGTCTGACCACCTTGGACATGTGGGCTCTTAACTGAAGAGTTCTCTCATACAGTGGGAGGAGAGCAGAGGGGTTCTACTTTGGGGAGACTTCCAGAGATGGGGACTTGCAGGATGAGTAGGGGCTTAGCAATGAGAGGAAGAGGAGGGTATCATGGGCCTTCTGCACAGCTTGCCTCCTGGCCTTTTTTTTTTTTTTTTTTTTTTTTTTTTTTGAGATCACACTGTTGTCCTAAGCAATGTTTTGTATCTGAGAATCTCAAAACTGGAAGGATTTGTGGCCTCATCACCTGTTCCATGCTCAAGTCTCCTACACAGCATCCTCCCTCCCCCAAAGACTTTCTAATCTCTCTTGCATGCTGGTACCTGGGAGCTTCCTCCTTCTTAAGCACCCTGTTCACCTGTAAAATGTTCCTGCTATTAGGAATCTTTTATTTTAGTGAAAAGCCTTGCCTTTAAACCCCACTCCCTCCATGCTGGGGAGAAGAAGAAGAAGAAGAAGAAGAAGAAACAAAAAACTCAATGCTACAACCCTGTGCTTAGAGGTAATCAACAGCATTAGCCAGCTGTGAGTAGAAATGGGTTCTTTTCTCTTTCAGGCTTCGGGTAGTGGTATGGTGTGGTGGAAAGGTCTTTGGTGTGGAGTCCAAAAGACGGTGCCATATCTCCCAATTACAGTGTATGTTCTGATACAGATAACATTCCTCCTCTGTACCTTCACTTGTAGATTGGGAATAATAATCTCTACTCTGTCCATCCTATGTGTCTGCTGGTCACAAAAATATAGCAGATGCACATATAGGCATGTTAGGTAAAGTGGAAAGTACGCCACAGTTGTCTTCCCACTGCGTTCTCTTGTGATAGGACACTGTTGAGCCTGTGCCCATTTGCACTCACAGTCTGATTATCCCATTCCATGTGTCCTTCTATTAGTTTATCTTTATCTGTATATAATGTGTACAGAGGTATGATCAACAGATTCTCCCCACTGTCTTGGGCACCCAGTCAGTGCCTGGATCTGGGGCAGATACCAGATACCAGGAGCACAAGGATCAATAAGGCATAGCTTCTGCCTCTGAGGAGTTCACAGTAGGATGAGAGAGAGAAGAAGGGAACCATGTGGAGGGGAGGTTTGTGCACAGGACCTGGGCAGTGTTGCTGGGGCTCAGGGGATGCATGCAGCATATGGACATTTCTCTGAACTTCGAGGCTGAGTCTTGGAAGAGGCAACTTTGCAGGTTCAGGAGAAGAATAAGATGTGAGGAGGCAGAGATGGCTGTAGACTCTTTGCAGGATGGTTCCTCTGGAAGGAGGTGTCTTCTCAGAAGTAAGGAGAAGATTAAATCATTGGAGATAACCCTGACTGCTGAATGCAACTGGTAACTGAATGGAGCTTTCCTTGGCCAAGGACAGGACCCGTGCAGGCCAAATGAAGGGAAGGCAATGGGTTGGAAATTGGAGTGTGAGGTTGGAGGGGCATGTACACGGCAGCCCCCAGTGTGCAGTTGATATGGTAGATCTTGAATTTGGGAGGAATACCTGGCCACCTTTGCAGGGTTGGGAGACACCTATCTCTTGTGGGCTCACCTAGACCTGAAGAGACTTGTTGGTGCCACCAAGGGTACTAAAGGGCTAGCCCCAGCCTGTTCCCTAGGGGTGGGCTGTCCGTCAGCAGCTCAGAGAAGAGGCTAGAAAACCAGGCCATGAAGGAAGATGGGGCAGGAGCTGAGCATTCCCCGTACCCTGTACCTCCCATGTGAAAGACACTGTGCTGCTGGACCCTGATCCTCCCAGCAGCTCTGACCAGGATTTCTGTCCCTGCTCTACAGAAGAGGAACCTGAGATTCACGCAGACTTAACGAGCTAGCTGGTAGCAAGTTAGAAGACAGACTCACCTGACTGCGCATCTCATGTGCTCTCCCAGACAACGGGTGTTTCTGTTGGTGAACCTCTTCTACACAGTCTGCCCTTCTCACATTTGCCTCACTGTCTGCCAGAGCTGGTCATTTAGGGCATGTTCGCTGTCCACTGGGCCTCTTGATTTAGCATTCCCCACCTCCCTGCCATGTGCGGTCACAGGTTTGAATGTGAGGCTTCTCAGGTGAGCTACTCCTGCTCATGCTGAGGCGGGACCCCCAGTACCCAATCAGGTGGATGCAGAAGGGGGGATTCCTCCCTCTTCACTCTTTGTTTTGTGTTCTATTCCTTCACTGTGTCTTTTGGGGGCTGATGGTACATTGTGATGTAAACGTGCACTTTGTAAGTCATAATTTTACTTTGTATTTGAATAAACCGTGTGCTCACAGAGTGTGAGATGTTTGAAGGACACAGCCGGGGGTACACTGCTCTGAATTCCTCTGACTTCAATGTTTTTTTCAAGTTTGAAAAATCTGTTAGGAAGAAGACAACATTATGATAATTGGAAGTTCAGTATATCCATTTTTCCCTCTTTTCTTTTATACTTTTGTAGATACAATTAACACTTCACACTTCACCTGGTCCCTCCTTGGTTACCTTTGACGCTTCTTTGATATTTATTTAGATGTTCGTGCCACCTTCGCTTTGAATTCTGTGGTTAAGAGAATCAATATCTTTTAAAACAAGCATTTTTCCTTGCTGGAGATGCACAATTAGCAAATTATCTGCATGTGGATGTCCACTTGTCTTTTTTCATTTGTCAAAAGATCATGGCACAATTATATTAAAATTGTAAAGAAAAGCGATTACCATCAAATCAAAATACCTGCTGTGAAATTGTGGAAGCAGCTCATTTTATTACAGTTTCCAGAACAGAGCCTTTCACAGAAGATGGGAAAACATAGAGAGAGAACTTCATGGGTGTCGTCTTGGAATTTACGAACCATGAATAATGCATTTAATTTAAAATGGCTGTATTTTTCGTAAGCGTGTGTGAATGCAAATTTCAAAGATGTATATTGGAATTTGACTCTCCTATCAGGAGTAGACAATATCATGCCACTGTCATCACCAAAAATGAAAGTTAAAAAAAAAAAAAATTGCCTTTTGCCAAAACTTTACATTGGCCCTGGACTTGCCGAGCATCGCTGAGGCAATTTCCTTGATTAGCTCCATCTCCCTTTGCCTACATGATTTGGGAGCTGTCACATAATGTCATCATTAACCCATTGCCGATGTGCTTGAAAAAGAATCCTGAAACTCTAGATGGATTTTGATGCTAGAACTTGAAAAGATAAAAGGAAAGTTGTTTTCAGAGTGAATACATTTTAAGAAGAACTGAATAAAGCCAAATGAAGTTTCACAGTAGCAATGGAAACTGTTTTTTGACTCTCTGAACACTAGTTATTTTAAGACAAAAAAAAAAACTTTTCTATATTAATATTTTCTGCTTTAATTCGTTTGGGAAGAAGTGGAAATCTCATATAACCAACTTGAATGGCTTTCAGCCTAGAGCTTTGCACATAAATGCATAGGGAATGAGTTAATATACTTAATTGTGACTATTGTTATCCTCAGTGATAGGGAAGATGCAGATTTTTAGATTTTTTTTTAAAATATTTATTCATTTGCTTTAGTTGTACACAATGCCTTTACATGGTGCAGAGGATTGAACCCGGGCCCCCCACGTGCTAGGCAAGCGTTCTACCACTGAGCCACAACCCCAGCCCCAGATTTTTAGATTTTGAATCATTTACTCTATCAAATTATTTGTGCCATCTTTCTGAGTGTAGATAAGATCTGCTTAGAATTCCCTCTTGACAGAGGTTCTGGGTCTCTTAAGAGAAAGCAGTAATGGTCACACACTTGGTCCTCTCAGCCTGATCATTCATATGAAAATATTGTGTGTTTCTTCTTTAAAGAACATATAGAAATTTTGAGCCATGTGAATTCTGAAGTTTGAATATGTGTTTATTCTGTTTGCCCTAAAAGAAGCCTGGACCTAAAACAACCCTGGGTTCAAACTCTCCGCTACAACTTTCTGGCTGTGACCCCAAGCAAGGAACTTACCCTCTGGAGCCAGTTTGTTCATTTGTGAAATAGACTTAATTACCTGAGTTGTCATTATGAGGATAAATAGGGAAATGTGTATTAAAATTCATAACAACAGTAGTACTTAAGGTAGTACCTGCTTTACGCCAGGTACTGTTTAAAGTACTTTACAAATGTTACTCATTTAATCCTCTCAGCAATCCTGTGAAGGTGGTTTTTTCCCATTGTACAGATGAAACAAGTAAAGCACAGCAAGGTTCAGTGACTTATCCAAGATCACACAGCTGAGAAGTGTTAGGATCAGAATTCTAATGTAGAACATCTTGCTCTTACTTACCTCACGGTTTCCTCCTAGAAGAGCTTGGTATGTGCTTGTTGTATCTGGAACCTTTCAGCTCAGGTGCATGAAGGGGGCATACTTCCTCATGCTTAGAAGGAGTGGCACTGTGGATGGTATTCCTAGCCTGCTTTTCCTGATCACAGGGCACTTGTCTAAGAGGCCACAGTGCTGGATAGAAGAAATAGCATCTCAGACCCAAGGCCATCCGGGAGCATCATGTCACTGGGGAATCTTTAAATATTCTATTTCTAAATTTCAAAGCTAGTTTGGGCTATATTTACAGCATTTAACATGTGAAAAATCGTTGGGAAAGCGGGCTTTTAAGTGGAACGGTTGTGTAATGGAATATTTCACGTTCCGGTTCAGCCATAAAGCTCAGGGCTGATAAACAAAGCATCTGAAGCCAAATGGCTCCTCATCTGACCCCAATTAAAATAAAGATTTCATTCCATTCTGTCCTGACAGAGAGGAACATATTGTTGCCTTTAAGGGAGTTTGGTTTTTAGTTAATGAAAGAATTTTATTTCATTTTTCCCCCCAAATACAATATCTAATTAAATAAGATTCAATTTGTTAGGACTTCTGGTAGGGACAGTTAACTCTTTTAAAGCTGTGTTGCTTACATGCCTCAAGATGTAGAGGAGGCCTGTGAATCCCCACCTCAAAATCCATTGTTTAAAGAAGAAATAAACCCTAGCACCTTAAAGACAAGCACTCTTCTCCAAGGTATATCTGTTTACACATCAGTCACAGTGGCCTGTGTATGTGTGTATGTTGCGTGGATTCTGTGTAAAATATCACATATTTACATAAAGCCCCCATTTCCTAGAAGCATTTGTACTCATACATATTGTAATTTACCAATCACCATAGATCTGTCCATATAGAATCTATCACACAGAGAGTTGTAGCTGCTAAAATATGTTAGGTAACATAAGTTGGATATCGATGCCAAATTATCACGGAGTTCCTTTAGAGTTATCTTGAAAAAATATGTGACTGTCGAAAGACTTCATCATTTAGCATTAAGAGTGAACACCAGCCAGACTATTTTTGTGAGGGGGGGGGGGGTCCTGTGTCTTGCTGTTGCTGCTTTATTGTAGCCTTATCGATACGTGCCACAGCTCATCATGACTGTTGGGTCCATAATTACCAACCAGGACACTTTGGTGACATTGTGGAGAAGTTCGCTTCAACTCAGCTAGGCACGGGGAGGTGCGTAGATTGCAATCCCTGATAGGTCACCTCCAGGCCCCTGAGGAACTGCCCGGGTGGTCCCCAGAGCTGCAGGGTAAGAGAGCTGGCCAGGGCACCATGAGGACTGAGTCTGGGCAAGCCCCTCCCTTCTCTGGACTTCAGTTTCATCATCTTAAAAATGACAGAGCAGGGTCAGCAGGTCTCTGAGGGCCCCTTGGCTCTGCCATTCTCAGATTCTGTATTCAGTAGAGCAGAAAGTACATGATGTTCTTAAATCCTCTAAGAATTTATAGTCAGATGCTAAGGATTTATGTTCTGAGAAATAAAGAGTCTTTAAGTCTATAAAACCTAAGACATTTAAGCCATATTTTTTAAAAATTCTGAATGGCTCCTTCTGACATTCAGTGAGCTTTTATCGAGCGTTATTGAGCACCCACTCTGCGCAGGCCTAGTGCCTGGTGTGCAGACAGATCACTCGCCGTCCTGCCTCTCAGGAGCTCACCTCCCAGAGGGGGAAGAAAGCAAGCAAAGATGTCACCCCTTGCTAAAATGGATCCCTACAGTGTGCTGTGGGGGTGGAGTAGGTGGGATGAGGTGAGGGGCAGGTGTCCTGTGGGGGATATTTTGAGCCTTGAAGGGTGAGTGCAGTTTCACCAGATGGAGAAGAAGAACTTGTTCCAGGAAGAGACACACAAGAATGAGGGGTGCAGTGTATTGGGGCAAAGCAAAGAGTTGCACACCATTAACACAAAAGTGGGCTGAGAAAGGAGAGAGGGGAGGGAGAGCTAGAGGAGTGGGAGAGCTAGAGGGGAGGTCGTGGAAAATCTAGACTCCCCCAAAGTTCTGTGTCAAGGAGAATGGCCTCTGTGTCTCAAATTAACAATGGGTCAAGAGGCTCTGGGAAGACACTTGCCTGGTTCCCCCTTGGAAATGCACATGTACCATAAAGGCTGTGCTGTCTCTCCACAGTTGCCAGTAAGTCAAGCGCTGCTCAGCAGTGTTGTAGTCAGTGAGGGCTGTGGTAATGGAGCCAAGAGAGCCCTGTCACTTAGTGCTATGGTGATGGTCACATAAACAAACCCATTGTGCTGCCAGTCGTGTGGAAGTGCAGCACACACAGTGACGGACAGCACATGTACTTGATAATAAGCAGCATTTACTGTAGTATATTTTTATTAATTTAGAGTGTGCTCCTTCTACTTATTAAAAAAGTTTACTGTAGAGCTGGGGCTGTAGCTCAGCGTCAGAGCACTTGCCTAGCACGCGTGAGGCACTGAGTTCAATCCCCAGCACCACATAAAAATAAACAAATAAAGGCATTCTGTCTATCTACAACAACCAAAAAAAAAAAAAAAAGTTTACTGTAAAATAGTATAATTGTTACGCCAGCAGCAGCCTCAGACATCTCATGTTTACACCTCTCAACTGCATTATTTTCTCTTGGGCTTGATTTACTCTCATGTTACTCTATGCCAGCAAATGGATGTGTGTATGTGTGTATATATGCATACACACAGGCACACACACAGACCATACAGTCTGGGTTTGTGTAAGAACACTCTGTGGCCAGGCGCGGTAGCACATGCCTGTAATCCCAGAACTTTGGGAGGCTGAGGCAGGAGGATCGTGAGTTCAAAGCCAGCCTCGGCAATGGCAAGGCACTTAGCAACTCAGTGAGACCCTGTCTCTAATAAAGTACAAAAAAAGGCGGTGGAGCGCCCCTGAGTTCAATCCCCAGTACCAAAAAAAAAAAACCCTCTGTGATGTTGGCACAACCAAATCACCTAGTGACATATTTCTCACAATGTATCCCCATCATTAAGTGACACATGACTGTACTAAACCTGGTTTAACTCAGTGTGTCTCATACTGACTGAACATGCAACCCTGCTGAGGCAGAAGACCTACTGAAGATGGGGAGATCCACTGGAGAGCAATAGTCAGTAGAAATACAGGATTCCATCAGCATTTTAAAAGATTATCTTGGCCTGCCAGAGAGATTGGAGCTGGGGAAAATGACAGAGGAGGACATCACCAGTATCAGAAGGTAGACATCTGCTTACACTTGGAGTCATCCAAGGTCTATTTCAAGGAGAACGCCCTCTGAATAGACTGTACCTTCTCAGTGCCAATAGGTGAGCTGTCCATGAGTCCTTCAAGATCATGGTTGGCCAGATGCTGACAGTTAAAGTCTCCTGTCTGGCAGCCTTTCAAGAACTCATACATAACTTGACCACTGCAGAGTGGGCTTGGTGTTAGGAGGTTGGAGGCACGAGGTAAAGATTGATGCTAAGTGTTTCCATGGTCCCTTGAGGCCATTTGTTACAGGTCTCTGTGCCAGGACCTGTGCTAGTTTCTTTTATATGCACTCCCATCTATTCCTTGAAGTCATCTGAAGAGGCATTGCTGTTGTTAAGCTTTGATAGGAAGCAAAGGCATAGAGAGGGCAGTTGACTATCCCAAGGTTACATAACTGGTAATCAGGTCTCAGGTCCATCTGACTCAGGATCTTAATTGAGTTAAACTGCCCACCCCAGACAGCCCCCATTTAAAAACACTGACCATCTGCCAGGCTCACCATGTGAAACACCTTATGTGAATTGTTTAATTTGCTCTCCCCAGCAGCCCTTTGAGGTAAATGGTATTATCCCTGCTTAATCAATGAGCAAACAAAGGCTTTGTTAAATAACCAGAGTCTCAGCTAGACATTGCAAAGGCAGAAATTGAACTTCAGTCTGTGCTGTCACAGCTCCCCCTAAGAAAGTCCAAGAAAGTGGTTCATATTGCTCATCTCTATAGATGTTACAAATTAGCAGTCTCAAAACAGTTCAAAGATCTCAATGACCTCAACCCATAAATCTTTTAGAAAAAAAACACAGGGCAGAAGCTTCGAAACATGGGATTTGGCAATGACTTCTTGGATACAATACCAAAGGCACAAGTGATAAATTTAAAAGTAAACAAATGGGATTTTGTGAAAATTTAAAAACTTTGTATAACAAAAGATAACATCAACACCATAAAAAGAAAACCCACAGAATATTAGGAAATACTGATAAGTTATATACCTGATAAGATATTAATATCCAGAATATACAGAGAATACTTAAAACTCAACAATAGAAACAGAATGATTCAAAATTGGACAAAAGGGGGCTGGGTTGTGGCTCAGCAGCAGAGCGCTTGCCTCGCACATGCGCGGCCCGGGTTCGATCCTCAGCACCACATAAACATAAAATGCATTGCATTGTGTACAACTAAAGTAAATAAATAAATATTTTTTTTAAATGGACAAAGGATTTGAATAGACATTTCTCCAAAGAATGTGTGCAAATAGCCAATAAGTACATAAAAGGCTTCTTAGCATCACTAATCACTAAAGAAATGCAAATACAAACTACAGGGAGATGCTGCCTCACTCATTTGAATGGCTACTGTCAGAAAAGGGCCAGAAGATAAAGGAGTTGACAAGAATGTGGAGGAATTGGGATTCTCGTGCACTGTTAGTGACAATGTAAAATGATATGGCTACTATGAAAAGCAGTGTGGCAGTTCCTCCAAACACTGAAGATGGAATTGTCATATGATCCATCTATCCCACTTCTGGATATATACTGCAAAGAACTGAAAGCAGGGACTCAGAAATTTATATGCCCATGTTCATAGCAGAATTATTAATAATAGCGAAAATATGGAAGCAACACAAGCATCCATCAGCAGATGGTTAGATAAGTAAAATTTAGTATATAATGTGATATCATGCAACCTTAAAAAGGAAGGAAATTGCCAAATACTGTGGCACACATCTGTAATCCCAGTAACTCAGGAGGCTGAGGCAGGAGGATTGCAAGTTCAAGGCCAGCCTTTGCAACTTAGCGAAGCCCTAAGCAACTTAGTGAGACCCTATCTCGAAAGAAAAAATAAAAAAAGGCTTGGGATGTAGCTCAGTGGTAGAGCACCCCTGAGTTCAATCCTCAGTACAAAAAAATAAAAAAGGGGGATTCTGAAACATGCTACACACATGGGTGAACCTTTAGGACAGTATGCTAAGTAAAATTAGCCTATAATAAAAAGAGAAATAGTATCAGATTCCCTTTATAGGTGGTACTTAGAGAAGTCAAAATCATAGAGGCAGACAATAGACTTGTGGTTACAGGACAGGGGCAGCTGGAATGGGACACTATTAAATGGATAGAGTTTCCTTTTACAAGATGAGAAGAGTGATGGGCTGAATGGTGGTAATCTCTGCACAACATTATGAATGTATTTAATACCTCCAGACTGTATACTTAAAATGGTTGCAGTGGTGAATTTTATGTATATCTTAGCACAAATAAAAACATGGAACAAAAAAAGAGAAAGTTTGTGGGCTTTATTTCTTATGCACTCTGGAATAAATTGTTTTAATGTACTCTGGCCTTGATGCTGGAGATGAGAAACCCAGATATGGTACAGTTTTCTCTTTGGGTGACACTTTTGCATTAAATTCAGTGTGTTATTGAGCTCTGATGTTGCCCTTCACTGAGCTGAGAGCTGGAGATGTGGGCATGCCCAGAACACTGTCTTTGCCTTCACACCAAGCGGAAGGGACATGCAGAGAATTCTCAGTGTAGTTTGTTAAGTGCAATTACAGCAACCTGTTAAGTAACTCCAAAGAGGGAGAGATTCACTACATTTGAGGGAATAGGATAGGCTTCATAGGAGATTTGTTTACAGTGGGTTTTAAGGAATGAATAGGAGTTTGCCAAAGAGTGAAGAGGGGATGTGTCTGATTAGTTCATTTTTCTTTTATTCTTTTTTTTTTTAATATTTTTTGTAGTTGTAGATGGACAGAATGCCTTTATTTTATTTGTTTTATTTTTAGGTGATGCTGAGGCTTGAACTCAATGCCTCATGCATGTTAGGCAAGCACTCTGCCACTGAGCTACAGCCCCAGCCCGAGTTCATTTTTCTTGAATTGAATGTCCATGATTCACTTAAGAACAATAGAAAATTGTCACCCTTGTTGCCTCAGTTTGCTTTGGGGGGAAAAAAAAAAGTCCAACCCCGCCCTGTCTGCCAGCCTGACATAATTGGAATCCTGAGATGTAGTGACCTATGAGGGCCTTTCATGTCTGTCTTGTCTGAATGGCAATTACAAATGTTTGTTCATTTAGAGACAAAGATCACAGTGTATTTAAGTGGCATGCTTCACTTAAAATAGTTCAAATGATGAAACCTGGGGGAAAAAATAAGTAAATTTTTGGATTTTGTGCCTTTCAACTGAAGCTTCACATAGGCTGCCTGGCTGCAGTGGGGCTGGGGCTTTTATAAGCCTGGGCATGAAGGGAGCCCAGGCTTCATGGCTTATCAGTTTATTCAGCAGCAGCAGGGTGCTTGCTCTGTCCTGGGCACTGAAGATAGGCGAGGGAGGACAGGTGGAAGAAGCAGAAGGATTTAATGTAGGCAAGAAGTGCTATGGGAGCAGCAGCCGAGCCAGGGGACATTGCTTACCAGCACTTCCTTGAAGAGGTGACTGAGCTGGGCCTGAAGGAAGAATTAGCCACATCTCCATCTCTGTCATTCTCACCAGCCATGAGCAGGAGAAAGTGGTGGGCTTTGGGGGCAAACTGTGAAACCCAAAGTGCAATTCTGAGTATTCTTGGTAAGCTTTTAATTTCTTTGTGCTGTCTCCTCAACCCCCAGCCTGTCAGGGGTTGTTGTGCAGGTTAATTGAGTTAATATGATAAAGTGATGAGAGTACTACCTGGTGCCTATGAAGGGCTGATTAGAAGTGAGCAGGCACTGCCTCAACCAGCACCATGCTTTAACCTCTGAGCTCCTCCCCACAGCCCTTCACAGTGTGTCCATTTATCCCATTACTCAGGGGAGGAAGCCAGCTGTTGAGAATGGCTAAGTGACTTACCCAAATCCATGCATCAAGTAAGTGCCTGAGCCAGGACTTGAATACTGACCCCTCCGTGACACCATCCTGTTCACATCATCTGCTTTCTGGGCCCCCTTCTACTTGTAGGCTCCCAGATATTTTGAATAATGTTTTGTTGTAATGGTAGTTAAAGCTTACAAAAGAAAAATTGTTGACCTTGATGTGGAGAAATTGTTGACATGACATGGAGAAAAAAAAATGGGCTTTGGGACAAGAGTTACAGATCCAAATTCTACCTCTGCTCTTGATCTACCAGTAGTGACCTTGGAAAAGCTCTGCTGCCTACCAGCCACTGGTGTTCTTACACAAGCTACTTTACTTCCCTGAGCCCCTAGATAAAATAGGAACATTAATTTCTGCCACCCTAGGGAGGCTGAATGAGAGAACATATAGGAAACTATGATGTATCGAGTGCACATAGTAGGGACTCTTTAAGTGTTATCTCTGTCCTTCCCCACCCTCCTGTGTTGTTGAACTCTTCTTTCTAATTAGAATTCCCCAGCAGTATTGCACCCCAGGCTTTACATCTTTAAGCAACCTCTTGGTTGTCAGCATAGAAATTCTTCTTCTATTGCAATCGTCTTTCTGACATGAGCCCTAAAACCGCACATATCTTTTTCATACCCTGTACGTCCATGCACACTCTTTGGGCTCCTTGCACAGTAATTACACCTTTTCTCTCTCCTAGCATGAGGTCTGGATTGATGAGACAACTGCTACTTTTGTGCTTTCGTGTATAAAATCAGTGTCCCATTTCCCAAGATTTGGGACTTACTTAAAAAGAGGAAGCTGGGCGTGGTGGCGCACGCCTGTAATCCTAGCACTTGGGAGGCTGAGGCAGGAGGATCACGATTTCAAAGCCAGCCTCAGCAATAGCAAGGCACTTAGCAACTCAGTGAGACCCTGTCTCTAATAAAATACAAAAAAAAAAAAAAAAAAAAAAAAAAAAAGGGCTGGGGATGTGGCCCAGTGGTCGAGTGCCCCTGAGTTCAATCCCCAGTACCCAAAAAAAAAAAAAAAAAAAAGGAGTGATGGTGAGTTTTTTGTATTGTTTTGGTTTTTTGTTTGTTTTTTTTAGGTGGAAGGAGATGAAACTGGAAATAAAACTAGAAATAGCCAATATTTCTACAGTTAGCCATAGAAGATAGGTTTGATATAGATAGATAGATAGATAGATAGATAGATAGATAGATAGATAGATATAGATATAGATATAGATTGGGGGGGGGCACTGGGGATTGAATTCAGGGGCACTTGACCACTGGGCCACATCCCCAGCCCCTTTTTTGTATTTTATTAGAGACAGGGTCTCACTTGCTAAGTGCTTCACCATTGCTGAGGCTGGCTTTGAACTCACGATCCTCCTGCTTCAGCCTCCCAAGTGCTGGGATTACAGGCATGCACCACCACACCCAGTGATATATTTTACTTTTGCAAATCAGATGCTATCCATAAGGCACTTGTCTATACCTCTAATAGGACTGTTAATGCCATTTGGTAATTCACATCAAGAATCTTAAAAGGCCAGCACAGTAGTGTGCACCTGTGATCCCAGTGGCTCAGGAGGCTGAGGCAGGAGGATGGCAAGTTCAAAGCCAACCTCAGCAAAAAGTGAGGCACTAAGCAACTCAGTGAGACCCTGTCTCTAAATAAAATACAAAACAGGGCTGGAGATCTGATTCAGTGGTCTAGTGCCCCTGAGTTCAATCCCCAATACCCATACTACCCAAAAAAAAGAACCTTAAAAGTGGGCTGGGGTTGTGGCTCAGTGGTAGAGCACTCGTCTAGAATGTGTGAGGCACTGAGTTCAATTCTCAGCACCACGTATAAATAAGTAAATGAAATAAAGGTCCATCAACAACTAAAAAGAATTAAAAAAAAAAAAAACCTTAAAGGTTAAAGGTGCTCGTGCTCTGTTGGAGTTAGGAAGCTTTCTGGAGTCACTACCATATGCCAGGTGCTATTAGGTAGTTGTGCCTAAGCTCAGGCATGCGTACCCAAGAAAATAAAGTCAGACACTTCCCATACAGGTGGTGAGTGGGGCCATAAGCAGGGATTGGAGAGCCGCACAAAAACATGCCAAACCCAGCCCGAGACAGGGATACCAGGACTCATGTTGAGAGTTGTTAGTCAAGGACAATTTGTAGAGACCCCTTTATAGAGGTGAGCAGCACCAATAGCTGTGTATCTGGGGAGGCAGGAAGTGGTAAGAGATAGCACTGGAGAAGCAGCCCCGATCCTGGGAAGGCCCAAAATGAATGTCCTGGTCCTTAAGCCCACCTGGCCTGGGAAGTCCTGCCAGTGAGTTTGATGAGTTTTATTTCAGCCCAGTATGAGCAGCTCCACAGACACCATTCCCACCAAGGGCACTGGTGGCACACAGGCTGCAGTTTTCTCTCTGTGCTCCAGCCCATCGATTACAGTGTCCTAATAGCAGCTTCTAATTAAATTGCATCACGGTTCGGAATGCACCGCTGACCTGAGCACTCTTGCAAGTGGGTCTGATTCATAGGACATTTGTGCAGTTCTGCAGATCTGAGGAGGTATTTATTCTCATTTTTGCTTTTCCAGGCCAGCAGAAGTTCTAATTTGTGCAAGGCAGCTTTGGTAATTAACAAAGTGTGTTCTGTGAAGTGAAGCAGGAAAACTCAGGACTGGGGAGTCTTGCTCTGGGTATTTATACGCTTTGTTGTAGATACCAGTGAGATCCTTAAAATGAGAACCCATTTGTGTTAAATATAAAAATAAAAATAAAGAACCCACACCATGCATGTCCTGTTCAAAATCACTTGGCGAAGCTGAGTTACTTGAACTCTGACTGGTACTTAATTTTAGCTACTTTTTTGTTAAAAATGCCAAGAAAAGCAGCAAGACTTCAGATCTTTAAATTTCCTTTTTTGGAAGCACTGACAATGCTCCTCCAAAGTTTGTTTCTTACCTTTCCACCTTTGAACAATTGATTTTGATTAGAAACATTACACCCAGCATTTACTCTGACATCCCTGAGTACAAACAGTCATTTTAATGGTTTTTTTTTTTTTTTTTAAACAAAATCATGACAGGGACATCAATCCTATGCCTGGTGTATGAAGGCCTGGTATATTAATTGGCTGTCAGATTCTGAAGAAATAATGGATTAATGTGCTTGATCGTAACGCTCTGTTCAGAGACTGAAGTTTGATCCTGATGTCCCCAGTCTCTCTGCTTAATGCAATTACAGATATGCATTCAGGACATTTGAGTGGATTGCATTTCATTAATATGATTTGAGCGGACAACATTAGGCTGCTGTCGGGTCCTCTCTGACAGCTAATTACTAGAATGAAGCGTGTATACCGCTAAGGAACAATGGTGCCCTTATTGGGGCCATTAAAACAATAGAAAAATAGCGCTTTAAAACACTCAGTTACTTTCTGTGTGTGTCATGGGCCATGAAGATAGCTCAGTGTGGGAAGTTAGAAGAAAAGAGATGAGCAAGAACTAGAGGAGGTTCGAACAGCAGGACTCCTGCTAGTCTCTAAAAGAATCCCAAAGTCTGTCTATTGTCCTTCTAAAGGAATTGAGAAACTGCTTGCTTAATATTGATCTGTGGCTTCCCTCAGGGTATGGAGACACCATGGTCTCTGAGCGTGCAGACCTGGTGTTTTGCCCACTCCCTTTGCTTCCTCCCATGTCTTTCATGCTGGAAAGATGGCAATTTGGAGCACCCATGGATTATTAAATTTTTCCTCTAAGGAGGAAGTAGATCCTTTGTCTGGTGGTGTTGATCCTTGGCCACATGGACCATTTGAATGTCTACCTATGAGGGAAGGAAGAGATGCCTGGTGTTAAGAACTTTGTCCTCTTGGGGCTATTTTTGCTTCTCAGAACCCCTGGCTTTACTAAGAGGATGCATTCAAAACACAGTCATTTGACTCCCTATGTGTATTCATCCAGTACTACTGGTTGCCAGTGACAAAAAGATGAGTGAGGCACAGCCCTTTGTCCTCAGGCTCCTCAAGCTCTGTGAGAAAGACAGGGTTTTTTGTGTTGGGGGGGTGTTCCCCTTTTTTTTTTTTTTTTTTTTTTTTTTTTTTTTTTTTTTTTTTTTTTTTTGGTACTGGGGATTGAACTCAGCGGCGCTCGACCACTGGGCCACATCCCCAGCCCTTTTTTTTTTTTTGTATTTTATTAGAGACAGGGTCTCACTGAGTTGCTAAGTGCCTCGCCATTGCTGAGGCTGGCTTTGAACTCACGATCCTCCTGCCTCAGCCTCCCAAAGTGCTGGGATTACAGGCGTGCGCCACCCGCGCCCGGCTCCCATTTTTTTAAACATGAGGCAGTGATGGGTTCTAACGGACAGATGATATGCAAGAAAAATACAAAACAGGGAAGCCTAAAGGCTTCTCAGAAGAGGGAACATAGGTGTCCTGAGGGATGGATGGGAGTTTCCTGAATTATAGAAGATGGTGGGGGGAGAGTTCCTCAGCAGAAGGAACTGTGGAGAGGCTGGGGAAGGAGATTGTCCTACTCCTTTTAAAAGGGACAATCTAGCTTAGTGATTCCTATGACGGCCATTCCTAGCTGCTCCATGCCACCTAGAGCTGTAGTTGGCCAAGGCTCCCCAGAGGCTGTGGAACTGAGTACTTAGAGTGGGGGATTCTAGCCCTGGATCTACCCTCTGGAAAGCTGCATAAATCCCCCAAGGGTCATTTTGCCTCAGTTCTCTCATCTGTGAAATTGAGAAGACCTCAAATCCTGCCAGCTTCATGGATGGATTAGGCTTGATCCAAGAAGTACAGTGGTATGCTCAGGAACCCCAGGCTTCTGGCAAAGGACAGAACCAGGAGTTAAACTCGGATTAGGCCACCTTGAGGGTCTATCTACTTTATACTGCTCCAGGTTTCTTTGGATAACCAGTGTAAGGAGTTGGTTTCTTTGCTGCAGCAGGAAGCTCTAGGGGATTCACCTCATCTTTGGAAACTCTTCCAGTAAATGCAGGAGGTGAGGTAGAAATTCATGGCACTGAAACAGCCAGCATTTGAGAGACACACCCACAGGGCTCTGGCCTGGAGGGCCTCTGACTACCAGCCTTAGATCCCTATTTCCTGGGATGTAGTGCCCCCAAGGTGAGGGTGGTGGTCCCCAGAAACAGCAGCATGTCGTTAGCATCCCAGAGACAGATCATCCCAAGATGTTTGCCTTTCTTTCAAACCACTCTCAGGAGAAAAAGCCAAAAGGTGTTCAAGAAGCCACAGTAGTAGTCATCTAATGCCTGGCCTCCTCCCCTCTTCCCTCAACTCATTCATGCCCTCTTGGCCTCTTGATCCAGCTCATCCCCCACACAGCTTCTCAAGCCTTTTTTTTTTTTTTTTTTTTTTAGTTTCCAGGTTTTAGGATACATGCTAAACAAACACTCTACCCCTGAGCCACATCCCCAGCCCTTTTTGTTTTTTTTTTTATTTTGAGATAGAGTCCAAGTTGCCCAGGCTGGCCTCAAACTCCCAAATAACTGGTATTCTAGGTATGCACTACTGCACCCAGATGTCAGCTGTTTCTAGGAACCACTGGGCAGTGTTCAACTCAAAAAAATCAGAAATCAGATCCCTGGTTCCAGCTAAATTCTTCTGGGGGCACACACCCCTGTTAGAGAAACATCAGAGAGCATCTAGGGCAGGGGCTGTCTGTATTGTGCACTCCATGTCTTCAGGCAAAGGAGTGTCAGATGCCTAAGAGAATTAGGAGGTGGGAAGAGTTGCTAGCAATGGTGCCTCTGTCTGGGCCCCCCTGTTGGCATGATGGCACCTCTCTTAACCCCCTTGGCATTCTGTTTACTGTGATAAGAGGAACTTGATGCTAAGCAAAGTAGCAAGGAATGGATGCCAAGGAAGCCCAGTTTCCTCCTTCTTTCCCAGTTGCCCACTGCAGGGGAATGAGGATGAGGCCTGTCTTGCCATGTCAGAGAGTGAGAGCTTCCTAAGGGCAAGGCCATGCCTTGGTCATGGTACCAAGGGTCCCTGGGCCTCCAAGCCCCTCCTGGGAATGACCCTTCTGCTCACCTGCAGCCCAGAGCAGAACATTGAGCCAGACTGCCGCCTCCTCAGGCGATCCTCAGGTGGTAGGCACATGTGTCATTATTCCCCCAGAGCCTCATTGGGTAAGCTCAGAAGCCCTCGCTTTCTTCTCTGAATTTTATTTGCTAATTTCTCTATGGGTAACAGCTCCGCCGACCTGCTCCCTCCTATTACCTGGCTAGCATTCTTCTAATGGTTCCTTTCCTAATGATCCTCAAACAAAGAGCCCATGGTGGAGGGTAACGCATCAGTCCTGCGTGAGCTCCCCGGTCACTCTTACTAACAGGCTTAGCTGCGCTTCACAGTCATTATCACATGTCGCACTGTCTTTGGGATGCAGAGATGATCTGCCAGCTCCGTGATACTTCATTTTTACTAAAATGAAGGCAGAATGAAAAAAATTTTTTTCTTACATTTAAAAAAAAGAAAATGTAGAATTACTCCTCGCAGGTTTCATCCTAAAACTCTCTGTGTCCCCCAGTGCCTGTAGGATAGTGTCTCGTTCCTTGGCCTGGCATCCAAGACCCTACCATGTGGCCCATGATCCCTTGTTCACTTCCCTCACATTCTCCTCCCATCAGCCCAAAGCCCTGGTACAGGAGCACGGTGGGCTCTTCTCCCATGCCCTGTCTGCCTGCAATGCCCATGGGTCCACCAATGAGACCGTTCACATTCACCTTGAGCAGCACTCCCCTGGTCTCCTATGGACCTATTTGGACAGCTAGGGTGAAACTGGCCCTTTCTCTTCTTTTTGCCTCCTCATACCAAACCAGCCCCTGTCCTAACACCTAAACCCTCCGATGTCCTTGTTTGTGTGCCTGTCTCTCCTATGAGGCTGATTGCACTTCTGTAACAGAAGCCACATCGGAGTCCCCAGTTCCTGGTATGGAGCTGACACCCTGTGAGAGAGGGAAAAACAGCCATCTCTGAGAGGCCTTCCCAAGTTCTCCAGGTGGGACTGTCTCTTCCTCTTGCTCCAAAGGAGTCCCTTGGCACTGTCGTGTTTTATCTGGTCCTTAATATTAGAGTTGCGTGTCCCTCTCCAATGAGGTAGTGAGATCCAGCACCCAGGGTCAGAGACACAGCCAACTGGCTCAGTAGCAAACTCACCCGAATCTGGGGTCACAGAGAAACAGTTGGGGAATGAGGACAGGGAACAAGGATTAAGTCTAGAGTGTTCCCTGCAGAACCTCACTTGTCGGTGGCAATACAATGCTTATATCAGACAAGCAGGACTACACAGGCAGCCCATGAAGGTGGCCAGAGTAAGCTTTCACCTTCAAAGAAGATTGAAGAAGGAAGCATCACTGGACATGTATGTTCTGGTTTGTTGGTTAATGGTCAGCCTTTTGCTTCATAGACATATTTAGCATTTCAAGGCCATGAATCTCTATTAATCCAGTTAACAGGGACCTTA
The DNA here is from genome assembly GCA_025594165.1 of Tamias sibiricus. NCBI lineage: Eukaryota > Metazoa > Chordata > Mammalia > Rodentia > Sciuridae > Tamias > Tamias sibiricus. The sequence continues at coordinate 210,632,510 of CM046657.1, read as the reverse complement.
GAGGCTTCAGTTTCCTATAGTGTGAATGTCCTCTTTTGCTGCTTACACACTCTGGCTTCTGCCTACACCCCTTTCTGTGGAATCAGGAAAGCTCACTCAAACAGAGTCAAAATCTTACCACAGTTTTCATCCACTGGTCCTAGTTTTATGCTCTATAGCCACATTAACGCCTGTATCACTTGCCTATGATTCTTTTTTTTTAATGTTTATTTATTTTAGTTGTACACAATGCCTTTATTTTTACGTGGTGCTGAGGATCGAACCTGGGCCGTGCACGTGCTAGGCGAGCACTCTACCGCTGAGCCACAACTCCAGCCCCTTGCCTATGATTCTTCTACCAGTGCTTAAACATAGTTCTTTCCCACAAAGATTCCTTGTCCCTAAGCCTTCAGATAGTCTTTAGTGAGCTCTGGTTATCACTATCCCTCCTAAAATGCTTCAAATACCAAATATTCCGGACATGGCCTCCAGCACCGAGCCTGGTGGGCTTCTTCTCACTTTTGCTATATCTCTGACCATGTCCTATACAGTAAATAACCTCTGACTGCACATGGCTAGTTCAAATGGAGATGTGCTGGAAGAGTGAAATACACACCAGTTTTCTAAGGCTTAATGTAACAACAAAAGCAATGTAAAATTCATGATTTTCTATATTGATTACATGTTGGAATTATATATTGGGTAAAATAAAAATACATTATTAGAATTCATTTCCCTTGTTTCTTTAATATGCTACTAGAAAATTTAAAATGGCATGTGTCTTGCGTTATTTGTTTTTCTGTTGGACTCTACTGCATTTGAGTACAGTGTGAGGTTTTCTCCCTCTGTCACTACAGTGGGTTACATTATTCTTTTATTCTTTTATTTTTTTAACCATATTATACTATTGTCCATTGTAGGACATGTATTGGACATGCCTCTTTTACATCTACCACATAAATTGCTTTTAAAACAGGTTACCTGGGCTGGGGTTATAGCTCAGTGGTAGAGCGCTTGCCTAGCATGTATGAGGCACTGGGTTTGATCTTCAGTACCACATAACAAAATAAATAAGTAAAAGTATCATATCCATATGCAACTAAACCAAAAAAATTAAAAGTCCAAAAAAAAAAAAAAAAAACAGGTTAGCCTTAGCCAGTCACAGTGGCATACACCTATAATCTAGCTTCTCAGGAGCCTGCGGCAAGAGGATCACAAGTTTGAGACCAACCTCATCAACTTAAAAAAAGGGGCTGTATGTAGCTCAGTGGAAGAGTACCACTGGGTTCAATTCCCAGTATGCAAAAAAAAAAAAAAGGTCAGCCTTAACTAGTACTTCTTAAGTTGATTTTTTTAAATGTAAGCATAGGAATTTACATTTGTCCCAATATATCTCAACTTGTCCCATTGTTCCTGCCTCCTGGAATTTTTGTAATCCTTTTGTCACCAGCTCCATTACAAATTTGATCAGCATTTCAAGCCATGAATCTCTATTAATCCAGTTAACAGGGACCTTAGAGGCTTCAGTTTCCTATAGTGTGAATGTCCTCTTTTGCTGCTTACACACTCTGGCTTCTGCCTACACCCCTTTCTGTGGAATCAGGAAAGCTCACTCAAACAGAGTCAAAATCTTACCACAGTTTTCATCCACTGGTCCTAGTTTTATGCTCTATAGCCACATTAACGCCTGTATCACTTGCCTATGATTCTTTTTTTTTAATGTTTATTTATTTTAGTTGTACACAATGCCTTTATTTTTACGTGGTGCTGAGGATCGAACCTGGGCCGTGCACGTGCTAGGCGAGCACTCTACCGCTGAGCCACAACTCCAGCCCCTTGCCTATGATTCTTCTACCAGTGCTTAAACATAGTTCTTTCCCACAAAGATTCCTTGTCCCTAAGCCTTCAGATAGTCTTTAGTGAGCTCTGGTTATCACTATCCCTCCTAAAATGCTTCAAATACCAAATATTCCGGACATGGCCTCCAGCACCGAGCCTGGTGGGCTTCTTCTCACTTTTGCTATATCTCTGACCATGTCCTATACAGTAAATAACCTCTGACTGCACATGGCTAGTTCAAATGGAGATGTGCTGGAAGAGTGAAATACACACCAGTTTTCTAAGGCTTAATGTAACAACAAAAGCAATGTAAAATTCATGATTTTCTATATTGATTACATGTTGGAATTATATATTGGGTAAAATAAAAATACATTATTAGAATTCATTTCCCTTGTTTCTTTAATATGCTACTAGAAAATTTAAAATGGCATGTGTCTTGCGTTATTTGTTTTTCTGTTGGACTCTACTGCATTTGAGTACAGTGTGAGGTTTTCTCCCTCTGTCACTACAGTGGGTTACATTATTCTTTTATTCTTTTATTTTTTTTAACCATATTATACTATTGTCCATTGTAGGACATGTATTGGACATGCCTCTTTTACATCTACCACATAAATTGCTTTTAAAACAGGTTACCTGGGCTGGGGTTATAGCTCAGTGGTAGAGCGCTTGCCTAGCATGTATGAGGCACTGGGTTTGATCTTCAGTACCACATAACAAAATAAATAAGTAAAAGTATCATATCCATATGCAACTAAACCAAAAAAATTAAAAGTCCAAAAAAAAAAAAAAAAACAGGTTAGCCTTAGCCAGTCACAGTGGCATACACCTATAATCTAGCTTCTCAGGAGCCTGCGGCAAGAGGATCACAAGTTTGAGACCAACCTCATCAACTTAAAAAAAGGGGCTGTATGTAGCTCAGTGGAAGAGTACCACTGGGTTCAATTCCCAGTATGCAAAAAAAAAAAAAAAAGGTCAGCCTTAACTAGTACTTCTTAAGTTGATTTTTTTAAATGTAAGCATAGGAATTTACATTTGTCCCAATATATCTCAACTTGTCCCATTGTTCCTGCCTCCTGGAATTTTTGTAATCCTTTTGTCACCAGCTCCATTACAAATTTGATCAGCATTTCAAAGCCATGAATCTCTATTAATCCAGTTAACAGGTACCTTAGAGGTATTTATTTATTTACTTATTTACTTACTTATTTCCTTAACCTAAGTCACTATTGGTGTTGGGATGGGAACAATAGGGCATCCTACTGCACACAGAGCACCTCAGTCAGCAGTGTCCACAACAGCTACAAACCCACCCTTCAGCTATTGTTCAGCTGTGTTTCTGCATTTACCCTACAAGGAGACTGCGTTCTTCCAGATATTTCACTGACACCAGCCTGTACTAAAATAGCCTCCAACCCGCTCAGCTCCTCCACCCACAAGTTGCCTTGGCCACCTAATGAAAAAGAAACACAAAATCTGTCCTGACTGCTCTTCACTACTTTTAGACTCCAAACTTACTATTTTTCACTAAAGTGTTAATGACTGATAAGGATCAAACTTGACTTTTATATTTAAAAACAAGAACAAGATCTAACTGGGGCCTTCAGAATCACAGGGAGAAGAAGAGCTCTATTTGGAGCTCATGCCACTGAAGCAGTCAATGGAGGAGAAGTTTTAGGGGATTAAGCAAGAAAAGATGACGACTTGTCCAGTGCCCTTCAAGTTGTTCCATGTTGGCTGTTATTGAAGGATGATTTCCTATCATTGTTGGTAGAGACCCCATCAATATGATCTAGTGAGGACCAGCATTTGTAGATGGGAGCATTTCCTGTGTGCCACTGCTGTGCTGCCTCCAACTACTCTCTCTCTCTCTCTCTCTCTCTCTCTCTCTCTCTCTCTCTCTCTCTTTTTATTTTTTAGGTACCAGGGATTGAACTCAGGGGCACTCAACCACTGAGCCACATCCCCAGTCCTATTTTGTATTTTATTTAGAGACAGGGTCTCACTGTGTTACTTAGCGCCTCGACATTGCTGAGGCTGGCTTTGAATTCTCTATCCTCCTGTCTCAGCCTCCCAAGCCGCTGGGATTATAGGCGTGCACCACCCCTTCCAGCTTACTATCTCTTTTAATCTCCCTTAATCCTTATAAATTTTGGCAATAGGAATTGCAACTGTAACTTCACATCATATGGTTTTGGCATGACCTTTGTGGTCTCAAATACAGCCTCTTCCTTTCCAGCTAGGACTATAGTTTGGGTTCTCTCCTATAGGGTGTGTGTGTGTGTGTGTGTGTGTGTGTGTGTGTGTGTGTGTGTGTGAGACAGAGACAGAGAGAGAAAGGGAGGGGGAGAGGGAGGGGAGGGAACAGGAACAGAGGGGACAGGAAGATATTCTCTCTGCTGGCACAGGGCAGAGGGGAAACCTCTTTTTGCTTTTCTACCTTTGAAGCCTTCGCCACAGGAGCTGTTTTGAGTGTGGGATGCTAGAGGGGAGCACAGGCAGGCCTCCTGCCTGGCTGAATTGTAAGCATTAGCCATTTTTCCTGGGTGTCTTGGCAGCCCTCTCTCTCTTTCTTTGGGGATGATAGATGAAGGCAGGCGCCACGTGAAGGTGCCTGTTTTCAAGTGCGCTGCATGAAGGATGCTTACTTCATTTGGTTTGTGGAGCATCTCCCCCACCCCCAGGAGACAGAGTTTACTTTATTTAACGTTAACATCTTGTATTAACTCTGTCTCTTTACATCTTTTGAGCTCGCTTCCAGAGGACCACTTGTCCAGTGTCATCAGGTAGGGAGGACTTTGGGAGATCTCAGGGAGGGTCTCTTATAGAACCAAAACTGAGGCAGGCAGGGGGAAGATCCCTGGGTCACAAAATGAATATAGGACAGCAAGTCTTGTGGTTCTCTTACCCATCAAGAAGAGGATCATGTCCAGTTGGACCTGATTGATTCTGGTCCACTTTCTAAATTGTCTGCTACGGGCCAGACTCCTTCACTGGCTCTGTCTCGGAAGATGTGGTGTCTGTTGCATTTGGAATTAGCTGGATGTAATGAATTCTAGATTTTACATATTTATTACCATTGTCCCTGCTCCCTCTGGTCTTGTAACCACTGCTGCTACCCAGCCTGACTCCCTCCAGGGAGAACAAGAGGAGGCTTGGAGGTGTCAGCAGTCACAGAGGCCACTGGGACAGGGAAGGATGACTGCCCTGAAGCTGAACAGGGGCGTTTGAATCCTGACTCCTTCATCCGCTGGTTGACTCCAGCAATCGTTGCAGCCCTGCGCTGAGCCTTGGCCTATGCAGGCAGGTGGGATCTGGAGATGTATGAAAACTACTGTAAGTGCCCCTTTATCCATCAGGAATACATCCCAGGGCCCCCAGTTGGATGCCCCAAACCCCAGAGAGTATCAACCTCTCTATATGCTATTTTATCCTGTACATACCTATGATAAAGTTTAATTTATAAATTGGACACAGTAGGTAATTAACAGCAATAGCTAGTAACAAAATAGAAAAACTATAATAGCATACTGTGATGAAGATTATGTGAATGTGGTGTTTCTCTCCCTGTCTCTCAGTATCCACTGTACTCAACCTTTTCATGCTGATGTGACATGATACAGTGTCTATGTGATGAGATAAAGTGAGGTGAACTGTGTAGGCACTGTTACGTAGTGTTAGGCTACTACCAGAGGGTTACTGGAACACAAGCACTGTGATACTATGACACTTAGTAGATCTGATATCCAAAATGACTATTAAGTGAGTAATGGACAGGTAGCAGGTACAATGTGGATACGCTGGACAAAGGGATGATTCATGTCCCAAGCAGGACAGAACAGGACAAGATTTTATTGCACTTCTCAACAGTGCACAATTTATGAACTATTTACTTGTGGCATCTTCCATTTAATATTTTTGGACCAGAGTTGACCATGGGTAACCGAAGGCATGGAAAGTGAAACTGTGGGTAAAGGAGGGTGGAACTGCTGTGGCCTAAAGACCCTATCTAGGGGCTGGGGTAACAGCTCAGTTGGTAGAGTGCTTGCCTCACATGCACAAGGCCCTGAGTTCAATCCCCAGCACCACACACACACACACACACACAAAGACCCTGTCTACCAGGAGGTCACCTGGTGGCCAACAGCACAAACAGTGGAAACTGCTGCTGGACATCTGAGGATTGGAGGTTTCAGGAAGGTGGCTTCAGGTCACTTGGGAATTGATACTTGAACTAAGCCTTAAAGGGGGAGGCAAATTTTGCCTGTGTGACAGATAAAAACTATATAATATTCTCTCTGAACCTCATCTGCAAAATGGGGGTAATAATGTGTACAGAAAATCAAAGGGCTCCAGAAACCCCAGCAGTCCCCTTTCAGAGGCTTGGTATTTAGGTTTAATGGGAACAGGTCTTTTGTTCCCCTTCCCCCACCCCTTTTTTTCGTTACTTTAAAGCTATTGACTTTGTAAGATGTTTATACCTTTGTGGTATATTTGTTGTTCAGACCAGGAAAATGGTGGGGACATCCTAAGGGATCTCAGAAAACATTTGAGAAACAGGGGTCTTTATGAGGAGCAAGTGGGACTGGAAAGTGTCCAAGCCATCTGGGCTGTGGTGTGATCTGGGCAGGTACTGCTATGTCTCTGCCCATGGTTCAGGGAGAAAACAACCAATAGCTGTGATTTGGGCTCCTGACTAAATGGCATGAGAGGGAGAGAGGATTCCAATTAGGACAGTAGCAGCAGCAACACTGGAGGAAACAAACCAACCCACAGGCTGACTGCAGTGGCCCTAAACTTGCAGTTAAATGTTGGCTTGGCCTCTCGTGGTCATAGGTCACAGAAGCCTAACTAAAACTCGCTGAGCAGAAAAAGGCTGGGGAGAACCACCATCTCACACAGCTGAGCAGCCCGAGACCTTTCTGCCTCTAGCATGGCTGGATCCAGGGGCTCAGACAATGTTGTCTAGACTCGTGAACCATTGTTGGACTTTGCTTTCTCTACTCATTAGTTTTAATTTCTTTGAGATCAAGTTGTAAGAGCCCTGTGCTCCCTTAGCTCTCAGAGGAGATGGTCACCTCCATGGTCACACCTGGCCGCCCTGAACCCATCACTGTGATCAGAGGATGCAGTCTTCCAGTTGGCCACATGCCAACCCCTATGGTAGGACAGGGTTTGGCAGGCTCAGTCCCAGTGGGAAAAGTTTCATTAGCCATCCACAGTGGAATGGAAAGGTACCCATAGAACTGAGGGACCAGAGAAGATGCAGGGACTGACATATGGACTGTGGGGGACTTTGATATCCAGGCAGGCTCACCAAGGGGCTCATGCTGACTCTGAGCTCCAAGGACCAGGACAACACCCACAAGGTGAAGCTCAAGGTTTGTTGGCTGGTCACATACAGGCTAGTTGGTAACAACTTGCTGTGAGACTCAAGTTGGGTGTAGCTATAGATGTAGATGAAGGGGTGTTTGATGAAGGGGGTGTCATGAGGGAAACCAGGAGCCAGCAGCTTCCTCCCCTGCATCCCAGAAGTTTCAGCATTGAGCTGAAACGGAAAGCCTGCAGGTAAGACTGGCCTCAGAGCCCAAAGCTGAGGTGACATGCTGTGTAAACAGTGCACTCCCCACAGAGGTGCCAGCCTTCAGGGGGCCCAGTGTTCCAGGAGCCTTGTCCAAGGACACTTTGTCCTTTAGCCAACTCAAACCCAACATGGACCTTCATTGGAATTATTTGCTCACTTCTCTGATGTTCATCTTCTTTCCTTTTAATTAAATGTTAAACTCAAGTAATTAACAGTGAGCAACTCATATAAGTGGCATATAATTTTGAAAGTGCTCATGTACGGATGATCTTACTCTGCTCTGCTTACAGATGAGGAAGTTAGAGCTCAGAAAGGTTGTGACTTGGCCAAAGCCAAGAGCTGAGAAAAGCGGCAGTGCCAAAATCCATCCATCTGTTCTCTTGCCACCCACCCATCAGTTCCACCAAGCATCCAATGTGTTGGTGACATCTGGGGTATGCCTGCCACTGAAGATCCATGTCCCCAGGTCACAGAGCTTACAGGGTAGGGAGGAGAAGGATTCAGGAAGCAAACCCACTCCGTTGCTAGCTAAACATTAGTGATGTCTAATACCTCCAGCATTCTGGACATGCAAGTTTATCCTGTAAAGCCCGGCGCGGTGGCACACGCCTGTAATCCCAGCACTTGGGAGGCTGAGGCAGGAGAATCGCCAGTTCAAAGCCAGCCTCAGCAAGTTTATCCTGTGTATGTGGAGACCCAGAAGAGAGCTGTCCTTGTGTCCAGAAAGCCTTGTTGAACCAGCGCTTGCTCCTCGAAGCTGAGTGAGCACTGAGGAAAGCATCCTCGAGGACGATCTGTTTTTCCTGGCAGTTGACCCCGTGCTGTGCGTGTATGCATGTGTGTGTGCTTATGGGGAGGGTCTCCTGGCAGAGCGCGAGGGGCAAGGTGAGGCCCTTCGGCCCTCAGAAGCCTGTGGTCAGGTTCTCAGGTGGGGGAGCCTTGCTTGCTGCCCTGAGCCTGATCTGCTTGTGTTCAGTGGAGGAGATTACAGAGCTTAATGATTCGCTCCTCCGAGCTGCAGCTGATGCCAGCGTCTACCCCCTTTCCACCTAATTAGTCTCATTAATGAGCTCCTCTGCTCTCCATAGAGAGAGTTTCCTCTTTGGAATAAGAGGCAAAAATACCTTGCCCAGGTAGATTGCTGAAGCCTTTAATTATTGCCCACACCTGCTAAGCCTTGTGACTCACACCCAGTGATAGTGCTGAGCCGAAATGGAGCTTGTTTATAATCACGAGCAAATCTTAACTCTTACAACACCAAAACAGCTTTGGATTTCAAGAGACACAGTTCCTTGTGACTTCCACAAGTGCTCATCTCAAGCATATCAGGCCCTGCCCCTCACACTGGGGATCCTAAGACAGATCCAGTCTAGTAAGAGTGACAGGGAGGAAACTGCTCAGACCATTAAGGTGGCCATCATTTTACCTCATCTATGTCAGGTCTCCTATAGTCCTCAAAAATACAACTCTGAGGCAGACATGACTACTTCCATGTTGCGGAAGAGGAGACAGAAGGCAGAGAACATCCCTGCTCCAGGGACCACAGCTGGGGGCAGTGTGGAGCAGAAGGAACCAGGTCTTCTGGCCTCTGTGATCTCTTGCCCAGGACCCCCCTTTCACTCCATACTGTGTACTGTGTCAGGTCAGTGCAGGACACTATGACAATATGGAGGGGCAGGAGTCACATGCACGTGGACCACATGAGCACCAACCATCCAGGCAAAAGCATGAGCAGAGGCTCTGGGGTGAGAGAATGCCCTGTGTACTCACTGACCACAAGCACTTAGCATGGCTGGAGTGTGCACTGTGGGGTGGGGTCAGGGACAAGGGGTTATAAAGCAGGCAGGGGCCAGAGCATAGGAGGCCCTCAAATTCAGGGTCAAGTCTGGACTTCCTTTCCATTGCATCCTCCCTGGTACCTAACTGCAGGAGCCCTGTTTGGGGAGATGGCTTGAATTGCGGTTGACTATGGGCCATGGAGATTTGGGCATTGTCGCTTTCCGTAGTCTCACGGGACTTGGCCCGGGGTTCTCGAGTGACTTGGCCGAGATTGCTGATCCGGTCAGCGCCATTTTGGTGGTGTGTGCAGCGCGTGTTAGTCGTTGTTAGAGCCAGAGAGAAAAGTTATCAGAATAAAAAAGCTGTTTGTCTCCAGTTTGCCTCTGAACTTCTTCCCGCGGCTTCGCTGCTCCAAGCGGCCATCGCTTCAGGCAGCAACACCTAACATTGTACCCACTACACAGTAAGTGCTTAATAGATATTGGTGAATGGAGAGGCAGGGTGGCCATTGAAGGATTTAAGGCAGAGGAGGGACACTATCAGACAGCTGTCTAGAAGAATCTCTGGGAGGTTCTCCCTATGCATCCTCTCATGGATCAGAGAATACTGAAGTTCAAGGGCAAAGTCCTCACCCCCACCCTTGGTCCCCACTTGAGAGGTTTGTGGCTTCATTCTAGGCTATCCAGTTTCTGAGTAGTAGTGGTGGGATTCAAACCCAGACCCATCTGTCTGCAAAACCCAAGCTCACTCCCCTTCCCCCTGTGGCCTGCTAGCTAGCGGCTCGCTAAACGGCTTGGAACACAAAGACAAGAGCTTTCTGGCACAGACTCCTTGGATTCTGAGTGAGAAACTTTTCGAATAGGAACACAGGCTTCCAAAAAACCAGAGCTGCCAACTCAAACATAACTAAGTCACTCTGACCAGATTTAGACAAATTTTTAAATGAATAAATGTAATATTTAATAGCACATATCGGATGGCAACAATTACTAGGAGACACTAGCCAGTTTGCCACATAGTCCTAGAGACTAAGAATGACTTTCTTTTTAAAACAAAATTTGTGTCTCTAACAGGGACAGTAAAAATGATTACAAACTCAAGTCTCCATGACATGTCAGGCCCTGAGTAAGGAATTTCATACAAGAGCTGTCTTTCATGACAACTCTGTGAAGTGGTTTGCCATAGTCCCAGTTTACAAACAGCAAACTGAGTCTTGAGGAACTAATGACTCTCCCACAGTCACACAGTGATGGCAAAGCCAGGAGTCTGAGCCCAGCCTGCACCAGAATACACCCTGCCCTCAGTACATCAGGCTGAGGCACATTGGACAGGCTCTGGCCAGTCGTGGGTGTACAAGCAGAGGGTCAGCCAAGAGCTGAGTCCCCAGGTCTGAGCTGGAATCCTGTGCTTTCCAAGTAGAGATCCTCTGCACACAGGGGTGAGCTGCAGGGCCAGGCTTTGCTCTGCTTGGGATTTGTTTCCTGAGTTCTTGGAGTGGCTTGGAGGCCATCCAGCAGCCGGGTAGAAGAGCTGAGCAGCCCACCTCACATGACCTGCCAGCATCTCTAGTGCACCTCTGGAGCACCCACACCCAAGAACTGTGCCAGGCCCTGTTCTTGGGTTTGGGGATTTATCAGCACCAAAAACAGTCCATGCCCAGAGTATGTGCCACTCTTAGGAATCAGGGGCACTGTGTGGTACACACCTGATCTTTTCTTACCCTCCTCTCCAGGGCACTCAGCTTCATAGAGGAAGTCTGTCAGGTGCATCAAGTCTATCAACTCTTACCTTCTCAATCACGCTTGAATCCCTCACTTTCAATGGCTGCCTCCCTCCACTGCCACCATCTCACCTGGATTCCCCCAGAGGCTGCCTCAGTGGACACCCTGCTTCCACTGTACCTCCTTGGCAGAGTGCTGGCCTCACTGAGGCCAAAAGGACCCTTCCAAAGTGCAGCTATCTGTCCTCTCCCACCCCTGACCTCCCAGGTTTTAGGATTCCCCATTGCTTCAGGACAGCAGTGCCAAAGGGCTGGCATGACCTACACCCAGCCTGGGCTCATGTTTCCACATATGTTCCCAGGTGCCAAGCTCTGGCCATCTCTTAGTCCTCCACATTCCTTTATCCACTGAGGCCTGAGGAGCTTGCTTACCCTCCTCTCTTAACCACATGTCACTTCCCCAGGAAGGCTTTCCACCACCTCCAGAACTTCCCTGGCACTCTGCTGTGTGCTCTCCCAGCAACAGGACTTCATCCCACTGGAAACTGCATCTGTGAGTTTCCTTGACTCCCCTTGGGCAGCTCAGCCCCATGGCAGATTCTCAGCAGGCTCTCAGCAGCTGCTTGCTGAATGAAAGGCAAAGAGGACTCCCCGTCCTTGCAGATGTGGGCTGGACCTCCCGAAGGCAGAGTCCCTGCAGTTGGGTCTGGAAGCATGATCCATAGGGCAGGAGACCCTGACTGCATGAAGTGTAAATGTTGGTGATAAAAAATAGCACATGTGTGCAACCAGAAATAGGAAAAATTGTGCTCTATATGTGTAATATGAATTGAAATGCATTCTGCTGTCATATATAACAAACTAAAATTTTTAAAAATGAAAAAAAAAAATATTACATGTTGAATTCCAGCTGTCCTGAAAGCAGGCAACCCTTTTCCGAACTAGCACAAAGAAGCATACAGCCCATTCAGCTCCAGTGTTCACCTCCAGGGAGCCTTCCCTGATCACCCGCCTCCAAGTGGCAGGGACAGGAAGGCCTACTGCAGATCTCTACTTAGTCACTAGCTGGTGGCAGAGTGGCTGGTAGAACCCGACCCCACCACTCCTTATGTGAGTTTTCTAATCTCTCAGTAGCTCAGATCCCTACCTTTAAAATGGGAATAATGAGAGCTGCTGGGCAAAGACTGGGTGAGAGATGCTATTTTCCATAGCACCTGGCACAGGTAGGCAGTCTGGAATTGTGTGTGTCCTTGCTGAAATGGCTTTACTACCATTTCATTCTCCACTTTCCCTTCCCTATTCCCACTCTGGCCGTGCATGCTCACAGTTCTGGTATGTTTCAAGGTAGCTGCCACCCCACCCTTACCATCTCCGCCAGCTAATAGCTGCTGTTTATTTAGCTCACCCGTGCATATTTTAGCCTCGTAATTTTTCCTCCTGAATCAGCCTCTGCAGATTCTAATCACCTCACTTTCTCTTCCCTGAATTCCCTCCAATTTGGAGATTCAAAAGAGGCGCTTCTCTGCATGAACATGCTGTGATTCAATTTGAAAATAAATTTCTCCTGGCAGCAGCCATCTTTCTGAAGAGTGACATTTAAGACTGACAGTGGACAAGATTGTAAACAGGTTTCCAATAAGAAAAAAAGTCCATGTTAAGTGCATTCTGTGAATTTTTTTAAACAATGTGTGCATGTGCACGCGCATGTCTATAATTGCAGCCTTGCTGTGACGCCGTCTGCTATAGGAAGAATTCCGGGATGATGTGGGTCTGTTTCAAACTATCTTGGTATTCTTTTACTTTTTGGGAAACCGCCTTATTTCGTGGGACTGACTCACATACAAAAATGCAGACCATTCATTCATTCATTCATTTAGCATGTATTCACTGCCACTTGAGTGGCAGGCTGTGTGCTCCAGAAGACAGTTCACACGCTGTGCATAGAGAGCTTGTGTCCTCAAGCAGGAGGCAGCAAGCAAGCAGGGACTGTTATGCAGTGTGGTAGAGGTAAGCTGGGGCACCATGGAAGCCCAAAGGAAGACCCAGAGGGATGTAGCTGTGGAGCAAGAGTGGCTTCATCAAGGCCATAACACCTGCACTTGGCTTGTAAGATGAGTAGGAATGGGCCTGATGAAAAAGAGGAAGGACAATCCAGGCAAAGGGAGAAGCAGGAGGGGTTGGAACAGAGTACCGGAAGCTTTGCTTTGGACTACTGTCAGGCATCAGGACTTTCAGTTTGTGGGGCAAGTGTCAGGAGGTATGGTTGGAGGGCGTGCAGAGCTCAAGTAGGAGTGATGTCATTGGGTGATCAGAGTGGCACTAGATCAGGCGAAGATCCTGAAAGCAGTGGCCTGGGAGAAGGCACTTACTGCTGTCTAGGCAGAAGATGAGGAGGCCTGGGGACCTTACAGGATCAGATGGAAGGAAGGTTTAGGAATAAGAACCATTAGAAAGTATAATAGGGAGTCCATCAGCAGGAAATCTGTTATCTCATATTTCTTTGGAAACAACTTTGCTCACATGCACCTCGAAATTACTAACTGGTATTTGGGAGCTGGAGACAATCTTGCCTGACATCAGGGAATGTATTGCCAGTAAAATGAATCCAGCTGACATTTGCCTTCCCCATCATCATTACTAAATAAGCTTCTTCCAAGGTTTCTTGGAATTGTCTTTAGACAGTCCCCTAGCCAGAATCACACAGGACCCTGCAGCGTCAAAAAGAAGAGGAGACTCCTGATGTAGCACCAAAGCAGAGGGAGAATCATTTGGTCCTTGTAGAGATTATTTGCAAAAGGCCTTCAGGGTCCTGGAGGGGTGGCCAGGCCAAGTGGGCAGTTAAGGGCACGGAATGGTCCTGTCCAAACTCTAGCATACAGCACTGTCATTGGGCAGCTTCTCTTTTCTTCTTGCCAAACTAACCAGCTCCTACTCATCCCTCTAGGCCAGAGGCAAGGGAGGGCTAGGCAAACAGCCTGTCATTCCAGCACCCTAAGCTCCTGGCCTCTTGTTCAAATGGGCTGAAAGCTGCAGGATTCCAGAGTCCTTTTCCAGGGCTGTTTGCTGGTCAAATGAGGCAGCATTTGGGAAGCCACCTCAAAAGCTGGGAGGTGTCCCAAATGAAGGGAATTAAAACCGTAGCGGTTGCTTTGCCGGTGTCCTATGACTCTGTCTGGTGAGGAGCAGCTCTGAAAAGAATGGCTAGAATAAACTTGGATGTGCTCTTGCCATGTCAGTTTTCCTTGTAGCTCCTCTCATCAAGAGCAAATGAGGGTTGATGATGTTAGTGACCTTTTGAAAGGTGACAGGTGACAAGAGGAAAGAACCCAGAGTTTAGACTCAGATATGCCTATGTGTGAACCCCACCCCCACCTGATTGTCACGTGGACTTGGCAAGTCACTTGACCTTTCAGAGCTTGATTTCCAGATCTGCAGATGCCTCCCCCTGCCTGTCACATGCACTGTTTGTTTTCTTGTGTGATCACCCACGCTGTCTGAGGGAGGGACCGTGACTGCTTTAGTCATTACTATTCCAGTGCTTACACCAGGCCAGGCTCATAGTAGCTGTACAATAAATCGTTGGTTTTCCATTTATAACTCACTTTTAATACCTCCCTGTCACTGTATCAGTGATAAATTGGATTAGCACAGTGTCATGTTTGGTGTCCCCTCAAGACCAGTAGCTTGTGGAATAACATCTTGCCACCACTCTTGCCCCGCTGATGTTCTGGCACTTAATGTCCCCTTGTGGGTTTTTTCCCCACATTTTATTATAAAAATGTTCAAACATACCGAAAAGTGGAAAGAAACATACAGCGAACACCCACATATCTACTGTCTAGATTGTACCATTAACATTTTACAATGCTTGCTTTATCACATGTCTGTCCATCTCTGCATCTATCAATGCCCCTTGTTTTTTCATGCATTTCAGAGTAAACAGCAAACACCAGTACACTTCCCTTTAAACCATTCAACACGTCTATTGACAACTAGAATACATACTATTTGAATATGTATAGCAGGCTCTCAGTAAATGATCGCTGCCATCATCATCATCATCATCATCATCATCATTATTATTATTATTATTATTATTATTTATTAGGGACAGTCATGGTGAGTTACTATTCCCAAGGACAAAGTACCTGCCACCCATGGTGTTGGGAGGGGCTACCATTTCCTGGCATCCAAACTTTCCTTTATTTCATGGGATAGCCTCAGCAGGGAGATGGTTGTAAGTCCAGCCACCCTGGAGCCCCAGCAAATTGCAGCCCCATCCCTTGGATACTCATCCCCTTCACTGTCCCCAAAAGCTTTCTGAAGATTTATTAAGGTGACTGTAACAATGGAGGTGAGGGTTTTCGAATGGGTTTCTGCAGCATGTGGTTATCTGGTTTAGTCTATCTGGGGTCCTGCAGGGTCAGATGCAGTCCCCCCTCCTCTCTCGGCGTTATCTGTCACAGAGGGACTTGGCACATTTAGATTAGGAGCTGAAAAATCCATAAGCCACGTTCTAGGATGTCAGAATCTGGGGCTTTCCAGTCCCCACCTTGACCTTGTATAGGCCGATGCTTTCTACACATCCCAGGGATACAGCCTAGCCAGAAAAGACCCCTCTGAGAATCTGAATTTTCAGAACCATGAAAGCTATACTCTCAATTCATTTGTTTACATTTAGTCAACAAATGTACCTGTGTGAACCTAGAGTAGTCACTTTTGCAGTTCTGTGCCTCAGTTTCCCCAGTTGTAACACAGGGACAACCTCTTCCTCATGGGGTTGTGGTGAGGGTTAAACATGTAAGGACATGGAAAACACCTAGAAAAGCACCTAGCACGTGGGAAACACATACAAGTGCCTATTACTCCCATCACTATCACCACTGCCGCCACCTCCCACCCAGGTTCTCAAATGCACTGGAATCACCTGAGCGGCGTTGTTGAGGTGGAGCACAGCCCAAGGATGTACATTAGAAAACCTCCTTTCGTGAGTGTCCACGTGCTGCCAGATGTAGGAACCGCCGATCAAAGCTATCAGCAAATGTTAACTTCCCACGCAGGTGACGGAAACTCAGGCAGGGAAGGAGCATATCCGAGAGGTCACACGGAGCACCAGAACTAAAATACCACCAAAGGTCAGCAACCCCCACTTCCCAGCTCTTGGGCACATGCTTACCTGAGATCAGCCAGTCTATGTGCCAAGCCTTCAACCAAATCTGGGTTCTACACACCATTGTGACCAGTTTTCATGTAAAGGGCCCCGTAGAACTGAATCTGCTATGTGGTCTATGGCAGATGATCTCTCACATAAGAAACCCCTATATACTACACGTTAAGACACTTATCAAATATTTTAGCTAGGAATACCCCAGATATTTAGAAGCTGCAAGCCCTTCAACTTCCTGGAGGATTCCTATAAGAAGTTGTCTCCCCAAATGATCACTTCACCTCCATGTGGAGATACAGAAGTGTGTTTTCTGTGCCACTCTGGCACTATCTGGTAAACTCTTGTAATTAGTATTTACTTAAAACAATCATTAGTCTCTGCTGGGTGACATTAAACCCACGTTTGCAAGATTTTTAGCCAGGCCTTCCCCACACCTGCGATGGCAGGCAAGTGAGCCTGCAGCAGGAACCCCTGTGGTGCTTCATAAATAAGCCTGTAAGCACCTGGACCAGCCGCCTGCATGCCACTCAGGTGCTGCTCAGGCAGTGGGCCAGGGACCTCCAATGCTCCTCGTGTGCACCCAGGCAACCAGCACCTCAGGTGGGGATCCTCATTTCCCTTTACTTTCCAACCTCAGAAATGAAAATGAATGTCCCTAGGACAGTATAGTATAGCATTGGTGCCCAGGCTAGACCCATAGAAAAGGTCCAATTTTTCCTGAAATGGAGATTTTTGCAGTAAGGGAGAAAAGGATCGTGACAACCATTGAGATGATGCTTAACCGCTTCAGGTTCTTTGTTTCCTTTAAAACCGCACAACATCATAACAGGGCAGATCTTATTACCATCCTGCTTTTCCAGAAGAGTAAACTGAGACTCAGAAGAGATGAGGGCTTCCCTAGTGCCACCTTGCTACTGAGGGGATTCCAGCCCAACCTAGCTGAACCCATGCTTTTCACTCTGTTCTCAACCTCAGTCGCATTTGATTCCTCTGAATGAACAAGAAGAAAGGAAGTGGAGCTAATGTTTACTGAGTGCCTACTATGTGCTAGGCAGTTAATTCTCACAACTGGAATAAATTCATCCAAGACAAGAATAAGTGTTCCCATTTTATAGATGGAGAAACTGAGGCCCTAGAAAGGTTTAAGTTACTTGCTAGAGATTTCATGGCTCATAAGCATCAGAGCCAAAATCAAACCCCAACCTGATTCACCAACACTAGACATTTTCCACCTTACTTACTCAAGACCTTACATTTGCCATACACATGGATAATAAATTATGGTTTTGTACAAACCCTAATATTTCGTTATTTTCCTGTACTCACCTGAAAAGAATTTTTTTGCTTAAATTTTAAGAAAATTTATCTTGGTTGAAAATTACCGCCGGGCGCGGTGGCTCACGCCTGTAATCCCAGCACTTTGGGAGGCTGAGGCAGGAGGATCGCAAGTTCAAAGCCAGCCTCAGCAGTGGCGAGGCACTTAGCAACTCAGTGAGACCCTGTCTCTAAATAAAATACAAAAAAGGGCTGGGGATGTGACCCAGTGGACGAGTGCCCCTGAGTTCAATCCCTGGTACCACAAAAAAAAAAAAAAAAGAAAATTACCGTTATCATAAAGAGCTTTACATTGATATAGGATTTTATGATTTGCAGGGCTCTTTCATAATTATTGAATTGACTCCTTAAAATAATCCTGTGAAAGTGGATATAACAAAGCCCACTTTACAGAGTGGTAAAGAGAGGCCAGTTGTATGCCCAAGGCTCAGCCTCTGAAGCCCACATTCTCCCCACACTTGGCAGACCATAGCTCCCAGGCCTCAACCTGTTAGATGGGACCTACAGAGTGAGGAAGAAAGACACTTTGAATAGAGAAAGAGATGGGGGGGCGGGCAGCCTTGTGGCAGGAGAGCCTGTCATCAGGGACCCCTTCATTAAAGGTGGTGACATCTCCTCACCCACACAAACAGGCCTGAAGTTGTGATGGTCAGAGAGCTACAAAAATAACAGCTCTCACACTGATTCCTACACAAGAGGAACTGGTGGTTCCAGGGCAGATAAGAATGACTTTACAAGATGAAAATGATCAGTGAGGGCACGCAGGTCTGGGGGGCAGCGGAGTTGGCATTTTTTGGCCCTGCAAATAGCTGCCCATCTGCTCTCTGTCAGAATGTGTTAGGAGTGCATCTGGACTGCTGCCCCTGAGCCTCGGCTCCAGGCAGGTCATGTGGTTGTCTCCACGACAACTCCAGGAGCGGTGGAAACTGCTGCGCTTGGAGCCAGATGCTGCTCTGCACATGTGCTCTAATTAGACGGGGTTCCCTGCCTCCCCCACCTTGCCGCCCCTGCCATCCACACACCGGCTTCTCCCTTCCCTCTAGCTGCTCCTCACATCCTCAGTCTGGCTGCCTGGCCCTCCACCCTGTTAGCTTCTTCCTCAAAATGTCCCTGTGCTGCTCCACAGTAGAGTTATTCATGAACTGGTGACAGAGGATTCCCCCTGACCCAGGTGCCAAGCAGGAGATGCCAGGGTGAGGCAAATCCAACACAGCCTGTGGCCTCCTTGAGGGTACCATTAATGCTATGGCATTGGTGAGCCTGGGGGCTCAGAACCCAGAAGAGGGACACCTAGGCAAGGCCAGGAGGAGGATTCTGAAAGCGATTTGGGCAGCTGACCCTGAGTTAGAACTCAGAGGGTGAGGAGACTCCCGGCCTGAGAAAGCAGAGAGCACAGCATGTACAAAGGCAAGAGATAACAGACCCTTGTAGAGAACTGAGGCCCACTCCGTGTTATGGGGTAGTGTGGACTGTTTGAGGCACAAGGAACTGTGCCCTCAGAGCCCAGCAAAACCAGCTCCTCCCTGCTCTTTGCTTCCACCTGTCTCCTGTGTCTCCATCCAGCGAGTGCCTGCTCCTCCTTGGTGCTTGGCCATTATATCACCTCCTTCTCGTGTGGCCTTCCTAGGATCCCACCCATCCCAGACAGGTTCACCTCAGTCAGAGGTACTGGTTGAGGGAAGGTGTAGAAGATTCCACCTGAGATATGATGCCCAGCTGTGAAAGGGTATCTGAAAAGAGCCACAAAGGACATTGACCTCCATTAGCACCTGCCATGTGCTACTTGGTGATGGTACCTTGACAAATGCTACATCATTTTAAACCTCAGATATGAAGTAAGGGACATTCCCAGTGGACAGCTGAGGAAACTGAGGCTTGGAGAGGCTTACTTCTTAGCCTTTTGCAGCTCTGGGCTGGACTGAGCCCCTTTGAGTCCCTAACTCATACTGAACCCCACCCATAGACTGAATGCCTCATGCTGGGGCTGTAACAGGAGTAAGCAGAAAAAGATGTCTTCATGTAGAAGGTCACTTGCCATCTCTTGGATTCTCCAGAAACCAGAGGGAAAAAAACCCATTTGGGCAATTGAGCATGCTCAGTTTTCTGGGGTATTATGGGGAGAGCCTGGGCTGTAGGTCAGATGGAACTGACCTCAGAAACCACCATGGTTCTTGCAGGTCTGTGGCCTTAGGCAGGTCCCATGCCCTCCCTCCACAAGATGAGGGTGAGGAACCTCTCTGGGGTTATCACAGAAAGGCAGCCTGCAACAATGTATAGTAACCTGGGGCCCAAGAAAGGCCGCACAGAAGGCTGCTTTTGTGGAGATTCCTATAGCTCTGGCTCAGAGCCATGGTCTCACCTCCACTGCCCTGTCACCTGTCATGCACTGTAGTACATGCCACATGCACTGAATCAGGGCTGATTGAAGTAGAATCACTTAACACCTGCTGTGAGCAGAGAACCTCCAAAGTGGGGGATGGAATACTGATTTTTTTGTAGCCCTCTATTGGGAGTCAATCCCTTAGCTAAGCACCTTGCATGAGTCAACTGTGATCCCCACAGCCCTGAGACAGGAGGTCATGCCCCCTTTCACAAATGAGAAGGTGATTTAGGGATTTGCCCTGAGTTCCAGATATGGTGGGTGCCAGGGCCTGCATTCCCTCTCCAGTTTCTTCTTGTGCACCATGGCACATTCTCTGTGGAGGCCATGGCAGACCTCATAGAGACCTCATCTATGTCTAGAAACAACATGTTAATATTAGAAAGTACCATGACAATTTTCCAGCCATCCCAATTCATAGAGGAAGAAGCTGAGGCCTAAGCAAGGAAAAGGAATCAAGGCCGAGTCAAGTGCTTGACTCTTCTCCTTGTGCTCCTTCCACTTTACAATTCTGCCATTTGTTCATGACTGGAAACTTCCAACTGAAGCCTCCTGTGCATCACACAACTGCCAGGCACTGGAGACTCAACCCAGTCAAAGGACATTTGAGAGAGGGGTGATATTAACTAAAGGAACCAGGGGATGAACATCCAAGCCCTATAATTCAGTATGTGGACACTGCTATGAAGGACCCTTTCAAGAACCATGTCACCACCACTCCTTGCTTGACTCAGTTAGATGGTGGGGCTTTTGCCTTTGCAGACTAATCAGCCTTATGCACTTTTTCCTTTTGATCTGAGTCCCTTGTTCCTATTGCTATAACTAATGTTGGCTGTCCTGTTGATGGCTTTTCAGGTTGACTTCTCTCTCTCCCAGTGATTTGCCAGGCCCCCAAGCCTGTCCTCTGTACAGTAGGCTCTCTCAGACTGTGTGCTCATGCTTAGAACACTGAAACCCTCATCTCTAGTTAGTTTGTGAAACCCTTTCTGAGACATTGGAATGTCATTTATTGTTAAAACCTAGAATCTGGCTCCCAGTAGCAGTGAGGCGACAGACGCTGCCCACATGGCTGAGCCAGCAGGTGCTTGATATTGAATCTGGACATGTCCCATTTGGTTTCCATTCAAGGAGACAGGTTTGCTCTGCTGAGGCACCAGGACTGTCCCCTCTCTCAAGTCAGCTCTGCCCTTGAGCCACCACTGCTCCATGGACATACCCAACACACGAATCAGTGCTCAGAGCATGCAATAGATGTGGCTACTACCATCTTATCAGTGAGAAAACAGGGCTCCGAGAGGCACGGCAGCCACTGCTTGCTTGTTGTGGAGCCAAAACTCACACTCTTTTCTCTGGAGCCCCCTCTCAGCTTCACCGCCTTATAATCCATCTCTTTAGATGCTTCTAGAGCAGCTCCAGCTGGCAGTGCATGTGTCAGATAGAATCTTATGATTATCTCTGTTAATGGAAGTGAAATAACACTGTGTTGCGTGAGCTGCAGGGCCAGACACTTTGCTTCAAACTCTGGCTCTGCCATTGACCAGCTCTATGACCTCAGGCAGGTGACCTCACTTCTCAGAGCCTCGATTTCCTTACCTGTAAAATGGAAATGATCCTCATACCTACCTCCTGGGTTGCTGTGAAGAATAAGCGAGATAATGCATGGAAACCACCTAGCACAGGGCAGGCGCTCAGCAAGCGGTAGCTGTTTTTAATCACCGCACCTGCTTTCCTCTAAGAGCCGATTCCCATCTGCATTTCTTAGGGGAAGAAAATCTTGAGCTAGTATGCATGAAGACCAACTTCATTGTGTCTCCTCGGTTTCCGCGGGCCTCCCCGCTCATCTGCGTTCCTGCGCTAATCAGAATTTCCTGACTTCTCCCTGTTTGTCTCGGTTAATGCGGAGGGAAGGGGCTGCTGGCACAGAGGAGCCAGGCGTGGGCCGACGCGCCTGTGATTTGAATGTCTTTACTATAATCTAGCGAGTGTGTGTGGGGGCTTCTGTCAATACTGGAGCTGTGGCCAGAATGGGCAAATACTGTCAGCCCGCCTGTCTCTGCCCCTGCAAATTATCCAAGTAGCTCTTGTCGGACACCCACATTTCCCCTAACTTAAATCATCCGAACAGCGAGCCGGCTTCACGATGAGACATTGATTCTTTGTTTAGGGCTTATTATAGTGGCGGGGGCCCAGGCTGGGAGTCTGTCCCCAGCGTGCCTCGGCTACCACACAAATGCATCAGAAAGCTGTCTTGGTCCTGTCACCCCAAGTGTGACTTGACCCAGCCCAGCCAGGGTCAGTGGCCCTCCTTCCCAATCCACCCAGTGGTCCCAGTGTGCGCTATGTTGTGCCTCAGGGTAGGACAGAGCTTGGACTTGGGAGTCATTAGACCCATCAGCTCTGGGACCTTGAGCCAAATGCTTCCCTGAAGAGGGGGGGGGGCCTTTCCTCATCTAGGAGATGGGAATCATTTATGAAGTTGTCCATTTGGGAAACACAGGCTTTCTGGTACAGAGCAAGGACTCAGCTTATGTGGGGTCCCTTCTTGCTGCACCTGTGACTGCCTCTGGCTGACCCCAAGTTATTGCAGTGGAATCCTGCCAGCCCTTTCTCTTCCCTCCCAGTCCCTGCATTCCAGTAAATAAGGGTTTGGACTCTCCAGGCCAGACACCATGCTAAGCCTTTTTTGTGCTCTCTTGGAATCCACCCTGCCTCCTGGGCAGCCTCATCCTCCTCCTGGCCCTGGGACTGGTGCTGAGTCCTGAGCAGAGAATTTGGAGGTATTTAAATAAAACACAGCCTGGATGGGACTGCTGGTGAAAAATTGGACCAAATCCTGTGGCTTTCTTTATTTCTTTATTCTTGTTTAGAAAGAAAGAAAAAAAAAAAAAAAAAAAAAAAGACTGTTGATCAGTCTAGACTAGTCACTTTCCCTCTGGCAGTGACTTTTAGCTTTGGCTACACTGGAGTCAGTTTTAAAAATGCAGCCCTGGCATGGGGGTTTTAAGCATCAGTGGCCATTCTAATGCATTGCCAAGGCTGAGAACAACTGACCTCCACTTGCCCGTCCCTGTTTGATCCCTCATGAGGCAGGGAGTTCTTCCAGTGTACAGTAAAGCTGAGGGTGGTCACTTGCCAAAGGTGATATACAGTAGCAGCAAGGGGCAGAGCTGGAGCCCAGATAATGTCCCACTCCCCATCTACCTCTCCTGGAGCAACAGAGAGCCCTCAGGGAGCTTGTAGTGTGCTGGGGACAACATGTCTTGCCACAGGTGGTGTTTGTGTGGAGACATTGGGAGGCATGTGGGGGGGGGGGGTGCAGCACAGAATCTCTGAGGGAGGAGATGTGTGTGGATGAGCGGATGAGATGGAAGAGCATCAGCAAGGACAGGCAGCTAAGGAAGGCCATGGAGAGCCTTGAGTATCATGCTCAGGGATTTTTTCTTCTTCTTCTTCTTTTTTTTTTTTTTTTTTAGTTGTAGATGGACACAATACCTTTATTTTATTTATGTGGTGCTGAGGATCAAACCCAGGGCCTCTCACATGCATGACGAGCACTCTACCGCTGAGCCATAGCCCCAGCCCCATGCTCAGGGATTTAGAAACTCCACTTCTGTGGGCCCACAGCCTGGCCTGAAGCTCTTCAGCCCTACTGAGTCATGAGTGGCACTTGTTCAACCCCAGGGCTGCCCACTGAGTCCTAATGCCAAAGAGATGGGAGAAAATGAGCCCCAGGATGGCCTCACCAACCTTCAGCCTGTGCAGTCACACAGGACCTAGGCTCAGTTTAGTACTCTGCCATCACCATCTTAAAATTCTTAACACTTTTACTTTTAAACTTGTCTTTGTGAATGAAGTCCAGTGGGATGATGGAGCATGGACACAAGCAAGGGAGACATGCACAATGTATGTCTCCCAAGGAGCCTGGCCATCCAGGGCTCATGGTGTCATGATCTGTCATGGAGAAACATGTTTATGGTCATCTCTTTTAATCTTCAAAATGATGCTGTGAAGTAGGCCAGCATTGCATGATTGTCACAGATGAGGAAAAACTAGTCAACTGAGATCACGTAACTAGTACAGTCAGAGTCAGGGTTCTGGTGTCTTTTCACTCCAAGACACCTTCTTGCTCTACCATGTTGAGTCACCTTAAAGGGATCAAATCAAAACAAAGTTTTAAGTTTTAAAACCAAACCCAGCCCCTGGTGCCAGTGTCACACTGTGCTATAGCTATTCGTTCCCTGAACCAGGCAGGATTCCTTGACAACAGGAGTTTTCCTTTTTAGCTTTTTATTATGAAAAATTTCAAACTTATACAAAGTAAGCAAACCCCCGTGCACACAACT
Source organism: Tamias sibiricus (assembly GCA_025594165.1). NCBI lineage: Eukaryota > Metazoa > Chordata > Mammalia > Rodentia > Sciuridae > Tamias > Tamias sibiricus. The sequence continues at coordinate 210,608,381 of CM046657.1, read as the reverse complement.
TCCACAATTATAAGTGTTCTGTCATCTTTTTAAGATTTAAAAAATGTTTAATTTTAAAAATATATGTAAAATTTATCATCTTAATCATGTTTAAATGTACAATTCAGTGACATTAAGTACATTCACATTGGTGTACAACCAGCTTTCTTTCATCTCCAAAACTTTTTCATCTTGTAAACCTGAAACTCTACCTACTAACAGCTCCTGACTCCCCTGCACACTCTAGGTCCCCTGTACTAGGGGAATTATACAGTAGTTGTCTTTTTTGTCTGACTTACTTCACTTAGCATAATGTCTTTAAGATTCATCCATGTTGTAGCATGTGACAGATCCCTCCTTTTTTACAGATGAAAATATTCTATTGTGTGTAAATACCATATTTTGTGTATCCATTCATCTGTAGGTACACCGTGGGGTTTCTTTCATCTTCTGGCTAATGCTGCTGTGGACATAACGTCCTGCCATTCTTGTATCATCTCTGCTTTCATCCACTCCCCATCCCTCATCCAGTTATTATTATTTATATGAACTGTATTTTATTTATCTTTTTATTCCTCCTATATAGAACCTGGCACATAGGAACTGCTTTTTAAATGTTTGGATGTATGTATGGCTCTTCCAACATTAATGCTTGCTTGTTTAAATATTTTTTAGTTGTAAATGGACACAAAACCTTTATTTTGTTTATTTATGTGGTGCTGAGGATCGAACCCAGTGCCTCACTCGTACGAGGCAAGTACTCTACTTCTGAGCCACAACCTCAGCCCCAACATTAATATTTTGTTTTTTTAATTTTAAGAGAGGTCTATAAAGAGGAAACTGACTGACCTCCCTGCCCCCTGTCTCTTAAGAATTTCTCAGTGAAAATACACATAAAATTTTGATAAAAATTACATTTATAAAGGAAAACAAAGATTTACTACTTTAAGTGTGGATCAGCAGAACAAGGACAGTTGCCAAAGAAGCTGTTGGGAGGTGGCATTTTTCACACCAGCACTGACAGTGCTGAGTATAAAGTCATTTATTTCTGGAATTCTCAAAAACCTTTGGAATCACCGACTTCACCTGTTAACAAAGATCCAACTCATTAGCGATGGAGTTTTCGATTGATTCCATATGTCAAGAAAATAATCCAAGAGTGAAACTTGTCTTTTTGTAACCAAGTCTTTGATAGGGTTGAGCAGCTGTGTTTCACTGTCCTTCAGGTCATGGATGAAAACTCCACTAATGCCATCTAAGCGCGAATGCGCACGGCCTGACTTCCAGGCATTAACATCACCATCAGCCAGTAGCCCCGGCATCTAGAGTGTCACCTAAGAAGAAAAGAGGTTTAATCAATCTAGTAAGAGAACTAAATCAGCCTTTCTTGCAAGGGAGGGAATTGACAAGACACCTTGCCTCACGCCCCTGCACTGCAGAGTGGAAGGTGGGTGGCCGTCCCAGTTGCAGGACAGGGATGGACAAGTAAGAAAATGACTCCACGTCCTCACCTTGGATTTGTGACAAGAAGAGCTTTCATAGCAGTTTGCTTACTCCCTGGAGCAGCTTGTCTCTGGAAGGCTGCACTCTGTGTCCAGGAGAACCTGAGGGGTTCTACCTTTAAAAAGAACGTTCCTGGGCTGGGCGTGTTGTGCACACCTGTAATCGCAGCAACTCGGGAGGCTGAGGCAGGAGGATGGCAAGGCTCAGGCAGCCAGCCTGGGCAATATAGGATGTATCTCAGTGGTAGAACACCTCATGGATTCAATCTCCAGTAGCAGGGCAAGAGAGAGAGAGAGCACACCCCTGCTCTCTAGCAGATGTCTGAGGACAAATAGAACTGAGACTTCAGAGCAAAGCCACCTCTACCATCACCCATGTGTGTGACGGTGACACCTGAGCTTTGGAGATCACTAAGAGTTGGACCCTAACTTTACCATTTCCAAGTCACCCAAGTTACCTCTGTTATTCTTTCTGTAAATGTTGAGTGTGCTTCCCGCTTCACTGAAATTTTCAGACTGGTAAACAGAACTGTGAAGTGTGTAGCTCAGTGCCCCCAGAGCTTGCCATCAGGTGAGGCGCACTGTGATTCATGTCATTGACTTGGAAGGGGAGTCACTTGAAGGGAACGAGGCCTCTGTGCCTGCTGCTATGCAGGCCTTTTTACATGACTCCGGGTAGTAGTGTCACTGCCTTTCAGCAGGACTAGAGGAGTTGGGCCCTGAATGGATAGATTTGCTCACTAAATCCTACTCACCCTTCCAACTGCCCACTTCTGGTCATGTCTTTTGACCTGTTGCCCAGGGTGGTTTGCTTTTCTGCTCCTGACTCCTCGAACACTTTGCCCCAACCCCCCTGTAACACACACTGCGTCGAAGTATTTGTTTCCATGTCTAGCTGACAAAGCTGATGTCGTTTCTCAAGTTCTTTTCAGAAAAATCTCCCATTATCACATTTCCCTGGTTTCCCATCCATGCCTCTGTCCTTTTCTCCATTTTTATGGCACAGATAAATCTGATCCAGGGGGATGTCACCTTCAGTAAGTTGACAACACACTCAAAATGTTCACGTATCCCTGAAGATGAGATTCTTTCTGCTCTCCTGCAACTGAATCCTGCCTCTGGCTACCCTTACACAAAAAACTGGCTGCAAAATCTCTTGAATGTTTCAGGCCAGAACTCCAGGAGTGAATGCTAATGACTCCAATGAGCATTTCCTCTGAGCAGCTCTAAACCCCCTTGACATAGTGTCACTCACCTGGCATTGTGCTCCAAGACCTCTTTTACTATCAGGCCAAGCAGTGGCCACCACATCAAGACCATGGGGCTCCTACAGCAGGAAGCAGGTCAAGTTCATTCTGTGTTTCTTTACCAGTGTCCCAGAGCTTCTTACTGGGAGCTCTGCACCATCCCTGGGGAGTGCAGGGACGAAGTCAACAGGGCCTTGCCTGGCATTCCCAGGCACCTGGTCTGCAGAGCTCTGGGAAAGCCTCTCCTAGCACCCAAGGGTGCACAAGGCTCTGTAAGGACACTGAGCAGGACTGAGTGAGTACCACACAGAGGCCTGAGTTTGGGAGGAGAGTCCAGGCAGATGGAATAGAACTGGTAAAAGCAAGGACAAAAGTGGGAACAGATATGGCATTTGGTCAGAGCATAATTTGGCGCAATAGGTATGTAGGTAGCAGAGGCAAAGGGACATGTGGACTCTGGGAAAGAAAGGCAGGGTCAGATTGGGAAGGGTCTGCTTGACCAGTTTAGGAGCACCTCCTTCCCTCTCCCTGCAGAGTGCCTTGGATGTGCCACATCTGTCATTACATGTACAGTGTTGAGCAGGTATCATTCATGCCCACGTGAAGCATCTGGTCTGGTAGAAAAGAACAGGCATGAATCAGATCATCACACAGAGGTGACATCTGTGCAGTCCTATTCTCCAGTGGGATATTGACATGATCCAATCTGCATTTTAGAACTTACTGTGGCCAGAAGAATTGGAGTAGACTGTGAGGAATGAGACAGGAGAGGGACATAGAGGTGAGCCAGCAACCTGGCATGTGCTGGGGTGGTGGATGGCAAGCAGGGAGTGAGAGTGTGGATTGGGAAGGACTTGGAAGTCTGATAGATCTGTGTTTGCCCCTAGGGATACTGGGAATACTGCTGATTAAGAAAGAAGGAAAAGCAGGTGGAGGTGCAGTCCTGATGGAATAATAATTGAGAGTACGGGCCATTTTGAGTTTGTAGTGCCAGTGGGTTCTCCAAGTGTGGACTGAAACGTGTAGATTTGGAGGTATGGAAAGGCGCCTGAGCTGAAGATATTTATCAGGAATTGCCAGTATTCAAGTGATACGGTGCCATGGGTGAGATCACCTGGAGAGGGAGTAGCCTTGCCATGGTCCCATGGGTGAAAAGAAGAACTTCCAAGCCACAGGAATGGAATTCTAGCTGGACTTCTGTTTATCATCAGTAGCTGGTCTTTCAACTATTTGGCAAGGAAGGTGGCAGTCCCTGCCAAAGTAATAAATGTTATGAACAGCTCTGTCTTTTTTCCCAAAGAACTTAATTTTTTCCTCATACACAATGCAAAGTTTGATTTGTTTTTCTTCTTGCTTTGGCAGCCAGGAAGCTCAGAGCTAGCTTTGTAACCTAATTTTACAAATTATATAGGACCTATGAACCCAGGCACCCTATTCCCAAATAAACATTTTATATAGTTATGTGCTTCCCAACCTGGATTTTTTCTTTAAGTCTTAGGTGCTTACATAAAGTACCTCCAGTCCTTTGTAGAAGTCGGTAATGCATACTATCTAAAAATACCCCGTCCCCTAACCCTTGCATTCTTGGGTCATCCTCACGGGCTGTGTAGTGTTTGCCCAGTTACTGAGACTAGTTGACTAGTTGTCAACTAGACTGGAGCAGGAGGAACTCTTGGAACTTAGAGAGCTAGGCAGTAAATTTAACACGTAACTCATTAAAAAAGGATGAAAGTGGAGCTTCAAACATCTCTGTGTTTGCCACCAAGTCTGTGAAGGGGTGGGGGCACCCTTAATTCAACTCAAGATGTAAAAGCCTGATCTTTCAGAATTGAGAATACACTGCTGAAATTAAAGACTTATCTATGTAGATAAGTACTCCACATGTGTTCAAAGAGAGATTGAGGTGTTGACTGTACAAGGAAGGGATTTTTAAAGCATAGGGTATCGTTTTCTTGACTTGTAAAATGTGGTTTGGTGAAAGCAAACTTCCTTATCAAACAACTTAAGCACAAATTGACTTGATGATAGATTTTATTTTTGATCATCTTGCTTTTTAAAATAAATAATTATTTTTAAATTTTGGGCTGGGCATGATGGTGCATGCCTGTCATCTCAGCTTCTCAGAAGTTTGAGGCAGGAGAATGTGACTTTGAGGCCAGCCTGGCCAACTTAGCAAGACACTGCCTCCAAAACAGTTAAATAAAATAAAATGATAATTTGCTGTAGGTAACAATCAGTATAAGTTGTTTTCAAACTGTGTTCCACAGTTAATGTCCTAGGGGCAGCAGAGGTATGTGAGAGATGGGGGTAAGGAGAAGGCCACCTAGCAAGGAGAGCCCAACCATGGCCCCCCACCCCCAGCTCCCAGCACAGTGGCTCAGCTCTGCCTTATGTAACAGGCTCTCTCTGCCTGAGCATCTATCAGAGTACAGTGTTCTGCTCCTAAAACTGGAAACAAAAAACAAAAAACAAAAAAAAAAAAGTTTGGAAATCGTCATGCTGGAGGACATATTCTCACTAACTTGCTATTGAGCCATGAGTGTCACTAATACAGAAGGGGAGGAATGGGGGCTTTGGAATCTGACCTTGGGTTCCTGTTGTACCTCCTCATCTTCTGTGACTTGGGGGTTGGCCCTTCCTTGGAACAGTTTCCCCACTCCTAGACTAGAATGACTCACATAATAATGACAACTTCACTAATGAAAATTAGGTAAATGAGCAGATGTGGAAGTGGCCAGAAGGGAGGTAAGTGCTGATTCCTCTCCCTCCAATCCTCCAACTCTCCTGTCCCTTCTTCTTAGGAGGAGCCCATCACCTTCTGTGAAGAAGCCTTTGTGTCCCACTATCGCTCTGGAGCCATGAGGCAGTTCCTGCAGAATGCCACACAGCTGCAGCTCTTCAAGCAGGTGCTCAGCCTCCCTGGGGGCCTGCGTCTGGCCCAGCGGGGATTTCTGCAGCTGCCTTCACGCTGAGCCTTGACTAGGAGGGGACCCAAACCTGAGAGGCCCAGGGGAGGGTGACTGGATGAAGAGGGTGGCCAGCCATCAGACAGCCCCTTAGCAAACGTGATGGGAGGTTTTCTAAGTTTCATAAATGTGTAGCCAGGTTCATAGAAAACTCAGTGTTGAAGGGCCTTTCCTATCTTGGAAAGCATGGCTGTTCTTTGGGCATGCACCAAGGTCCCCAACTAGATGGTTTTCCTGTTTCTGTAGACAAGCTATTGTGCTTTTGCTTTTCCTCTAGTTTATTGACGGTCGATTAGACCTTCTCAATTCCGGCGAGGGTTTCAGTGATGTGTTTGAAGAGGAGATCAACATGGGCGAGTATGCAGGTGAGAAGCCTCCTTTCCTTTCCGGGTTGTGGCTGCTGTAGACCAAGGTGTGCTTGCCACAGATGGGCGGGGACTTCGTTACTCCTTAGATAGGGGCTGGGAGGAGACTGGTTGCAAACTTGGCCCTGAAACAGCTGGGGAATTCCTCTTCAATTTTCATGAGATGCAGGGCTGGGCCCGGGTTCGATTCTCAGCACCACGTAAACATAAATGCATTGCATTGTGTACAACTAAAGCAAATAAATAAATAAATATATTTTTTAAAAAATTTTCATGAGATGCACATTGGCCCATATGAACCCTCTGCTCAGGGGTCAGTTGTTTCTGCTGGGTACAGTCTACTTAAAATGTAGTGACCAGCACGATGCAGTGAAAGCACATGAGATATTGAATTAGGGAACTTGGGTTCAAATCAGAACCCTGCCCCCTTGCCAGCTGTGAGACCTGGGTAAAGTCATTTTCTTTCTTGTAGCTAAAGTTTTTCAGTTTACACACTGTAAACAACCTGCCTACCCCACAGGATTCCCGAGGAGTTGTGATCAGAGCAGGGTGCAGTCACCCAGGAAAGTGCCCAGCATAGGGCCAGTGCTCAGTGACTGTTTCTTTAAAATGCAAACATCATTGCTTGATGCCCCATCTCTTTAGAACTGGGGTATTGTCTTTCATCTTTCAGAGGTGGCATCTGAAGCCCAGAGAGATTCTAGTGGCTAACCCTACTTCCTGAATCCCAACCTGGCCTTCTTTCTTAGGTCCAATGGGCTCAGTCTTTGGCAGCAAGAATAATAACTCATAGACTTAGTCTTTGGATACAAAATAGTAATACTTACACTGCCAGCCCCTCTTATTGCTGGGCATGTCCAGTCTGGATCATTCAATAACGTGAGCAATGTACAAGCCCACAAAGCCAGGCACGGCTTCCACCTGTGGGTATTACAGGGCCTAGCAGCCTGTGCTGCTCAGAGAACACAGTTGATTAATAAAACCAGTAGGGCAGCTGCAGTCACTAACGGCAGATTGTTGACAAGCATTTCCTGAACCCCTATGTCCAGAGTTGGTAAATAATGGAGGACACAATTCTGCCCACAAGGAGCTTTTAGCTGGGTAGTAAAGAGAGAGGCATAACTAAAGACAGATAAAATTAAACCAGTGCAGGTAAAGGAGTAGAAACAGGTTTTTGTGCAGCTGGACTAGACTCTCACTGCATACTGTGGGAGCTTCCCAAGGGGACAGGGTTTGAGTTGCCTTCTCACCATGGGATATTAGTTCCAAAGAGAAGATGGGCTTCGTGTATGACTAAACTAAGTTCAGTCATTCAGAGCTTCTAATAGAGCTGTCTCCTGGTGAGACCTCCTTAACCCACCAGATGAAATAAGCAGAGTTCACCCACAATGCCTCCTTTTTCTTTTTCTGTCACTAGTCAAGTGTACTGAGGGCTGAGTATGTGTCCAGCAGGGTCCCTACACGGGGACACACAGCTCTAGTGGTTCCTGCTCTGGCATGGGTCATACTACATCTAACAATTAGGACTTATAAGTAGCTGTTACCTGTACTAGAGGGCTCTTCAGAGGAAAGAGGAGGAAGCTTCTGGAGGAAATGATATTTCAACTGGCTGTTGAGCTTACCTAGGCAGAGAGAATAGGAAATGGTAGCCAGGCACAGGAACAGCATTTGCAAGGGCTGAAGAACTGAGAGAGTGCTGTTTGGGAGCCCTAGGTGGCACTTTGTGGTTGGAGCAGAGGCAATACAGAGCATAAGCACAGGACAGAGAGGCCGAGAGTGGGGAGGCTAAGACAGGAGCCTGGGGGAGAGGGGTGGGGTTGCTCTAGAGTACGACCTCACCCCAGTAGGCAGTGGGGAGGCTTTGAGGGTCTGTAGTCAGGGCACTGATGTGAACAGCTCTCTATTTGAGCAAGAAAACTGTGACCATGACTTACTGCTGCCTTCTTCATGGAGTGGGACATAGAGTCTCCAGGTGGTTCTCTAGACTTTGAACTTTCCAAGTCCTGCATGCTGAAAGCAATTTAAAGAACTCTTTAAATCACAGTCTCTCTGATTCTCTTTTCCCAGGCAGCGATAAACTTTACCATCAGTGGCTCTCCACCGTCCGGGTAAGTGTGCCCCATTCAGAGCCACATGGCCTCTTCCTTGGCCTCCTGCCAGCTCTCTGCTTCCCTGGTTACCCACAAGGCTGCTGTGAGGCCCAGAGCACCCCATTCTTCCCACCAGAAGTTGCTTTTGTCTTAAAACTAGGCCATTTTCCTGCCTGGCAGAGACTAGAAGGATGGGATTGTCCGAGGCCTCTCTTGATGGGGCAGAGGGAGGCAGGAGAGAGTCTTCCTCTTCAAGAAGCCAGCCAGCCTGGAGTGGTGGTACACGCCTGTAATCCCAGCACTTGGGAGGCTGAGGCGGGAGGATCGCAAGTTCAAAGCCAGCCTCAGCAATGGCGAGGCACTTAGCAACTCAGTGAGACCCTGTCTCTAAATAAAATGGAAAAAAAAAAAAAAAAAAGGGCTGGGGATGTGGCCCAGTGGTCAAGTGCCCCTGAGTTCAATCCCCAGTACCAAAAAAAAAATAAAAAAGAAGTCAGCCAAAGCCTGTTGAATGGAATACTGTCATCCTAGAATGTTTCTGGGAGTCTCCTTCTAGGGCCAGTGCTATTGTCACAATCATGGAGCAACCAAAAATGTGTCCCTCTTGCTGTTTTGCTGTATTTTCCACAGCAAAGGCTCCTGGGAAGATGAAGAATGCATCCCTGATTTTTCCTTTTCCTCACTGTTGTTATTGTGTTAGTTTCTTATTGGGTCAGGAGCCAGGTGGTTAGGGCTTCCAGAACCTCTAAAGGATTCAAATCTTGCCTAACCTTCCCGTCAGTTTACAATTGAGTATGTGCTGAAGGCCTACTCAGTGCCAGGCAACAGCTGGGTCTTGGGGGTGCAGAGGGGAGCAGGACACGGGCCCTGCCCTGGGGGGAGTTCCCCCATCTTGTTGGGGAGGCAGACACGTAAACAAGCAGCTCCAACATAATGTGATAAGTGTTCTCTTCTGCTCAGGGCCAAGTGCACTGTTGCCAAGGCAGGTCCCTTGGAAGTGGCTGCAGTTGGCCAAGAGTGAGCAGCAATTCCTTGATGAAAGCCTTCCTTTGTCCTTCTTGTATGGCCAAACACAACACTTGGCATATCTGAGGCGAGCAATAAGGACTTGCTGATTGATTGATAAAGGGGTTTCAGTACTCCAAAGGTCCATTTAAATAGGATCCTGAGTAATTTTGGAAGGCAGTATGGAATAAATGAGTGGGTGAAAATTTCCTATTGTCCTACAACGTAGAGTGCTTTCTAGGTCAGTCAAATTGTGATGTTTTTAATTAACATCCAAAATTTCTAATGTGGGCAGTATCCAAAAAATGATACTAAATGTTAAAGCCATTAATTACATTACTGTCTTATTTGGTTATATACCCACTGGTTCCAGTCTCTCTCCATTTGAATCAGTTGGAATAACTTTCCAAACCACCACAAATCAGATTATATATACACTTGATTAAAAACTCTCCAGAGCATTGAACTGTCCCCATATGGCCTCCAACCTCACTTCCTACTCTTCCTGTGATATAGTACACACCTGTACAGTGTAGTCACTGCCTGTCATTCCTACAATACACCACAGCTTTGTGGCTTCTGCACTTTTTTCTGTGCTACTTCCTATCTCAAGAATGTTCTCATCCTCCTACCTCCTCCATCAGTTCCTACTCATCCTTCATGGGCCAGGTCAAATGTATTTTTTAAATATTTATTTATTTGCTTTAGTTGTACACAATGCAATGCATTTATGTTTACATGGTGCTGAGGATTGAACCCTGGCTGCACACATGCTAGGCGAGCGCTCTACCACTGAGCCACAACCCCAGCCCCAAATGTGTTTTGATCTTCAGCCTTCCCTGACCTTCTCTGTCTCCATGCTCCCTGTATGTGGCCATTACAGCTCTCATCACCTGATACAGCAACTCTTCACCCCAGCATGCCTTGACTTCCCCAGACTGCACATCTTTGAGATAGAGACCAGGTGTCCCTTGGCTCATGGCCCTCAGAGCCTAACACAGTGGGTGCTCACCACACCTGTAGGGATGAGACTAAAGAACAGGTTCATGGACAGCTCTGGAAACATGGCCCACTCCTTAAAGACGATGAACAAGACATTGGTGTGGTGGGTTTGTACTAAAGCCATGGTTAACATTTATGGCCATTCATTCTTTCCTTCTCTAAAGATTTGTATGTTAAAGAAGGCAGCCTACCAGAAATATTTTAAAAAACAGTAACACAGAAAACTCAGGTGAGGAAAGGAAGTTACCTAGGTGAGGGCATCATATATCCCAGTGGTCCTGGTTGATCAGGACCCCATTTTTTGCCCCAGCTTAGTGTCAGCTGGAGAATCCACAGCCATGAAACTTACTTGAATGTGGTAACTAGAAAGCTTTCAAAAGCTGCCTGACTATGAGAAAATCCTTACCTGAGAGAGCCTGAGACAGAGAACAAGTGCTGATTAGAACACTGAGCCTAACGCCCCCCCCCCCTCAGCTAGTTATCACAGTCCTCATTCCACATGCACACACCCAGAGCAATTCTGCCATAACCCTATGACTGCCCCGGACAGTAACCATCTGGGCCTGTTTCTCTTCTTACATCACATGCCCTTGAAATGTTGCCTGACTTGATTAAAGTGAAGAGGACTTTATTGGTGTTGGCCTACTCTGTCTTCAGCCCACATTGCTGATTGATGTTTTTATTATAGAAAGGAAGCGGAGCAATTCTGAACACTGTAAAAACAAAAGCCAACCCAGCCATGAAGACCGTCTACAAGTTCGTAAGTACAGGTGTTAGTCTCAGGATCCAGGCAGATCAGTTCCTTAGCACGACCAGACTCTTAAATACACCCAGTCCCCTATTCTACAATTCTATAATTCTACAAGGCGACTTGGGGGCTACTGAGCTATTTCCTAATGACATCAATGCTCTGATAATTATTTAGCATTGATTTTTTTTATGACTAGGTCAGTGACCTTTCTAATTTAAGGTGTTGCTGGTTACAGTCACTGCAGTAGAGAAATGGGAGGCTACTGGTTTTAGCTTTTAAATTATGGACTGATGGCTAAAATTCAGATTGCTCCATGTATCCCTGAGACCCAGAGGCATTGCCTATCAAGTGTCCTAACAAACCTTTCCTATTTGTGTCCCCGTTATTATGTCAAAATAAAGCAGCTCTTTTGCAGGTTACTGAAGAGTATGGTGGGAATACCCCCTAATTTTTGTCCCAATTCTTCATCATCTCTCTCATCACTGCCCTATAGGAAATGCATTATTTGTGAGACTCGTGCCCACAGCAGAATGAAAATAGGAGAACCTGTCAGTTCCCGGTGTTCCATCTTTTACAAGCCTCAAGTATTTTTTCTTGTGATTTCTCTTGCTTGCTAATTTGACCCTGAGCCACTAAAGTGGGGTGGTTTTGAGTTAGTTTCATTTTTAATTGTGTTAGTCCTTTCTGTGCTTAAATTGTAGTTTTTAATAACAGGGTAGGTTATAACCAAATGGGTCTAAAATGGCATAAAGTAAAAGCAAGGGGTGTCCATAGAAATGAGACTTAGGAAATGGCATCATGGAAACCCAATGGTGTGTCTGTTTTGGCCATTCAGCCTGGGAAGAAAATTGGTCCTGAGGCTTTACCATAGTAGAATAGAATGGATATTTTGACTCTTAAGCAGCCAGTGAAGCTGCTGTTCTACTCTTACTGGTAGATGTTACCAAGCTGCTGAGACGAATAATTAGAGAGAGCCCAAGAAGGGCTTGAGAAGGGGGGGAGGGGAATCTGTGCCATCAAAATGTAGAAAATACAATCTCTGCAACCCCTTTAGGGGATTTTTTTTTTTCAACCTTTTACTATTGTATTTGTTTTCATAGCCATTATGTTTTCGACTTGATGATCCCATTTTTCCTTCCTTTTTCTAGTAATCAGAGAAGGTGATTCGCGATGGACTGAAATCAAGCGTAGTCCCTGCTGGAAACAGAAAGGGAATCTTAACTTAAATTAATTTTTCATGCAGGCAAAAGATCATGCAAAAATGGGAATAAAAGAGGTGAAAAACCGCTTGAAGCAAAAGGTACTTGAAGTTCTTATTCAAAATGTATAAGCACCGTGTATGAAATGCGTGGCCACAAAAAAGTAGGATGTGATCAATAGAGGGCTGTTTGATACAGTGTTGTTAGCACACTTCAAAATGCATTACCAGCTGTCCGGGAGTTTTCACACTGTTATAAATATTCACAGACAAAAAACTGTCTTCAAATAACATTAAGACTCTGGTGTAGGGGCTGGGGCTATGGCTCAGTGGTAGAGCACTCGTCTCGCATGTGTGAGGCCCTGGGTTCGATCCTCAGCAACACATAAATAAAATAAAGGTACTGTGTCCACCTACAACTAATACAAAAAGAAAAGAAAAAGACTCTGGTGTAAACCCACAGAGGCAAGCAAGTTCAGAGTTACCACTATTGGTCTGTCCCCTCCCTGCCTCACCAGGCCTGGAGTTCAAAGGTATCCTTAGAAATTAGCTCAGACCCATCCCAGCACTGCCCCCTTCCTCCAGCAGTCCTCTGCCCCCATTCTGATCATAACCCAAACCAAGAAACATTCCTAGGAAAGAACCGCCCTGGACCCTTGGTGCACACAGCCACCACGCAGACACATGCCAAGGGGAGCTGGAGGAGGGTGCTGCAGACTCTCCCATCATGGTGTAAATGAAAAGAGCCCAGAAGGGTGTGTTTGAGACTTTGCACAGGGAAACAGTGGCTCTGATTATCTTCTTGAACCATCATTAAGATAGTATGAAGTCACACTGGCTACATCCTGGCCGAGATTCTGCCAACCTGAAACTCTAGACATTACATGAGGCTACTCTGACTGGGAGAGGATTTTCACATGATTGCAACGTGATTATTGTTGCCACTCTTTGTTGAGTACTTATTAAGGGTGGCCCAGGCCAGGAGCTCTTACATGTAATCCTTAGAACAACCCTGTGTGGTATTATCCCATTTCATGAGTAAAGAGATTGAGGTTCAGAGGTGAAGTAATTTGCCCAAGGCCACACTGTGGAAGCCTAGCAGAGATGGGATTGGGTTCCAAATTCATCGGCTCCCAGCTTCTGTGCACTCGCTGCAGTGCTTCACACTGCCTTCCTAAAAACAAGTGTTTGGTTTTCCAAAAGATAGCTGGGGTCACTTACTTCATTATCTCTAGGACCCAAATGTCCCACTCTAACAAGAGTCTTTATCTGTCTTGGCAGTTTTTTTAAAAAATTGAAAGCAGTTTCAATTTTATGAAGTCAGAAAGGACCTCTAATTAACTTGAAATAGTCGAAGGAATTGATTCCCTTCTTTTAATTGGAAAATAATTTGCTCCAACTAAGCATTTAAATTCTTAGTTTCAGCTGACAATGAATTCTTAACAGCTGAGATTCACCTCCTGCAGTACAAGCCCTGTACTGTGAACCCAGATAGCCCTTGACTAGCCTGCCAGGGGCTGGCAGGTGGGATTCTTCTTCACTTGGATGGTGTTTGAGTCACTAAGTATACCTTTTCATCTCCTATCCCAGTTGCATGCAGCTGAGTGGCAAGGAAGGGGCTTTTCCTCTAGCGCAGAGGCTGTGGTTGGTTAGAATATCACCTGAAGTAAGCAAAGACAGGGGTCCCTCCTCAAGCCCCAGACAGATGTGGCACATGGTTTCCACTTCCTCTCTGCAGACCACGAAGCTGGAGGCATCACCTTGCCTTCCTACTACAGTGTGCAGGCATCTGGCCTCCAGAAAACCCCCTTTCTGTGATAGGTACCCTTTCTGCAAAAAACAGTAAAGCCCAGCTTTTTTTAATGTGTTTGTTCAGAGGTTCATTTAAACAATCTAGATCGCATCTTTCCACGCCACCTCCCTTTCTGTTCCTTGATGGTGTCTAAGCCAATTTTCCCCTCCCCTTCTCTTCCCCCTGCCAGTCTTTTCAAGAATAGCTTCAGGAGATAATGTTCTATAGAGAGTGTCAGTATATTTCAGGTGACACAAGCGGTGAAGGCATTTTATAGAAATGTGGCTTGTCACCATTGGACTGTTGACAGATCTATTAGTGCACCCTTTTCAATTTTCACTTTTCCCCCCTTCGGTCGTACAGATTTCCACAGACTTGATATTTTGCAGTTGTTCTTGGAAGAGCTGTTTTGTAATTGAAACTCTAGCATTGTTCAGTACATGCAGGCCCCGGGTCTCCAGCGCTCTCCAACTCCCTTTCTTGAGCTAATTTAGGATTTGGCTTCGCCTGACCTTTCTCACTGCAGTGGAAAATATTTCCTTGACTTTTTTCTTCCCCTCCCCTGCACCCCCTCCCCTTTACACAGAACCTATCTGTGTGGCTCCCCAGAAGCGTCTAATACAGACATCTCAAGTTTGGTTTCTGCTCTGAAATTGAGGCAGTTCCCAACAAAGATCCAATTTTCAAATGTACTGGGTTGCCACCTCACCTCCTCTAACTCTGCATAGCAATGGTGACCTCACAGATATAATCAAGAACCCAGTCTTGCCCTCTTTGCTCTTGCCTTGGGTTTGAATTGCAAATAGAAAATGTGGGGCCGACCTGTGGAGAGGTCATCACGGTGTGTGGAGGGTCCATCTCTAATGTGACTGAGCAGGGCCCTCTGTCCCTTGTTCATTTGTGCTGCAGATTTTCAAAGCATCTGAAAGAGGAGCTTTCAGGATATCTGTATGACCATTGGCAAATAATTGTTCATAGATCCTATAGCATAGCTTTATTCCACACCTGCTCTGCTTCAGCCCAGCAACAAAAAAAGAAAGATGGAGAACATATTTCTCTGGATAAATGGAGCAAGGTGGTCAAGTTCTGCTATAGTTTGGCCTCCTTTGAAGTCTGACTTGCTCAAAATTAGGAAAAAGAAATAGCAAGGATGCCACGCAGCTGTCACTTCCTAGGGGAGGACATGGTGCCTCCATTGAGAGCGTGGCCCTGCCAGGCCTGCTCTGCAGAAGAATGTCAACATATTGCCTTCTCCTGTAGCACCGAGCCATGCTGGCATGAGGGTGCCCTGTTTTAAAAGTGGTAGCCACATAACCTTCCCTCACCTGCAGGGAACATTCACATACTCATGTAAAGATGTCATTCTGTGCCTACTGAGGAATTCCTGAAATTTTTATCTTTTTTTCTTTAGTATCTGAATATGTAACCAAATGGGCCCATTTCACAGCCCATTGTATAGTTTCTAAGTCCCTGATCTTTAAAAGACAAGTCAAGCTTGTTTAGAGTCTCTGTGATTGAAAGGAGCAAATTCACAGTTGGCTTGAATTTCTGGCCAAACATTTCTGAGCGCAGTGAAGGGAGTGAGCCAGCACGTTGAGGGGCAAGGAGAGCCAGGTAGACTCTCGTAGCACAGACATTTTCACACCTTATCATACAACTGTCAGCTCCCTGTCTCCAGACACATTAAAATACGCTGCAGCCTCAATCACACAGACTCCAACTTTGGCTACTAGTTTGATATCAATATTCATATTTTAATTTACATTTGGTGTGGTGGGAGGTAGGCTGGGAAAAGAAGGACGCAGCATGAATCTCAAAGTGGAGAAGGTAGCACTCCCACCAGCAAACTAAGTCAGACGCAGGACTGCCTCAGCCTCACACCTTGGGTGCCTTTAAACTCCCCCACTCAGAGATGTGGTATTTGAGCTACTGAGGCAGAAGAGCCAGTTCAGTGGTGGAACATTAACTGTGTAGAACATTAACTGTGTGGCCTTGGGTGAGTTTCTAGACCTCTCTGAACCTAGTTTACCTCATCTGTAAACTAGGGGAAATACCAATTTTTGCTGGGTTGTCAAAAGGGTCAGAAGTGTGTTTAAACAGTAATGTGTTTAAACAGCAGCACTTAGAATCACCACTCTCATCTGTGGAGTGGGTGCTTCTTATACCTCACATCTGGAATAGCTGATCTGCCCAAATACCCACATGCACATACCCCAATAAATAGCTGACATGGTGTCACCTCCCTTCACGTTGCTCATGCCACCACTAGAGCAAGGTGTCTAGAACAGCTCTGAGGGAGCCCTCCCTTGGTTATGACCTTCCCGTCCCTGCAAACCTGCCACCTCATTGCCCAACAGGGAGAAGGCTCTGTCCTCTACCTTCTGTCCCTCTGTCCACCTCAGCTCCTCCAAGGCCACACAGAGCCCTGCTGTCCTTGTGGATCCTGAGAGTCTGGGTTGCTGCTCTCTGACTGTTCATGGAGGTCCCAGGACATCTCAGACCCCCCTTCTTGCCTATCTTCTCTGCAAAGGTGGAGGTTAGCTCCATCCAGACTTTTTATCGCCAAAAAAAAAAAAAAAAAAATGCTTAGGGAAGATAATAGGAATAGAATTATATTCCGCCTCCTTCTCCTCTACTGAGGGATGAGGTCTGGTAGAGCCCCCATGCTCAGAGCCTCAGGGCTTCTGAGAAGAGATTTGCCACCCTGCAGTGGCCTCTGATCTGCAGCTCTGTCTAGTGTCTTCCTCCTGTGTGACCCTTCAGGAAGGAGTAGGCTTACCCATCAGCCTCTTGTTTTTGCTTTTTAAAAATGACATTTAGAAGGTCAGTTTTTCCCTGTTTGCAAACAAAATACATGTTTATTGAAGAAAATTCAACAAATCAGAGAAGCAAAAAGAAAATGATCTCATTTCATAGCCTACATTTTCACTTAGTATATCCTGAACATATCCCAGGCCACTAAATATTTCTTCCATTTGTCATTGTTGTAAATGGCTCCAAAAATTTAATCTGATGGGCATATATACATTATTTAGTCAATCCCAGTGTTGGACATCTAAGTTCCAACTTTTTAGGCAAATATTCTCATAAGACTTTGCAGCAATTTTTATAATTTAATTAGGATAAGTGTCTAAAATGAAATTAGTGGGCCAAAGGGCATGTACATCTTGTAGGTCTTTTGTATAAATTGCCAGTTTGCATTCCCACCAGAAGGGGATGAGAACCTACTGCCAGATCCTCTGCAACAGCCAGCGAGTTCTTAGGCTGCAGCTTCCTTGGTCGTGGGTAGGCGCAGCTGCTGCCCAGGCCCCACTCCACACAGGTCCTCTGCTGGTAGGTGCAACAGGGGCTGCGCTCTGTTCCTGTTTCTTTCTTGACCCAGCCTCCTCCTGCTCTGCTCCCTGTGGCATTGTAGGAGGAAGCAGTTGTCCTTAGGTGGAAGAAACCGTGACAAAGTGAAAAAATCAGTGAGCCACAGCCTTCACAAGAAATGAAATTCATGAGAAAAGAAATTTTACACCTCTGAATCTTCTAAGTAAAGTGAATGTACATCACTGCTTTTTAATACCCAGACACATTTGTATATTGCACACATTTGCCTTCCAAATGTTCAGCTAAACTTCATAAAGATTTACTGTAGAGTGAGTACTAGATTTAAGAGAATCCAGGATAGAGACCCCAAACCCTAAGAATTCACCGTCTGTAGGGAATCACAGATAGTGTAGGGTGTCGTGGATTATGATCAGTCTAGAGCTGGGCTGTAACTTGGTTGTTGAGCACTTGCCTGTCAGGACCAGGGTTTGATCCCTGGCTCTGACATGGAAAAAAAATAGTCCAACAAGAAGGTTGCCAAGGAGAAAGAGGTCACTCCTGATGAGGTGGTGAGTCCTCCATCAGTTCAAGAGCCATTGTCACATATGCTATTTTCATGGGTCAGTGTGGTATAATTGCCAGGATTTGATAGCTCTAGGTTCCTCTGCTTCCTAGCAGTGTGGCCTTGGGTAAGTTACCCTCTCTGAGCCCTATTTCCTTCCCTATGAAAAAAGGATAATCTTATTTACCTTGTGATCACTATGGGAACTATGTGAGAACAAAGGTCAAGGGTCCAGAAAAGTGCCCACCAGGACAGGTGCTGCACCCAGGAAAGCTCTCTGTCCTTTG
Source organism: Tamias sibiricus (assembly GCA_025594165.1). Taxonomy (NCBI): domain Eukaryota; kingdom Metazoa; phylum Chordata; class Mammalia; order Rodentia; family Sciuridae; genus Tamias; species Tamias sibiricus. The sequence continues at coordinate 210,590,323 of CM046657.1, read as the reverse complement.
TAGGAGGAAGTGTCTAATGTTCAATTTTCACAATGCTCAGACGTTTTTTAAATCCTCCTCATATCTCATCTCATTTAACCCATTACCCAGTAGCTTGGAAGTTTGCCAAAACAGGTTATAGGCTCCTCATTGTAAAAATTAAGAAATAGTTGTGGAGAGGCTGAGTAAATTGGAAAGATCAGACAATTGATGGTAAAAACAAAGCTAGGAGATGCTTTTCCAAATACAGCCACATGCATTTTCTTTTTTAAAACACCCCATTATCTTGTAATTTCTTAATTATTTTCTTACCATGTTATCTTACAGCTCCATTTTTTTCAGGCTCACTTATGAAATGGTTACTGTTTGGCCTTGTTCAACCTCTCATGTTTATCCTCTGGGTATCCCCACCTGGATCCAAAATGCCCCTTTAGCCCTCTGTTGCTTTCTGGCACAGGAGGACCCCCTCTCCTCTTTTGTTCCACTTGACCTAAGCACCTTTGGGCAGCCACTTTCCGAACAAGGCAGTCAGCAGCCTCTTTCATCACTGAGCCTTAGTCTAGCTGAGACTGGCTGATCCGATGTGGGCCACCTGATCCAAAGCCTCCCTGTAAAGTCAAGAGGTCGCCACCTCCCTATGTTGTTTACCAAGAAGTAGACTCCTCAGGCTGGCCTCTACAGGTGGCCGATTCCTTGGGAAAGGAGGCCACTGGGTAGGAAATAAATCTGGTATGGGAGGGGCATCTGTGCAATTCTTACAGTTCATTGAGTAGCTAATAATGGTCTAGGCACTTATGTTGTCTCACTTACCTCCTTAATTTCTCACAGCTACCATAGCCTCATTTTACAGATGAGGAAACAGGTTCAGAGATGTTATATTTCCTCCTTAATACATGATTATTCAATAAGCAACCACTCTCCCCCATGTCCCACTTTCCCTCTGCTTAGCTGAGAAGAGTGATCAGTTAGCTCTTATGTGCAGAATTTAGTGAGTTTTAAGAGGGTGTGGTCTGTTGACCAAAATGTGCATTGTTTTTACAAAGAAAAGAACTGGCAATTGTATTTATTATTTAATTCGGGCTGTGAGTTGTTTTTACTTGGTTTAAAAAAAAAAAAAAAAAAAAAAAGATTGTTTACATGTAATTTGTACATGTATTCTCTATCCCATTCCAGTCAAGATCAAAGCAACTTTCTTGACCTGGATACAATATGTGATGCTTGTTGCATTGCACACGTGGACCACATCCTCCTTCCAAATAGCCCACATGTACAGTCAGCTCTAGCACTGGCCAAAGCAGCCATTACCTGCCTTTTGCACATTGGGTTTTTCTTTTCCTTCTAATGTGACTTCATTCATCAGAAGCACAAATGAAATGTAAATTTCTGGATTGAAAAATATTTCTTTGCTTCCCTAAATGTTCCCCCAGTCAGAGTCCTAACTCAGAATTCACACTCTTTATTCTCTTTTAGAAAGACTGGTGGGGGTAGAAAGAGGGACACAAGCACATCACGTTCACACACAGTAACATCATCAGCAAAGAACAGGGAGAAAATGTCCACACTCACAAATAATCAAAGTAATGCAAATTAAAACAACAATGAGGTCTAATTTTTCACCTATTAAATTAGCGATACATTTTTTAAATGATAAGGCTAACAAGTACTGTGAAACCGATAATGCATCCATTGCTGGTAGTTGGTGTAAATTGGAAATTTGGTAAATGAATAAAAACCTTGAAAAATGTTTATATTTTTTGTCCTAGTAATTTTATTCCTAGGCATTTCCATGGAAGAAATAATACAAAAGAAAGGAAAACTACAATATTTATCATGGATATTTAGAAAGTTAAAAAAAAAAAAAAAAAAGCTAGAAACAAATGTCCAATAGCAGTGGAAAATGGTTTATTAAATTGTTGCATATCTACTCAATGAAATATTATGCATCCATTAAAATTATTATTATAACTGTTATATAGCACCATGGTGATGCTTATAATATATTGGGAAAAAACAGGATATAAAATTAAGCATGAGCTGTGATTGCAAGTAATTTTTTAAATGTGTGTAGACATTGTGAATATGTAAAAATGAAAATAGCTGTGTAAGATAGAATGAAAGATGATTTTTTTCACTATTAAGAATTATGTTATCTTTATAATTTAATGCAGATGATTTTGGTTTCTCTAGTCCTTAAAAGTCAAAGGGCCAAGTTAGCCTTCCATTTCCTCCATCTCTCCCAGGAGGATAGGCTTGGAATGTCCCGGAGGGAGTTCCATGGCAGGCCACTTAGCTGTGGGGTATGAGGGAGCCCCCAACACCAACCCGGACCATACTCCTCCCCGCAGGACATCGCGGAGAATGGCTGTGCCCCCACCACAGAAGAGCCACTGCCTAAGACTATGCCGTCCCCACTGGTGGAGGCCAAGGACCCCAAGCTCCGAGAAGACCGGAGGCCGATCACAGTCCACTTTGGGCAGGTAAGTACCTGGCCCTTCTCAGGGTCTGTCTGGTTTTCCATTTTGGGGGGTGGTTGTTTTGCTCGTAGCAGAAGCTGTAGCACATGCGGCAGACGGTTCCTCATTCCAACTCTCCTTGGCAGAGCAACTCCATGGAGTTTTTCACGTCGTCAAATGTTTATTTGGTGCAAACATGTTTTGAAGGTGAATTTTCAAAAATTTCGGGGAGACAGTCTGGCTCTGGTCATCAACTAGCTCCACTGCTGAATGAAGTCATTAAATGCGGCTGCTGCCTCCCCCACTCCCAGGCACTGCCTTTAAGAAGCCTGTTAGCTAAGCATCTCATTAGAACACTTTAGCATCCCAGGCCCTTCTTTGCACCTTCAAATAAAAGGCAACAAGCGAAGTCTTAAAAAAAAATCAATTAGGAGTTCTTTATTAATGTACTTCCTGAAAATCAATATCAGGAGTCTTGCTTCTCAGAATAAACACCCTTGCTACAGTTCTAGAGACCCGATTCTTTACCCAACTATTTTCAATAACCTGAGCATTTGAAAAATTGTCTACTCATTTTTTTCCCCTTAAGTAACACATTGTACTCTGTATAGAAACTAAAATTGTTTTATCCATTCCTATCCATGGTCATCTTTTTGGTTGAAAAAAATTGTGTGCCCGTCCCTACTTCTCTTGACTCTGGTTAGCACAGATCTTTTTGTTTGTTTTTTGGGGGGTTATGTGTTATCAAGCTATGATTATAACAAGATTTGCAAGTTTATTTATTCTTATATCACCTGATTTTTTAGCCGTTTATTAGATGAGACATGATTAAACTAGTCTTTATGAATTTTACTTTAAATTAAATTTTACTTTAAATGTGATTGCCACTTCACCGTATGAAGGATTTAGAATCCTACCTTTAAAACATTCCTGGTTTTGACAGACGTTTATCTGTCAAATAAGGGCCTACTATGTACCCAGCCAGCATAGAGCTATTTAGAAATGAAGGGAACTGATGAAACCGTTGCTGTAGCTATTATTGTAAGGTGTGAATTGGTTGAAACATAAGAATCATTCTTCTCTAATCAATCTGTTCAGATAATACATTCATACATCTTCAACTTGGGGAGATTCACCCTCTTTTCTGATTTTACACTTAAAAGGGATATTCTGAAAATTGAAATGTAGTGCATGAAAGAAGCATAAATGGGGGCGCTCGTTTGGTTAATGATTATCTTCAAATTGCACTGGAATCTGCACCCCGAAGAGCTGCCTCCTCCCCAGGGTCAGGCCCTGTTGGAAAGATCCACACCCCAGTTCCCCCGGCTGTGCCTGCTGAAAGCACAGCCCCTGGTTGTCGCCAGCATGGCATTCCATAGTCAGCTTCCTGCTTTCCTTTGTCCTCATTCCTGCACACACTAACCTGCCCATGAAAGGAGCCCTTGCTGGAGTTTGGAGCCCATTACAGAGAAAGAGGGGGCGGGGGAGAGGGATTTCATGGTGTTAAACATTCCATTTTCGAAACACAAAAAAAGGAGGCCCTATTTGAAATGGAGAAAGACCTTCTTTCCATTTCAGCAAGAAGTAGAGATGCTTTAATGTCATTCCCAGCTAAATGCAGAATAAGAGTGTGTGTGCGCACGCGGGTGGGGGATAAACAATTAAAAAAGCCACCCCAAACTCTGTTGAAATAAGAGCTGTCTGTGCCTTCACAGGTCTGCAAACTGGAGAGGATGAAAGTGGCTCCCCCCACCCCCCACCCCCGTTTGTCACTTCCCTCACGTGGCTGCCAGCATTATGCAAGTGTACAGGAAGGCAGGATTTTTTTTAATGCATGCATGTGGATTAGGGTCAAGCCCCTAGGATCAGCCATGCAGCCGGCTCTCCCTTCCAGCTGCAGCCGCAGCGCCTACCCACAGCCGAGAGATGCCTTAATTGAGACGTGCTGTCAAAGTGACAAACACATTTGCATACAGTCTACACTCTATTTATTTTCTCTGGAAAGGTCTACAGTCTGCTGTTGGTTGAACATTCTTAATCAGTCCGCTGTAAGTGAACTGCCAGCTAGCTCACTTGTGCCGGCCCCTTCTTCATTAGGTGACAGATTAGCTGTGGGGGGATGGGCCAGTGAAACTGCAGACCCCTTTATTTTAACTCTTTCCAGCTTTGCCCCTTGGTAGGTTGTCCATGAGTCCTCCCCCAGGCGCCTGGTTTGATGGGCCATTGGCCACAGCAGGTAGAGCTCCTACTACTGGCAGACATGAGTTTTATGGACTTCAGTTTCTTCCAAAAGAACAGGCCTTTGAATTCCAGTTCAAAAATTTTTGCCACACTCTCCTACCATTTGTACTGTGTGTGTGTGTGACTTGATGGCTTTCTTTAAACAGGCTTAAACCAGATATCCATACCAACTTTCACCTCATCTTAAGCAGTTAGTTAAATCTTAGGTTTAACATACTGGTCCAGTTTTTTTCTGAGCATATAAAAAAAAAATTAGGTGTTCATCAGGGATCACTGAAGCCAATCATGTAGGTCCAGTGCTAGATTGTCCTTTTGGAAAACAGCAGACCTCCTCCCCACAATGTTGTGGGTCACTTCCACCACAGCCCTTTTAATCTTTTATTAGTTGTCGGTGGACCTTTTATTTATTTATTTATTTTTAAATATTTATTTATTTATTTTAGTTGTAAACATGCCTTTATTTGTACGTGGCGCTGAGGATTGAACCCGGGCTGTGCACGTGCTAGGCGAGCGTAGCTCTACCGCTGAGCCACAACCCCAGCCCCTTTTAATTATTTTTATGTGGTGCTGAGAATCGAACCCAGTGCCTCACACATGCTAGGCAAGTGCTCTACCACTGAGCCACCACCCCAGCCCCCTTTGAAGGAATTTTTAACCCCATTTTATGGACCCAGAGACATTAACGAATCTGCCCAGGCCCACAACACCAGCGTGGAAACCCAGGAGAGTAGCTCATGCCAGCTCCCTCACCAACCAAGCAAGGACTTCATCTGTTCAATATGTCTCTTAAAGCTGATGTGCCATAGCAAGATAACTCACCTGGCCAGGTCATGCTCACTAACCTGAGAAAAATTCTTCCCTAGGTTTGCATTTTTGTGGATTTCATTCTTTAAGAACACTCAGCTGGCAGACTGTTGAGATGGTTGCATTAATCTCTACCTTGCAAAGCTGGTGCCCGCGCAGCCTGCCAAGGGAGCTCCATGGAAACATCCCACAGGGTGACAGGGAGTCGAACAGAGACCCTTTGCAGAGGGCTCTGCAGCAGGGGGGCTGGTGAGAGGGGGATTTAGCATTAGGGCAAGACTGGCCACTGCCAGAGAGGGAAGGTGCTCTCTTGCTTTCTACCTCAGAGCTTCTCCTTCAGGCTGGGACCTTCCCTCTGTTTATGCATCCATTCATCCATATGCTGTGTATAAGACAAATAAGGCTTCAGTCTCCACCCTTGTAGGTCATAAGGATGGTGACAGACCAGCAGATGGACAGTCCCAACCTCAGGGCTAAGGTGAGAGGTGAGACCAGCGTGCTCTGAGGGCCTCTCAGATGCAACCTCTTATCCCCCAGAACCACTCTACATGGTAGAGAGTGGTTTAACATACTTTCATTGGATCCTATGTTAAAGGATATTTTGTCAACAAACCAAACTCAGTAGCAATTCATTTGTTTGCTAAGGCAGACATATGTCATCCACTCAGAGCTTGTGATGAGCAAAATAGATGTGTTTTTATTTTGCTTCTGCATCTTGATCATGTATGGTTTCTTCGAAAGGTTCAAAAGTCGCTCCAGAATATCTGTTCCAACCTTGGAAAATACTTAGTTTAGAGAGGCTTAAATGAACTATTTCCCCTTCTCGAGTTTAGAATCAGTTAAGAAATGAGATCCAGCAGAAAGGAGACAGTCAAATGAGATTAAAATGCCAGCTTCCCCCTATCACCCTGGAACTGGGAATTGGACCCAACAGTGCTCTGAGCGTACCCGCAGTCCTTTTTATTCTTTGAGACTGGTTCTTGCTAAGTTTATGAGGCTGGCCTCAAACTTCTGATCCTCCTGCCTCAGCCTCCCAAATCACTGGGATTACAAGAATGCCAGCTTTTAAAATTAAGACCAAAGGAATATTGCATTAGACCTGAGGCCAAATGATTACTAAAACATTGCCTCAGAATTTAAAAGACTCTTACGCCACGCAAGGTAAGCAGACAATGGCTCTTCACAGGGAGGAGCTGCAGATGCAGGGGGAGCTGGAAGAGATGACAGAGCATGCTCAGTTCCTTCCCAGACCCCAGGAGGGGGCTGCCTTCTCCCAGGCAGGAGTGAGAAAACAGGGCAGAGACAGGCTAAGGGTGACCTGTGCTTTTGTCTCCTGGGATGGGGAAAGGAAATTCCCTCCTTTCTATGACTATAGAAGGGGTGAGGAAGCAGTGTCCTCCACAAGGGCTGAGCACCCCACAGCTAGAACATCTTGCCCTGATCCCCTTCTCTTGAGAGGAGTCAAGGGAGGCAGCTCCCCATGGAAATTGCTGTGGTCCCTCCATTTAATCAGATGGCCAGGCCACTAGGTGCTTTTATATCTCTGTTCATTGAATTATACCTCAAGTAAGAAAAGTGAGAAAGCCTTGTACAAATGAGGAAACCAGTTCAGCTCGGACAGTGTTTGCTGGAAACAGTAGCTCACTCCTGCTCCAGCAGCACTACTTCTGGCCACATGCAGCCCTCCCTCCTGGACATGGCACTGGACTGACACTGGAACCCAGTGATCTGGATTCTGGCCTTGATTGTGCTGCCAAGGCTGTGGGCCAGGGCCAGGGCCAGGCCAGGCCTTCTCAGGTGCCCTCCAAGGCTAGGCAGGTGGGAGAATGAGGCTCATCTGAGAACATACTGCACACACCACTTTCAGGGACCCCTTCCTAATGTTTCCCAGCTGACTGATCTACAGAGTACTTACCTGCTTTCCAGCCCATCGGATTTGTGTGTTGAAAGGTACATCTGTTGTTCTGCCGCCTGAGCAGAGATTTAGCAACTTCTTTTATGTAAAGCTTAAAAATCTGATTAAACCAGAGTCCCCATCAAGCACCACTGTGGCTTCTGGAAAGCTATGACGGAGAGGTTGGGACACCACCCTAGGCTCAGCTCTTAGAATATAGTTGTCCGCCTGTCTATGTATTTGGAGAATTTGGGATTTGCAGTGAGTGAAGAGCCTGTCCTTCAGTTCCAGTCTCCTGCCAGCTGGAGATGCACCCAGCCAGGAAGCGCCTTCTCAGCACCCTTGACTGAGAAACTCCTTCTGCCCCACTGAGATTGGAAGTCACACACAATTCCCTACAATTCAGCTGTTGATCCCAAACATCTTCAGGAGGTCGCCCATGTTCTCCAGACAACTCGAGTGCCAGCCACCTGTGTGCTGTGTGCTTCCCCTCCTCCTTCTCTCCCTCAGAGACTTGCGCTGCTGTCCATCCAGACCCTGGTTCCACTAACCACTCCCAGAGCCTCCCCTCTACCTCCTGACACTGCTCTGTCCCCTCCTTTCCATCAACTCTGCCACAGTCTTGGTGCAGGTTGTATAATCAGTCGCTCCAATTGCACTGGCATCTCCACTGCAGTGATCACATAGCCTTGTAGAAGGCTTCCTAAAGCATGCACAGGGGCCCATGTTGCCTCTTGCTCCTAGCCTCCCCTTAAGATTCCCCTTGGCATGGCCCATGAGCCCCTTTACCATCTGTCTGTTCAAACCCAGAGCAGATTCCTTTTGTAAATCCTCCCAGTCCTCCCAACTTTCCTGGAAAGTGTTGGTTTGCACACACCACACTCCTCACACAACCTCATAATCATTTCTTGAATGTTCATCTCCTCCCTGAAAACAAGTCTCTCAGAGGTCCAGCGCCTTCTGCAGGGCCTGGAATGGAACCGGCAGCCAATAAATATCCTGGAGTTTTGTTATTGCTACAGATGCTTAAATTAGGTCATAATTGATTGATTATTGTTTAAGTACTTGCTGTGTGTCCAGCATGTTATTTGATTTCATTTCAGTTGCTATGCTTATAATTATCTGTTCATTTGAGAAAGAAAAATGAATATTCCATTAGTGGTCAAAACCTAATTCCAAATTCACTTTCCATAAATATGGATTAATTCCCAAGTAGAAACAGCTTTGCATTGTAGCAACTTGGATCCTGTCTCATTTTATTTTGTGTATCTTTATGAGGTTCTAAGGTCTAGATGCCCTGAGAAAAAAGGGGTGAGAAACAAGGTAGAGGACCACCTTGTGCCCTGCACCAGTAGATGCTGTGCAGGAGATGGGGGAGGGGAGGAGTCAGAGAAGGGAGAGGCCCTTTAGCCCTTGAATTACATAGAATAAAGCAACTGCATAAATCAGATATAAAGATTTTATCCATAAAACAGACTAAGATAGATACATAACCAAATGCAAAGTTTGGAACTAACTCAGATGGAGGGGTATATTTTATTTTTACTTTAAAGACATTCTTGGGAAAGGTGGGAAATTTGAAAATAGACTGGGGTACTAGATGATGATGTTAGTAGCATGGTTTTGTATGTATTCCTTATCTTTGTCCCTAGGAGATACATGCCAAAGTATTTAAGGGTGAGATGGCATGATGCCAGAAACTTACTTTCAAATGATATGGCCAAGAAGTCACACACACATGCATGCACACACAGAGAGCATCCATTCAGAGACAAAAGGAGAAAAAAAAAAAACAAATATAGCCTCTCACCCCCACCCCCAAACTTAACTGCTAAAAGGTGAATGCCTAGCCAGGTACGGTGGCGCACGCCTATAATCCCAGCACTTGGAAGGCTGAGGCAGGAGGACCGCGAGTTCAAAGCCAGCCTCAGCAATGACGAGGCACTTAGCAACTCAGTGAAACCCTGTCTCTAATAAAATACAAAAAAGGGCTGGGGATGTGGCCCAGTGGTCGAGTGCCCTTGAGTTCAATCCCTGGTACAAAAAAAAAAAAAAAGGTGAATGCCCTTCAGTTGCCAGAGGTAGGGTTCATGAAGCACAGATTTTAGAAGCTGGCATCTCTGGGCTTAAATTGCAGCTCTATCACTGACTAGCTAGTGACCTTTAGTAAGTCACTTAACCTCAGTGAAACTCAGTTTTCTCATCTTTAGACTAGGGTTGATAATGTCTAAGTCACAGGTTATTACTATGATTAGATGAAATATGGCTTGTAAGTACCTCCCTCAGTGCTGGCACCCAAGCCCAGCAGGCAGGAACAGAGTTAGTTGGTTACTTTTCAGCCAGCCCTCTCCTCCTAGGCCTTGGTCCTCTTCTCAGGTCTTGAAACATGGCCTCCCGCCCATGCACTTACGACTGACCTGCGTCCCTATAGCCCTCAGTAGGAAAGCAAAGCTTAAGCCCAGAGGAAGCTGTCACTGAGCAGAGGGAAAGGTCCTGGTGGCATCTCTGGGAGTTGGCCCTGGAGAGAGCAGATGGTGCTGCCCCACTCTGGCTTGGACTTGAGAGCAGAGCGGCAAGGGGCAGGCCAGTGAATCCAGCATCAGATGGGAGCAGGCTGGCAAGCGTCAAAGTCATTTTTCTCCTTGGGACTCACCAGTTACATTCTCAGGGCCTGGGGTGCAGAGCTCCCTATACACCATTCTTTCCAACCTTGTCACTTCCAAGGTGTGTTTCCCCTTCCTAATGCCTTTTTTCCTGCTCTTTTCAACCAATCTTTGTGCAAGAAAGCAGAGCACTGTGTTGGTCTCCCCACCACATTCTCTCCAGCTTCTCTGGCTCCAGTCCAGCCTTTGTGCCAGCTGTAGGGTGACTGTGACAGGGCCTTGCCTTCTGTTCTGGCAGGGTTGCTGTCCACAGTTGTTTCAACTCACTCATTGTCATTACCAAAAGCAGCATTGCCCCCAGATGGCAGCAGGTCTCTTTTTAGGTTAGGGTAGAGGCTAGACCTGTCTTCCCACATGCATTCTCTTTAGCCCAGGCTACCCCAGAGATAAACTTCTAAAAAGCTTGGCAAGGCTGGGGTTTGCTCCTCTGGAAAGACACATTGGATTTCAGGAGGGAAAACCTGCCAATCAAATAGAGAAATCAAGATTCTGAAAATTTGTAAGGCCGAGTTGGAGATTGAGGAGAGTTCTGAATGAGCGTCAGTGTTGCCTTCCCGGTTGCGTTCCCCTCACTGCAGGGAGCTGGAGAGGCCAGGCAGCCCAGCAGTCTGGGTAGAGCTCCTAGTGTGCTCTGGAAGAACTAAGAAACATCTGCAGCCAGTGAAGAGCCGCTTCAAAATAGCAGCTTTCCTTCTAAGCCACACCACCTTCATTTCAGTACAAATGAAGGATGGCTACAGAAGGACTGGGGCCTCCCAGACCACCCCTCCTGGGACCTGAGCACATGTGAGTCCGTTTGAGAACCTCCTGTGTGTGAGCACGTCTCCACACAGCTGCAGGAGGGGTGTGAGACTCAGTTGCTCACCCTTGGCCAGGCGCTGAGCTCTAGAGAAACACAGTGGCCCATTCCAGTAGGTTGACCCGTGTAATCTGCTCAGACCCCTCTGGGAGTCTCAGAGGAAAGATCAGGCTCAGAGAAGATGGGGACTTAGCCATGGGTCTTCAGCTCAGAAGCCATGGTCAGGGCTCAAAGCCATATTGTTGATTTTTTTTTAATATTTATTTATTTACTTTAGTTGTACACAATGCAATGCATTTATGTTTTATGTGGTGCTGAGGATCGAACCCGGGTCGCGCATGTGTGAGGCGAGCGCTCTGCCGCTGAGCCACAACCCCAGCCCCATATTGTTGATTCTAATGCTTGGGTTCTTCACCAGCTCTGCTAAGAACTTGACAGTTGTGGGTTTGTAGTGTCCAAGCCAGTGCAGTGACCTGAGCAGGTGGCCCAGGATTCCAGGATGTTGGAACATAAGTAAGTCTTTGTTCCTGGCTTCCTTAGACTCTCTCATTTTCCTCCTTAATGTTTCTGAGCCTCATTTAGCACTAATACAGGTAAGCAGGTGTCCTGCACCTAAAGGAGGCTCTGTATACCAAAGAACCATTGGTCCCAAAGGCATGCTGGTGCTTTCCTGATATGTGTGAGGAAGTAAAACAAAGGATAAAAACCAAGCATGTGTAGAAGTTGGTATTGGTGATGTCAGGGGCAGGGCCTATGCTGGGAGTCTACACTAGTTAGGGTACTTGGAGTTGCAAGAGACATAAAACCCAAAAGAGAAACTATTATATTTGCTTTGGGTATGGCTTGATCCAGGTATCAACTCATGTCAGGCCCATATATTTTTGCCATATTTTTTTTTCCTTTGCCTCTTCTGCTAGGGCCACTCAGCAGGCCTTCTCCTAGTGATGGAGCAAGTACCATAGCTGCAGACCACACCTTTCTAGGACAAGACCAACAGGAAAGTGAGTGTCACTTCCTAGAAGCTTTCACACTGCTGATAAGTGAAAACTTGGATTTCACTTATTAATCCAGCTGTGCTGCTGTGCCTGTCTTAACAGTGTTTGTGGCCAAGGACTCTGTGTGCTGTGGGTGAAACCCCACCTAAGGCACAGGCATAAGAGACAAAGAAGAGGTGGTCCCTGGGAAGAAAATCAGGTGGCTGTTATCTAAATAAGGGACAACAGATCAAACTGATAATATGCACAGAGACCAAATTGGAAAATTTGTCCCAGCCTCTTGTCCTATTGTCTGATGACAAACAAAGGTTCAGATCCAGCGCTGTGGAGATCCTGAAGTCAACAGAGCATGAAGGGCTGAGTCAAGGTCAGATGTCAACCAGGGTACCACATCGAGAGGGAACAGAAGAGAAATGGCAGGTCAGTGCATGGTAGGCCAGGCATGTAGGAGCAGGTGTCCCAGCTTAAAGGGACAAGGACAGCCATTCATGGCTGCCTGTGCAGTCTTCTGAGGGATGAAAAGCAGCAAGGTCAGCTACCATGTATGGCCAGGATTGGAGAAGGAGAGACTCCAGGAACCTTTGTCTGTTGCTCAGCTATTCTGTGCTGCATGTGTGAAAATAGGGATGACGATTACCTGAACTGAACCTAGGGAAGCCACAGAACCTAGCCATAGTTCAACTAAATCCATCTGGTAGTTTTGAAAAACCCAGATTTATGCTTATGTGGTGGGACCATGGGGCATCTCTAAGTCTCCTTTTTGCCCTTTTTATTTGCTTTAAACTCCAACCAGTTTTGTCTTGAGGGTGGTCACTGCCAGCATCCTCAGGAGATGCCATCACCTCTGCGCTGGATGCAGCAGTGTTTAATCACACTCTTACTGTGCTTTAAGGGCTAGGCAGAGGACTCATTTTCCTAGGGTGGGTGGGAGCTGCTTCTTCAGGCTGTGTCTCAGAAACATGGGGAAGTTTCCAAACCTGAGAGACTAAACATGGTGGCCACTCTCAGATGGGGTGGCAGCTGACTTCCTGTTAAGTCCCAGATTCCCCTACCCTGGCCCAGGCAGTCCTCACTTGCTTTCTCCATTGGTTACAGTGGGAAATTCTCACTTTTAAAGCTGTTCCTTAAGCCAAAGTTGTGGTCTCCAAAAAGGTCCACCCAAAATAATACACAGAGAAATGAAAATTGGGCTGGTGGAGCATGGCATGGCTGACTGATGTACAAAGGCCAGTCCAGCTGTGCCGTGTACCTGGGAGCTGCATTTTGTCCTTCCTTCCTGTGGATGGTGATCTTCTCATGTTCTGGCCCATCTGACTCTGCGCTGTGGGGAGTGCAGTGCTCTGTCTGTGGTTTCTAGTGCCATTTTTGTTCTGACATCGCCAGTGTCCATTCCTGATTCATGAACTTCAGCTACTGCTGGCTTATTCTGCCCTTGGACTTTCCAGGCATGCTTCTCTCTGTTTCCCCCAAGGAGCCAGCTCTCTGCACCCCTACATCCCTCAGGTTTTGCAGCTCCTCAGTTGCTCTGTGAGGCACCAGCATGTCAGAAAACACTATCAAGGATTGAGATGGGTCCATCAGCTCTCATGGTGTGAGCCCCCTCAGAATTTCCTCCCTGGGTGCCAGTTGGCCTGTATCATCAGAACATAACCAGCCTTGAGGACCCACCCTGACCATAGCTGGGTCTTCTGGATTGGAGGTCCCTGACATCCTCCACTTCTGGCCAGTTCCTGCTCACCTCCAAGACTCTGTGAAGTGCCCACCCCCACAGAGACCTTTCTTTCCTCTAGCCTCTGACACTTGTATTCATTCATTTACCAGCTCTTTATAGACATCTGCTCAAGGCCAGACCCCCAGAGGGGGCACAGGGGGTACCCCAGGACGAATCAGCTGCTACCATCTCTGCTGCCACCATCTCTGCTGCCAGGAATGTCCTTCCTCTTCTGCTCCACCTGATAGAATCCCACCAGCCCTTCAAGACCCTGTTCCAAGCACCCCTGCCCCACCAGCCCATCCCTGCCTTCTCCAAGCCTAAAGCTTCCTTGCTGCTCTGGGCTAGAACCATCCCTGCTGGCTGCTTTCAGGTGGTGCACTTACATTCAGTTCCCAGTTGGGGACAGTGTTGGGTTCAAGTCTGTATCCTTGGCACCTTACAGATCCTGGCACAGACAAGCTGCCCAGTGAGAGTTTGGGGAGTGACAGAGTGGCAAGTGAGTGTGCATGAAAGGCAGCAGATCAGGGGCAAGGTGAGGGTGGGGCTACTACTTCTTGTGCCCTTGAGCCCTGATCAGCTCAGCAGGGCAGAAGCCCAAAAATGAGGGTGGCGGATGTTCCTCAGTGCCTGTGTTCACTTTAGAATCCCCTGCATGCCCAGCTGTGTTGAGTGACAGGCCTCCTGAATCCCTGAGTCTATCCACATTCAGCAGTGTGACAGCAGGGCCTCTTTGCCAGGGGACCAGCCAGAGCCTAAAAACAGCATTTCTTTAAAGGTCTATGTTGAAGCTGCTCACATCCAGCTCCCTGCCAGGGATATTGAGCCCAGCAGGACAAGAGCAGGAAATCTGACTCAGCAAGACCAGAGGAGGCATTTTCTCAGATTAGAATTCTCTGTGCCAAAGGTGGGGAGTTTATCACAGTAGGGAAGGGGAAATAGAACATAAAATATTGAAAACAAATTATATCCCACAAGCAGGATCCTCCAAGAGAGTCAGCTCAGTGTCCGTGGCTGTGCAGGTAGTCCCTGCCCCATGGCCACAGGAGTGTGTGCCAGGAGCTGCCTGTCATATATCCCTCATCAATCCCTACCTGGCCCTGGCAGAGCCAGGCACTGCCTGCAGTCTAGGTAAATTACCAACTGCTGCTGTGCCCTGGGAAAGGGATGACCAGGACCAACCAAGAGAATGGAAAGCAAGAAGGGGTGAGATGGATGGAAGAGGTTTCCATTATGATGTGGACCTGCTGGGTCCAAGCCAGGCCCCTCCCCAAGCATCATCTCACTTACTCTTCTCAACAACCCCATAAGATCAATGCAGTCAGTATCCCCAGAGAGCTGATGCTCAGAGAGGTTGGGTAACTTGCCCAAGGCCATAAAGTGGCAAAGCAAGAATTCAAAACCAGGCCTATCCAAAGCAAGAGCCAGGGCTCTCCCCACCCCCTTGTCAATCCCTTTTCATCAATTCAACCTATTTCCTGAGCCATTTGCTTTGGGCCACCAGTGGTTTGGGTCGCGTTTGAAATCCAGCACTGTAGCTTAGGATGGCTATGAAGGTCAAGGTCACTTTGTCCTGCTTCTCTCTCCTCTCTGAGACATGGATGCTGTCTGGACTTAACAGTTTGCTTTATCCCCAGAAATAATCTAACCCAACCCCAGGTGCCTTAGCACAGGGCTGAGAACAATAGATGCTGCCCTTCCAAAAGCCTGCCACATGCTTGGCAGGGGTAAGGGCCTTACCCTCATCCCCTGGCTAGTGGAATGGATTCAGATTTAAAATCCTTGCTTCACCTACCTCACTGTCCTGCTGGCCAGTTCCTGGGACAGCTGGCTGGTGACCATAGTTCCCTGGCGGCCAAGGCTGCATGCCAGGCTCCTGAGCACTTTATCTGAGATTACACTGACCATGTCTGTAACTGGCCACCGTTTTTGCATGGTTAGTTTCATTGGCACTCTGCTTAGTTTCATGTCCTCTGGAATTTTGGATGTCGATTGTATCCCTCTTTCACTGTAAAGTGTGAGGGGGGTGAATGTTGCCCAGAAGCAGTTTAAACTGGATTCCTGGGATGTTGTTGCCCATCAGCCACATGGTTCCATAGTTAGGGAGCCTTCTTGGCCCCCCCCCCTTGGGATGCCCCTTTCCTGAACCCCCTCTAGGTGAATCCCTGTTTTCACATCTGGAGGGATTGACTGTGAATGTTTCCAGATGAGCATCAGGTTGAGCCTTGGCAAGATGAAAGGCCTGGTGGGGTGAAGCAGTCAGTAGAAGGCTGGAGACTGACCTGGCAGGTGTGAGAATTTTTCTTTCTGTAGAGACAGAGAGGGAAAGACAGAAGTGTTTGCTTGCTTATGACTGTCTACTAAACACTTTCCATTGCCTTGACCTTGATGACTAGCAAGAATTCTTCTTCTCCTACATTCCTCCCATCTGTGATTAGAAACTTGAAGCCTTGGAGTCCCTGGCCAGGTACAACCCTGAGTTAGTCTTTTATGGCCTCATGAATTCCTTCCTTCTCTCATTCAACACATAACAAGGCATGCCAGGTGCCAAGGCCCCATGGTCACAGGGAAATCAGACATGTCTCTGCCTCATTGTCTGGGAGAGATAGCTAACAAACCATGTGGAAAGAGAAGTGCTAATGGACACGAGTGTGCTGGTGTGAGTAGGATGCTGAGGAGGCCTCAGCAGGTGACATTTCAGCTGGCTCTTGAAAGACAGGTTGTATATCAAGTGAAGCCAGAGGGCATTGGATAGTCCAGGTGAAAAGAATGGCATATGCAGAGGAGAGGAGTGACTTTTCAGGGGAAATGGGGCCAGCATGGAGACTGAGGCCAGCAGGTACAGGCCAGGAGCTACACTGCAGAGGAGGCAGTGACTTGGCCTTGGGGGAGCTTGAATCATACCTTGTGGGTAACTAGAAGCCAGGGTGGGGTTCTATTCAGGGGAATGGTAGTAGGGACATTCATTTTGGGCCACTGTGAGAAAAGATGGGAGTAGTTGAGAGAGGCCACTAGTGATCCCACTAAATCTCAGGGAAAAGCTTGTCTGACCAAGGCCATTGCTTACAGGGGTGAAAATGAGGGCAAGATGGGGAAGATGTTTAAGAAACCAAAAGGACCACTCGGTGGGGCAGCTGGGTGCCCTCCATGGGATCTCTTGAAGTTCATCATAAAATGGCACAAGGCAAAACACTGTCCACATTACTCTTTTGTTGGCTTTGAGGTGCAGCCCATGGTAAAAGGAGGGTCCTCAGGGCTGTGCAAAGTCAGTGAACACCTCCCTCTGCAGCCCAGGGTGATGGGTTCTGGTGAATCAATGGCCTGCTTCAAGGAAATATAATGTGGCTCCCTTCAACCTCTCTGTCCTACATTTTCCCAGGGTTCTTACTAACCACCCGCCTTTTTACATCCTCTGGGTTCTGTAAGCGCCAGGATCTCCATAACTTGCTTCACCCTCCATCCCAGGATATGGACCATGTGATTCCTCCTCCCTAGATTGCCAGTTCTTCACCGTGCCAGGTCATTTTGTCCAAGAATGATGTACAGTGTTATACTAAACCAACTTTACAGGCAGCCTCTTAAAATGCAAGCCTGTGCCCATGGTGGGTGGAGAACTTCCAGTTGTTTAGCTAGTTGCTTACGATTTGTTGCAAACCCCCACACACCAAGCACAGGCGGCTTGTTAGGCCTTTCACGCCAAGGATCCCATAAATAAATAGCAGAGAGTATCTTGGTGCATCAGGGCTGGCGTATGGAAATAGAGACACCATATAAATAATACATATTTACAAAATAAATATATCAATACATTAGAGTGTGTAGCCATAACCAAATCACCTAGTTTAACAATCATGGGAAGCTCTAACGGTCTGCCAAGCGATTGGCTTCCATCCATCAGTGTGCATCAGCATTAGAAATGACCGTCGGATGGAGGGGGTCCTCCTGCACGCTGACCTTGAGGCCTTTGAATTGAGGCAAGTGGTGAGATTGCAGGTGGGCACCCTGACACACAGCTTTTCAGGCAAGGTGTGACACCTACCGCGGCCGTGTGTTCCTGCAGATGTCTTAAGGTCTGCCGCGAAGCAGAAGGCTGATTAGCACCAAGTTGCAGGATGTGGTAGGTTGCACCTACAGGAAGATGGCTGGCTAGGGAAGACGGATTTTCTAATTATGCAGATTCACTTTGGCTTGCAAGGGGAGCCAGTGAGTTCACTTCCTGAGTGACTGTTCCCAGAGCCCTATAACTTTCCGCCATTCACCCTGAAGGCAGGGCTGGGATTTCGGAAAGGCAGTTTCCCATCTCTGCTTCCCCCTTTGAGCTCTGAACCCCACTGGGCATCTGGCTCCAGCATCTGGAGCTCCAAAGAAGCAGCTGACAGGATGGCCGCTGGAACAGGCGCCCCTCCCCTTGGTTGTGATGGCACAATGCTGGATTTCAGTATTTTAAATGAAAAATATATGCAGTTAGCTGTGCGCTGACAATGTCCTTGAGGATTTGACAGTGAGATTTTCCAGCAGTTGGTCTTCGTTAGGATCCTGGCGGTGTTTAATAAGGCAGTCGAACTGCTGGCACCTTGGGTTCCTGTTTGTTCTCTGAGGGCTCAGGGGCTGCTGCGGTAAGCACATCGACCAGAGCTGATCATTACAAGGGCGTACGCCACCATGAATAAAAATGTCACACGTTTTCCCATCTCACAGCGGTACAAAATGTCAGTCCTGTCAAACACACATTGCAGGGAGCTGTGTGCAGTCCGTACAAATTGGAGAGCTGCATATTCCCCCAGCCTTCTGATATTCTTCATTTGAAGCTGAAGAAAAACAGTTGTTAACCTATTAGCTAGGATTTTAAACTCTGCCGAGGCGCTGGATAGTAGACTTTGACACAGATAGAAATGTATTCCAGGGTCCAGGAATTTTAAACCAGGTTCTCCATCCATTTGTTCCAAGGGAAGAAAAAAACAACCACCCCTCTGTCTAGTGAACCTGACTGTCTTTCTTTAACAGACACACTGGGGAAATTTTGGGATATTTCACATCTAAGCTTCCTATCGCTTCAACGTTTGCATTCCACTCAAAAAGTCTCTTGCTTTTACGGATGGCCCTGGGGCTCAGCCTGTGCGACTAGGGTACCTCCAGGTTGAGAGTTTTTCCTGATCAGAAGGAAGCCAGAAATGTTGCCAGTCTTGTGGACAAAATAACCTGAGTGATGGGGACAGTGACTGGTTTGCCTGGCATTGTTCAGATGCTTGGTGATGGCCTGACTAAGAATTTGATGCTGGCTTCCTGCTCTTGGGCAGGTGTTTCTTTGCACTTACTGTGTGCCAGGCCTTGGGCCAGAGGCCAGGGTGCCCTTATGAACCCCTGAGGAGCCTCCTTAGGGGAGGGAAGGGGAAGCAGTGCTCTACTCTTGGGAGCAGGAGGAGAGGGGAGACTTCTTGGAAAGCGAATGCAAGCTTGATGAGCAGGACTCCATCAGGTGGGCTTACAGGACTGGCGTGCATTTGTTGAAGGGCAGAGGTACACGAGGGGCAGGGCAGGCACTTTGTAGGGCTGGAAAGAAGGGGCTGTTTATGGTGGGATGCGGGGCTCATGGAGGCATGGCCTGGCTTTTGAATAGCCTGCTGAGGGAATAGGGATGCAACCAGTTCCCCTGAGCTGCTGGTGGCAGGAAGACCAGCGTAGAGGTCATAGGAACTGCCTGATCTGGGAGCAGTCACCAGGTTCTCTTTCCAGAATATGAGGTATTCTCTCTGTACCATTGTGAAATCAGGAGAAGGCTTTTATTTTCATTTCCTAGTAGCTTACTGTTTCGGGTGGACATCGTTCCAGAGATGATAAATGAGTCTTGGTTTTGCTGAGCTGGCCCTGGCCCTTAATGTACTGAGCAAAACCCTTGCCAAGTAGGGACCCAGGCCTGGTGTGATGCATGCAACTGTCTTTGTGGTCAGGACAGAGAGCTCAAAGGATGTCACAGAGAGACCTACTCAGGGCCAGAGAGGTGCCCTCGGGCTCAAGGGGATGCATTTCAATATCTGCCTTCTGCTTGTGCTGCTTCCCTTGGAAGGACTCGGGGGGTCTCATGGACACACCTGGACTCAGATCATGGCTCTGCCACCTGTTAGCTGTAAGGCCTGCCCTAGGCAAGCCACTGAGCAACACAGCCTCAGTTTCTTCATCTGTGAAATGGGGATTTCTACTTCTTTGTGGGGTTGTTGAGATTAGAGACCTTACATGCACAGCTCCTAGCACAGAGTGTAGTTCATAGCAAATGCTAAGAAACCATGGCCCCTGTTGATATCAGAGAGGGATCCTCTCTGGAAGCCCCTCCTCTAGCCTCCTGAGTCATGAGCTCCCACTTTCTGAGAATGTCTACAGGCATCCTTGATGACATCCCAGATGGCCATCCCAGTGTAGGTAGCAGCAAGATGCCTGCCTCTTGCTTCTGTCTGGGCAAAGAATGGCACATGTCAGCAAAGCTCCCTGCCCCTGGCCAGCCACCGGCCACATCTGGTACCCGACCTCTGGCCGCCATTGGGATGCCACCTATTCAGACTATGCACCTGCACCAAGTGAAAACAAAGGGCTCCCCTCCCCTCGCCCCAGTGCTGGCCCTCCTCCCTCCCCTACCACTGTCCCCCAAGCGGCCAGGGTCACCCGGCCGTGGTGCAGCCTTCCCTCCCAGCTGCCTGGCTGCTTTTTGTTCAGCATGTGAACTTCCCCATCAGCCGCGCTCCTTGCACGGGAAGTAATCAGGGATCTTGACAAGGCTTCAAACCACAAATGCCACTACAAATTAACCAGCACCACTACAAAATACTACTCCTGTCAACATCGGGAAGAATGCGCTGCTCTTCAGGACCAGTCTGAGGCGGCTTTCAGCTCAGCACTCACGTATGGCAAAGAGGGTGCTGGGCCCTGCGGAGTGAATGGCCTGGCGAGGCTCCTCATTGAGGGAGAGCAGGCGCCGAGTCCCAAGCATGCCCTCTCCAGAGATGACAACTGGCCTGGCCCTGCTGGCAGGTGCTGCACTGTTCTCCCAGGGCCACCTTCAATCCTAAATGCTGCTCAGCCCCCTTGCAGGTGGCACCTCAGGACAGCAAGTTGTGAGACACATGGAAAACTTAATTGGAAGTGTGACAACTAGAGATTGTAGCCCAGCCCCTCCAGCATCTGCACCGTGGTATGAATGTGGGCAAAAAGCTTCCATTTCCCTGTCTGTGGAATGGGATCATAACAGAGCCTCTGCCCCTGAGTTGTTAGGAGTGACTGGAATCTTCTGAGTACCACTTGACCTATGAAGGAAGCTCCAGCACACAGACCCCTTACTTTCCCATTATAAAGCCCTTTCACGTTACCGAGTGAGTGGACACTCACTAGATGGACACTTCATCCTCAGCCGTGCTGTCCCTCCCATGCAGCAGCCCCCTGGATGCTACTCATTACCTCTGCAAATGCTCTGGGGCCAAGGGTCCCTAGCTCCCTCTGGGTGCCCTGTTGAGCAGCTCAGGCCCAGCACATGCCATAAACACCAGGCCCCAGTCTGTTCCCGCCATCCTCACTGCAACTCTGAAGCAGAGGCAAGCATTTGATCCTCCCCAACAAGCAGGATCCCCTCAGTTGAGGCTGGACGAGGAGGACTGGAAATAATGACAGGAGTTGGGGGACAGGCAGAGCCGTGCCTAAGAGCCGGTTGGGCATTTCAAAGGAAACACTCCACAAAAATATCACTTCAATGCACTCCCTTTTGGAGGCATATCAAAAGAAGCTCTCTTTTATTTCCATACCTTGCATAATAGCAGATTTCCAGTCCCAAAGAGTAGAGGAGCCTTGCTCCCAGCCCACAGGCCCTTTGTAAAGCTGCAGCGAGCGTCGTCTTCCCCTCCCAACTGGGTCCCTTTCACGCACAGGTCAGAGCATTGATGTGGCTACTAGCCAGGAAAATTAACCAGGTGAACTCTTCCCTCGTTAAACAGCAACAGAGCTTAATTGTGAATTTTCTTTCACCCTCTCCATTCCCAGCAGCTTATCTGGTTGATGCCCGTCCCCAGAACGAACAGAGAAACTCCAGGTCCTATCCAGCTTCCCCTCCAGGGCCTCCTCCTTTAGGGCCAGGTAGGGTCTGGTGGGAAAGGAGCAATTTGGATCATAGTTCAGACACAAATCAAGGTGTGCTTTGGGACCAGCCTTAGAGGCCAGCTGTCTTGCACACCAGCCCCATTGGGCACATCCCCCCTCTTCAGCCCTTGGGAAGGAGCGTACCTCTCAGGAAGGTTGTCTCCCTTCTCCAGCCCATCCCAGCCTGGCATGCATAGCCCCTAGCCTTCAGCAAAGCTGCATGAGCCTGGTGGCCTCCAGCATCTGTCCTCTTCAACCTCCCTGTCCCTACTTGGTTGGGGCTTGGCCTGTCCCTACCAACTCTGACATTTCACCTTCTGTGTGGCCTTACTTCCCCAGAAGTGAAATGGGGGTTCTGATTCTGCATTGGCAATGGAGTGAAGCCATGTACCCATTCCTAAATAGCCACTGCTCCTGGACCCCTCACCCCAACTGTCATTTTTTTTTTTTTAGTTGTAGATGGACACAATATTTTATTTATTTATTTTTATGTGGTACTGAGAATCAAACCCAGTGCCTCATACATGCTAGGCAAGCACTCTACCACTGAGCCACAACCTTAGCCCCAGCTGTCATTAATTTGTGCTAAGCTCATAGACCCTCCTCCAAAGTCCTGTCATCTATGTGACCCTGGGCAAGGCTTTACCTTTCCTCATCTATAACGTGGGGTGGCGGCCCTCGTTCCCTACAGAGAATTCCCTGAGCTAGTGAATGTGCCAGGCAGGCAGGAGGTGCCTTGGCTGTGCCCACGACACAGGCAGGCTGGCTGGCTGGCTCCCCGGTGCCGGGGATGTCCCCTCCCCTCCCCTCCCATGCATGCTGCGCTCTCTGCCCCCAAGTCAGCGCCTGGCAGTTGAGCATTTCCCACCCCACAGCCCCATGTGGGGCGCCCGCTCATCCATGCCGCCCAGGTAATTAAGTTGATATTCCAACACGACTTCCCCTCCTGACCTTTTGGAAACAATGTGTTTTGCTGCATCAACAAATTAACTGCAAATCAGATGCTGTCCTCATAAATGTGGGTTTCATATCCAATGAGCATACTCACCTGGCCCACATGGCTGACAGATAAAAACAGAGGGCCAGGCCAAGACTGGCAAAGGCCAAAGAGTTCCTCTCTTCTCTGGGATCTCCATGTCAATCACACCTTCAGGCTTCCCTCTCATGTTCATGTTTCCCAGCAGTCATGTGGCCAGGGCTGGAAGTTGACAATATGGAGGCCTGGAGAAGTCCCTGTGGCTGGAGGGGAGTGTCTGTCAGCCCACCCATCCTCCCATCCACCCATCCATCTAATACACCAGGACACCAAGGTCTCTCTTATTGTGTCCCTCATTAGGATTCTCCCACAGAGCTAGAAGAAATTTTATACTTCTTAGCCTGACAGTCAAGGTCCTCTTACCTCCCCCATCAGCCCTTCCAAGGTCCTGGCCTGTCCCATCCTCATATCCAATCTCATTCTACTCTTGCTAGAATACTGTGGCCCCCTGTACCCTGCACCTGAGCTCCCCACCACCCCATCCAGTGAAAGGGCCCTTTCTTTGTGTTTCCACAGACCTTGGCATACCTGTGTCCCACTTGCACTGTGACCTTTCCATCCAAGTTCTGTTCACCTGTGGGGCCTGTGCCTGGTACAGAGTACACTCCACTATGTATTGAATGAACAAATGCGTCGCCTTCCTCCTTGGGAAATACCAGAAAGAGATGCTCAAATAAGGAAAGAAGGGAAGACATTGGTTACTTCCACTAGTCTTTTCTGTAAGGCACAGGTCCCTAATAACAGAAGGACAAGGATTAGAAAACCATGCTGGAAAGGATTCCAGAAAATTTGGGAATTTTAATTGACAAGGATAACACAATAGACTCAGAGTACCTATTTGTTTTCATTCTGGCTACTAGATATGTGACCTCATGCTAGTCTCCTAACTTCTCTGAGCCTCCTATTTCCTATCTCTATAATGGAAATAATCCTT
This sequence comes from Tamias sibiricus, assembly GCA_025594165.1. Classification (NCBI taxonomy): domain Eukaryota; kingdom Metazoa; phylum Chordata; class Mammalia; order Rodentia; family Sciuridae; genus Tamias; species Tamias sibiricus. Next base: position 210,566,699 of record CM046657.1, on the reverse strand, counting down.
CTCTAACTTGCCTTACCAGAGAATGTGAGGCTCAAAAGAAAGGAAAGGAGCAAAAATGGTTTGAAAGGCCGGGCGTGGTGGCGCACGCCTGTAATCCCAGCACTTGGGAGGCTGAGGCAGGAGGATCACGAGTTCAAAAAAGGGCTGGGGATGTGGCCCAGTGGTTGAGTGCCCCTGAGTTCGATCCCTGGTACAAAAAAAAAAAAAAATGGTTTGAAAGGAAAATGCATTATATCAACAGAAGAAATTAAAATCCAGTGACCTTCGACAGAGCCTGACTGACAGCACACACCCTTGGAAAACCAAGGACCTCACCTTCATAGGATTTTTCTGGGGAATATGTGAGTCCCATGGGCATATAGGATTGGATGGTCCCAATTCATCCTTAGGATCCCAGACTGAGCCTCCACAGTCTGGGAGCATCCTCACAGCAGTGCTTGTGACTTGAGGTCATTTCCTGCTCCAGGAGGGTCAACTGAGACAGAGAGAAGTTAAACACCTCACCCAAGGGGTGAAGCCAGTACTGAGCTCAGCTGGAAAAGGAAGAATCAAGAAAATACTAATCCATATCTTTCTAACCCTAAATGTATTTTTCAGGGTTTTAACCCACAAATACTCTTTTCACATACAACGTGAGTCAAATCCCACTAGACTATACATTCTTTAAGGACAAGAGACTGTGAATCCTCTGAATCCCTGGGCCCTCGCCCCCAAGTAATTGTTCCATCCTCATACATGGAAGGAGTCCTTCCACTTGCCAAAGTAAATCTGCTTCCCCAGATGTGGCCTTCAAGGAAGGGGTGCTCTGCATTGACCATCCAACCGTCCAGCCCTCCTGCCACTATCCAGCTCAGAAGATGCCAAATAAATAGTTAACTGATCTCTTCTTAGCCAAGGATTGCCAAAGGCCTGGTCTTTTTGAGCTTATATAAGAAGGAGTGGTCAGTAACTAGGTACAGTGGTGCATATTTACAATCCTGTGATTTGGGAGGCTGAAGCAGGAAGATTGCAAGTTCAAGGCCAGCCTCAGCAACTTAGGCCTTAAGCAACTTAGCAAGACCCTGTCTCAAAAATAAAACATTAAAATGGCTAAGGAGGGCTGGGGCTGTACTCAGTGGCAGGGCGCTTGCCTAGCATGCATGAGGCACCGGGTTTGATACTCAGCACCTATAAAAATTAAATAAAGGCATTCTGTCCATCTACAACTAACTACCAAAAAAAATTTTTTTAAAGGCTAAGAATATAGCTCAGTGGTAAAATACCCCTGGGTTCAATTCCCAGTACTGAAAATAAACAGTGGTCAGCATTGCTACATCTCGATCCATCCAGGGAGTTAAGAATCACATACAATTTCTAGGCAAAGGCATCAGACCTCTACTGCCCTGTTCCTGCATTAAAGTTCCTCTGGTTTTGCCTTCCCCAGTGGTGGAGAGAGTGTGGATTCTAAGAAGCCTGAGCTCTGCTCTGCTCCTAGTGCTACGTGGATCATTACCAGAAAGGACAAGCTCTCTGCCACTGGGGCCGAGGAGATGCACAAGCGTGGGGGCCAGCTGTGGACTGTGATCTGTAAATGCACAGAATATTCTAGGGAGCTGCAGCGTGTATGTGGGCGGTGACTACCTGGCACTAATGACATCATGGAATCCTGGCCAACTCTACAGTGCCTGCATTCACTTTGTCCTGTGTGCAGCTTCCTGAGTGCTGGGGCTACTTTCTGGAAAAGGATGTTTTTCTGAGTTGGTCTTCCCTGGCTTCTCTCCCCCACTTCCCATCTAGCTTACCACCACTCCCTGCCATGGCCCATCCTAATTCTCCCCAGAGTACTCAGCTCTCCTCTCACCACTGTCTTTGTCCCCCATCTGGCATCCATCCCAGCATATTTGGGAAATTGCAGCCACCATAGCCAGGCAGCCCTGTCACTCCCTCCCCCCTAGGAGGCAGAGGCTTCTTCCTGTCCCCATGTCCACTGACCCTCTGTGAAGTACCATAGTATCCAGCATCCCTACAGTGGGGCCTGGGATTTACCAAAGTCACCCAGCAGCAAACTAGGCCTGGAGCCTGGCCTCTAGTGGGACCAAGCGGGCTCTCCACAAAGCACATGTTCTACCTTTCAAACCTAAAGCTGTTCCCCCTCAGTCATCACTCAATTCCTGGTCATCCTCCAGATGCCTGCTTGTTCCCAGCCTCAGCATTGGTGCCCAGGACCCACATACCCCATGGCAGGGTGCCCTAATAATTAGTGCATTGACCATCCAGCCCTCCAGCCTTCCTGCCACTATCCCCTTCCTTCTCTCAATTCAGGGGTCTTTAATGCACACCCCCCACACTAGGAGTTCACCTTTCTCCCCTATGTAGCTACCTCAGGATGGCATCCACATCCTAGATTCCAGCATAAAAGTATTTGAATCAGTGAACCCATCTCCCTTTTCCTGTCTGTTACCCTGGTGACTAGTTCCCTCAGTGCTAATGGGCTGTAAGGAAAACCCACCAGATGTCAGAGCCAAAATTATTTCCTGTCTTGATTGCTTTTGTTAGGTTTGGTTTTTATCTATCCAGTTGTGCCAGGATATCTGTACCAAATTACCCTTCATGGTGTCCTCAACCCCCCAGCTTACTCTGTCAGTTCCTGGGCTGGACATAGCCAAGAAGCTGCTGTCCTTCTCCCATTCATAAGTTCCCTTGCAAAAGAACCAGCACTTCCCCCGACAATTGCAGGAAGTAAGTTACTTACCAAAAAAAGTAACATTTGTTGAGTTTCTACATGGGCCAGCATGTTTAAGCAAAAGTCATTTGCTGAGCCCCTGTGCTGTACTGAGAACTATTCTAGACCCTGGCTTGAGTAGAGAAGTGGATGAGCCGATAGTGACAACCTGTGTGCTGTGCACTGGTGGGGAGGGTCAAAGGTGAGATTGCAGAGGTAGGTGGGCTTTGAATACACAGGCCTCATTTCCCAGGAGATATTAGTGGGCATTATAGTCTGTTCAAATAAATTTGGGATCCAGAACTTTTTAAAAAGAATTCATAGATTTTTGCCTGGCTTCGGGGGGTGGGTTTAATTGTAAGAATTGGCAGCCATGCTGTGCTAACAGGCATGTGACTCTCCAAAAGGAGCCAGACAGTAGAAAGCATCTCTCAGGCCTTTCTGGCTTGGGAAGCCCCCTTGTCCCTTCACACAGTATGGCTCCCAGGGCCATGTTTCTCAATGGGCAACTTGGAAGCTGTGGCCTTCCACTAAGGTGACTTAAGCTGGCAAGTGGCATGATTGGGCATATTTTTTCTTTAGGTTCACTCTGAAAGCAGGCATAGAGGATTCATTGAGGGAGAGCGGGGGAGAAAACCTGCTAATGGTGACAGTTGTAACGTGCAGTGGTGACACCATGCAAGAACCCTACCTACATCATCTCAATGAACCTTGTAACAGTGGGTGGGGGTGCCATCACCCATCATTACCTGCACTTCACAGATGATCACAGTAAGGCCCAGTGTGGTCAAATCGTGGGCACAGGGTAACACAGAACAGGTGAGGCAACAAGACTGTCTGACCCCAAAGGCCACCTCCTGAGCGCTCTGTTACACTACCAACCAGCAGGGATGGAAGTACCCCAGGCAGAGGTATCAAGCATGATAACAGTGGGATTGGAAAAGATGGTTACCCAGAAGCAGAGTGGCCAAGTATAAGGAAAGCAGGGGACAGTCTGGCCTGGGGGCGGCATCCTGTGCATGTGTGGAAAGATGAGCTCCCCTCTCCCTGTCCTCTTCCTTACGAGCAAAGTGACCTGGGGGTTCTGTTCCCTTCTGCCCCACACTTTACCTGTAAAGCCGTGGAGAGGAAGAAACATGGCAGCTGTGCCCATCTCTCTGGGGAGCATCCCACCCCCCAGTAGCCACCAACTAAAGGAAGGGCCAGGTTGGGCCTTACTTCCAGCTAATGGCAGAGAGTCTGGGAAGCCTCACTGCATTTCCATCCAGACGTGCTCCCCATGTGCTATGAGAGGCTCCAATCCTCCATTAAGTCCTTCCACCAACTTTCCTCTGGAGCTATTCCACAGCCCTGTGCTAGACACCAGGAATATAGGTATACCTTTGACAGGAGTCCTGCCCTCCAGGAGTTGAATTCAGAAAATGAAATTTCAAGACAGGTTTGAGATCCAAAGTATCATCCTTGCCAAGTGGCCCTAAGTCAGCACTGGCAGAGAAAAATCTAATGTGAGCTACGTGCATGAGACACACGTGGGATTCTAAAGGGTTTACTAAAGGCGATAACGTAAAAAGAAGGGCTGGGGTTGTGGCTCAGTGGTAGAGCACTCACCTGGAATGTGTGAGGCACTGGGCTTGAGCCTCAGGACCATATAAAAATAAATAAAATAAAGGTATTGTGTCCATCTACAACTAAAAATATATATGTTAAAAATTAGCCGGGCGTGGTGGCGCACGCCTGTAATCCCAGCACTTTGGGAGGCTGAGGCAGGAGGATCACGAGTTCAAAGCCAGCCTCAGCAATAGTGAGGCACTTAGCAACTCAGTGAGACCCTGTCTCTAAATAAAATACAAAAAAGGGCTGGGGATGTGGCCCAGAGGTTGAGTGCCCCTGAGTTCAATCCCTGGTACCACAAAGAAAAAAAAAAAAAAAAAGGGTGGAATTGGTTTTAGTAATACATTTAGTCCAGTATATTCAAAATATTATCATTTCAATATGTAATCAATATTGAGGAGAGGAATACTAAAAACAAAACCCAGGGTGCTTCAAGTGCTTTGCCACCAAGCTACATCCCCAACCCTTCCTAATTTTTATTTTGAGACAGGGTCTTACTGAGGCTGGCCTTAAACTCACATTCCTCCTGCCTCAGCCTCCAAAGTCACTGAGATTACAGGTGTGTGCCCCCACACCCATTTTAAAAAATTATTGAAAAATGTAATGTTCTCTCGCACTAAATCTGTGAAATCTAGTACAATGTACTATACACTTAAGCACATTTCATTCATACTCACCATACATGGTCATGGCCCCTGTGTTGGCTAGTACAGGCCTAGTCACTGTCAAATGATGTATCTTCATGGATTGAGGGACTGGACAGGGACCAACTGGAAGCCAGCAGGGTTTGCCGAGGAGGAGGGTGGTCTCTAGTCTTGGCCTTGTATGGATTTTTACTGTTCTTACTCTGCCTACCCATTTCCCACACCCATCAGGGCAGCTGGAGGGGCTTTTGAAAGGACAAAGTATGGCTTTCAAGATCAACGTTTGGAGGGTAGAACTGAGAAGTCTGTACTGTGTTGCTTTTTTTTTTTTTTTTTTTTTTTGGTACGGGGGATTGAACTCAGAGGCACTCAAACAGTGAGCCACATCCCCAGCCCTATTTTGCATTTTATTCAGAAACAGGGTCTCAGTGAGTTGCTTAGCACCTCACCATTGCTGAGACTGGCTTTAAACTCATAATCCTCCTGCCTCAGCCTCCCGAGCTGCTGGGATTACAGGCGTGCGCCACCAGGCCCAGCTCTATTACTTTTGATTCAAATCCTGATTTTAAAAGCCAAGCATTTTATGCATATTGTGTTTGCCCATCAAACATTTATTGAGCAGGTATTTCTTCCCCACATCTCATACAACCTCCTGCAGGCACAGGGACAAATCCCTATATTTAAAAGATAGTGTGAATGTAGGTGGTGAAACCCTTCACAGTAAGTCCCAAGTAGCAGGAAGCACAGGGCAGTGGGAGTCCTGGAGATACCACCTGACCTAGGCAGAATCCTGAAGGATGAGTTCATGCTCACCAGACCAATCATGACAGGGTAGGTCATTGCACCCAAAGGGCAGGCTGGAGGCAAAGCATGAGCGTCCAAGACCTACTTAGGGTGGGCACTGGTAAAGGTCGGGGAAGTTCTATAATGTAGGGCATAGCAGCAAGTCTTGGAGGACTTGGAATGCTGGCCCAGGGCCTTGAGCTGTCATTCAAGCACAGGAGAGGTGTCAAGGTTTTTGTTTTGTTTTGTTTTGTTTTTTAAGTATTTATTCATTTACTTTAGTTGTACACAATGCAATGTATTTATGTTTACGTGGTGCTGAGGATCGAACCCGGGCCGCACACGTGCGAGGCGAGCGCTCTGCCACTGAGCCATAATCCCAGCCCCAGGTGTCAAGGTTTTGAAACTGGATGTGACATGATCATACAGCAGTTTACAAGGTCCACCACCACTACCTAAACTGGAGATCAGAGCAAGGGGCCCTGTTGGAAGATGACCACAGTAATCCAGAGCAGAGACAAGCCCAGAACTAAAGAGTCAGCAGAGGGGATGGCTTCAGAAAATACACAGTGGGGTAAGGGGCGAGAGGCATCGTGATGGCCCTCTGGCTCTGACTCGAGTGACGAGTGACCGGACGCTTTCCCCAGGCCCTGTGTAAAGTGCATCAGACTATCTCGGTGTGTACTGATGTTTTAAGTTTCCACTTTAATGCAGCCACAAAGACTCCATCCCACTCGACCACCGCCTCCCAAGATACAGCGCTCGAGGCCCGTGAGTAGCTGGTATTGTGCCCTCCCCACCTAACACTGCCTGAGCCTCCCCAGCCTGACTAAACCGGGAGTGCGGACTCTCCTGCCTGGCAAAAGGAAACCGGGAATCGGGTTTTTCAGCTTCCCTTGCTGTGTGGCATGAACCTGAACTCGCATTTTCTGGGCTTCTCTCTCCTTTTCCTGAATCAGTTCAGCAACTTCCAGGTGGGAGCTATAGGTAGCCGGGCTGCTGTGTGCATCATTTGAGCAAATGGCACAGGGCAAGGCCTGTTTCTAGCCGATGAGCTTTAAACCTTGCTCCAAATGCTTCTTCCTCACAAAGGAAGCCAAAAGTCTAGCAGCAGGGGTCTCATTTGTGCCAGCATCTGATGTCCCTCCCCTGGGGAGGAGGCTACAGCCAGAGAATATGGAGCACACTCAGATGGAGACAGGTACTGCTCCCCTGCCAAGGCCTCATGGAGAGCTCCTTCCCCTGACAAGTGCCGAGTAAGTGGGGAAGAGCAAGACAAATCGTGACAAGCCCACCAATACCTGGGAACAGGCAGGAGGGGAGAGAGGCCCATCTGTGTGTGTTACAGAACAATGTCATGAGGTGGTACGTGGTGTGGGTCACTTGTTGAGCACAGTGGGTTGTTTTCCCTTGTGGTCTCAGGCTTTGTCCACACTGTGACACCATAGCTAACAGGTGCCTTAAGGTGGAAAGCTGCCAGGACCTTTTGGTGAGGGCAGTTTACCAAGGGAAGAGTTTCCCAGGCTGTTGTCCAGGCAGCCCCCACTCCATGGCCAGGCACAAGGGGTTGGTTACAATCAAAGTATGCCACGAACTGGTGCCCCAGCCTATCCCACCCTCTCCAATGCACATGTCTAGATCCATCCTCTGAGAACACAGAGGCCAGGTCATGCAGGTGACCAGGCCAAACCATATGTCTGTTTTGAATCCTTGGTGTGCAAACCCAGCATTCACTGAGTAGCAATCTCTGGGTGGATGGGAGATGTTCTCTGGTGCTGGTTCCTCCCTTTCCCCAGCGTGTGTGAGAGTTAGTGGGTGGGGGTGGAGGAGGGGGGATTTAGACATCTTTATATAACAGTCGTGAGTCTACAGTTCCAGCCATGAAGGATGATGGATCCATCTTGTGTCCCCATCAAACCATGATTAGCCCAAACCCCGATCAGCTCTTCTGCCAAGGAGCTGAAATGTTCCTGTTCATTATCATTGGAAAAAAAGCCACAAGCAACAGGAAGACCCACTATCAGGGACTGGAAGCCCCTTCTAGGTCAAACCTTGTGCAATTTACTGAGTATTTCAGTATGGTCATTAGCAACATGAACTTGGGGTGTGTAGCAGAATTAGACTTGGATGCTGAAGCTGTGTGACTCTGGGCAAGGACTGATGGTCTCTGAGCCTCAGTTCTCTCTGTAACAGGCCCTCATTCATAAAGGTTCTCTGTGAGAATGAATGTGGATGATGTTTGTAGAGCATCCTGCACAGTGCCTGGCACAGAGCAGTAGCCTTTATTCTTGTTAACAAGTTTTTACATCTTACAACTTCTTTTTTTTCTGTTGGGCGGGGGGGGGGGGGGGGGTCCTAGGGATTGAGTCCATGGGCATTCTACCACTGAACTACATCCACAGCCCTTTTAATTTTTTATTTTGAGCCTGGGTCTCACGGAGTTGCCAGGCTGGCCTGGAACCTATGACCCTCTTGCCTCAGATTCCTGAGTCACTGGAATGACAGGTGTGCACCACCACACTGGACCAGGAATGACCTAGTTTATTAAAAGTCCAGGATTTTGCAACCAGCAAATCATTTTTAGGTACCTCATCCTGGTTGAGCCTCATAGTAGCTCTGTGAAGTAGGTGTTGTCACTACTCATATTTAGAGATTAGAAAACAGATGCTTAGTAACCTAACTCAAGTTCTTTGCAAGGGTCACCAAGCCCTAGAACCCATGATCTTTTCAGCATCCCAAACTCACTGGAACCTCCATTTCCACAGTAACCAAAATGGACTTACTATAAAGTACAGAGGCAGAGCCTTCAGTGGAGGGAAAAAAAGAATCAATAACCAGCTGGGCTTCCTATGGGGTCTTAGGGCAGTGTTAGGTCCTGGCAGGGATACAGAGGTGAGGAGAACTAACCTTGATAGAGTGCCTTTTATTGTGCCTAGAACTGTGCTAGGCATTTGCATTGTTGTGTCTCGTCTGTCCTTATTACAGCCCATAGGAGGCAGATGCTATTTCCCCAATTTGTAGCCAAGACCACAGAGATGATAGGAGGCCACCCTGGCATTTGAAGCCAGGCTGGTCTCTTCTGTTCCGCTCTTGACAGCCTTCCCTTTAGCCAAGGTCAGCTGTGGGTGGCTCTCAGAATCTTTAGAGGCCCAGGCTCCAAGGCAGGCCAGGAATCAGCATGACTCAGGGCAGCAGTGCTGCCACTGGAAAACCTCGAGCATTGGAGACAGCTGTCATGGACTCTGTGTCATCTCACCAGTATGGGGACTTGCCCAGATTAGGGGTGCCTAGCCATCTCCACTGGTAACTGAGGTCTTGGGGAACAGATGTTGCCATAAGAGAAGCCTAAGTGCCAACTGCCTCTGCCCCTGGCTTGCTGAAAGAGGCACCAAGCCTGGCACTCAGGGCCACCCTGGCCCTGGGTTCTGTAGTATGCTCAGGAGGCAGGGGCCTAGGGGGACCAGCTCCCCCTAGAAGTCAGAGAGGCCCACCCGAAGCACAGCTTGGCTACTTCCTGACTATGTGACCTTAGACAAGACCCTACCTGCTTGAAGCTTTGGTTGGATCATCTATGAAATGAGTTTATCATGCCCACCTGGTGAGGGTTATGAGGTCATATATAAAGGGTTCCTAGCACAGTGCCTGGCATCAAGTGGCATATCCATCCTCAAAAACCTAATACCTAGGGCTGGGGTTGTGGCTCAGCAGCAGAGCACTCACCTCGCACGTGCATGGCCCTGGTTCGATCCTCAGAACCACGTAAACATAAATGCATTGCATTGTGTACAACTGAAGCAAATAAATAAATATTAAAAAAAAAAAAAGCCTAATGCCTAGCAAGGCCATTGAGAGACAGTTTGAGAGTCATAGATAAGGCCCAAGCTTTCTGGGCCCCAAGGTTTCAGGCTGTGGGAACTGTTCACCCTGAGTGCATTTGTTCAAATTTCCAGGGGTAGGTGGGAACTGGGGAGACATGAAGTATGGAACACTTCAAGAGCCGTGAAGAGGATGGCCTGACAGCCCCCATGTCGGGAGCCACTGGCCCCAGCCAGGCTTTGTGGTGTCACTTAGTTGTAAACATCCCCAGCAGAAGTGCAGCTGCTGGCCCGGATGGTAGGAGCATGGGGCACCAGCCCTCAGCCTTTCTGGCAGGTGCTTTGTAGCCCAGCACCTGTGGCTGGAGTTCAGCGTGACCACGGGATATGGGTTGCTTCTTAAAAAGAAGAAAAAGCAGAGAGCAGAAAAAAATGGTGCATGTGGCTGGCGGACCAAGGGCAGCGGCCGGGCTCTCCGGGCAGAGGCAGGCTGCGGTCGGCCCACATGCAAAGCACTTTATAAGCTCTGTATTTATTATTTCTTGCTCACCATTAGAATCAAATGTACTCGGTGCTTTTGTATTCAATACACATTTAACCCTGCTGACTTAGATTTCTCAGGTTTTAAATCCAGTGGGGAATTGGCGAGCTTCCCAACTTTCCCTCCAGTCCCCCTTGAACCAAGCTGGAAATCCCTGTTTAGCATTTTCTCCCCTGGCGTCGCTGGGATCCCAGCAGTGGTGGGGCCGCCCTGAGTGTGTGCTAGTGTGCGTGTGCGTGTGGTTTTCTCCTCCTCCCCAGCCCCCACCCTTCCTGAGCACTCCAGGAAGAGGGATGTGGTTGCTGAAATATGACGGGAGTTGTCTGCATCGTCTTGTGATTCAGGCTTAATTAAACCATTTTGTCTGTGTGTTTCCTTGCCTGGTTGTGGTCCGCTGCTGCATGTGTGTGTGTGCATGTGCGTGTGTGTGATTCCTCTGTGCACCTTCACCCCTTGTGCATACCTCTGTGTGTGTCTGTGAGATTGTGTGTATGTTGGAGTCCTGAGGCCTTGGCATGTCTGGGTGGGTGTAAGGATAATTTTGTGTGTGGCTTTGTCCATACCAGTCAGGTGTGTATGTGTGTGGCTGTGGGTGGGTTGTAACCGCCAGGGTGACTGTCTCTGGTCCGTTGTGTCTTTCACCCCCCCCCCCCCCCCCCCCCGTCTGTTTTATCATCCCTAATGAAGCAGTCTCCTCCATCGATCCTGCTGATTGCCAACCCATTCCTTTTGTTTGTTGGCGCTGAGCCATTCAGCAGCACTCTGACAGCTCAGCTCGTCTAATTAGCTCTGTTGTTCTTTTTCCCCATGTTTCACCACGTTGCAAGTTCAGTTGAAGTTGCCACAAACTTAATCCCCCCATTTCAGCCACAAGTTCACATTCTTAACCCGCCTTTATTATAGCAAGGAGCAGCCCTGTGCAGGATGCACCGACAGGCCTTAATGTCTGACCTTTCCTGAACCCCTTGCCCCAGGACCCCCAGGGAAGGGGCAGAGCAGCTCCTCCACCCCAGCTGCACTTCTGCCTTTGTGGGGGGAGGTCTGGGGCATCCTTCCAGCCAGAGATCCTGTTTAAAGCTGCCGGAGAAGGCTGGCTGGGGAAACCAGCTCAGAGTTAGAATGGGGGGGTGGATATATCCATTCATTTATTCAGCACATGTTGACTGAATGTCTGCAGGCACTGTTCTGATAACAATAATAGTGACAGTATTATGTGCCTCTTAGATTGTAAGCGCCAACCTTCATGTGTTTCTAAAAATCTCATTGAGCTTCTGCTGTATACCAAGCACTGCTGTATACCAAGTACAGGATGCTAGGAAGAAAGGATAATCCTAAATTTCATCCTCGAATTCAGAGGCACCTCCCCTTATTTCTTTTGTTATTGATAAGAAGGGAGCATCAGGTCACAGCCAAGCAGGACTAGCACTTATGGAGCCCGCACTTTGTCTCTGCCCCATTCTTGGGTCTTCACCACAGCCCCATGGAAGGAAACAGCATGTTTGGTGGAATGCTTTTGGCTTTTACCACATCTCTGATTTGCCAAACAAAGCTGAGATCAGATTGACCACTTCACAGGAAAAACTTTGGTTAGATGATGCATGTGCAGATGTGAGGGCTTGATGAGACTCTATTTAGACTCGTCTTGCATGCAGCCAATTTCTGTAATCTTGTTCCTTAGCCATTGTGCTGTGTCACCCACAAATTGCTGAGAGTAGAGGTGTTCAGGGAAAAGGGCAGGCAGGAAGTGGAGTGTGCATACACTCTCCTTCTGTCGTGTCGGTGGAACTCAGCACATGTGGCATCGCATCTGCAGGGAAAGCAAGCCCCCTGCCCAGCCACAGTGCTCGGCTTCATTGGCAGTGAAATTCATGGGGGTCTCTCTCTGACATTGAAAATGCTTAGAGGTGATGGTTCCAAATGTATAGCCGTGTAACGTTGATTAAACCAAATGAGTCTTCTTTAGAGAATACCTAGAAACTCTCAACCTGACCCCTACCACACACTCTGGTGGGGGAGGGGAGGGAAGCTTTTTTTTTTTTTTTTTTTTTTTTTTTAGGGAAGCATCTTTTTCCATGGGTTCTCATCTTGGCTTTAAGAGATGGCAGGTCAGGATACCCCAGCTTGTCACTGCAGTGCCACCTATAGGCTTGAGAAGCTATCCACTCCCCAGTATACCCCCACAACCCTTGGGCCATGTCTGGGCTGTGAGGGTAGCTACACCTCGGCTGACCCCCGCTGGAGGGCTGGCACAGGGGTGCCCTGGGAAGCAAAAGGATGTCTTTAATTGTCTCTCCCACATAGAAAGGAAAAGAAGCATCCTGTAATTTAGTTGTAAAATGAACAGAATATACATGTATTTCCCAGAAACAAATCTGATGAGACATCTCTGCTTACACACTGGTTTCTGGGTAACAGGAGGGCAAGAGATTTATCAAGGATTACTGGGTCTCTTAGGTACATCATCTCATTGAACCCTGACTGCAGCCCTGCAAGGAGGCTGGTGGGACTGTCCCCGTCTTACAGATAAGGAGAACCTTTCCGAATATATCTATCTGCTGCACATGACATCGTAGGGCTTTTGTAGCCTATACCTTGAAAATACCTAAATGTTTCTTTTGGGGTTGCTTATCCAAATCTTCAAAATATCCCTGTGTGGCTTTTCCAACTCATTCCTTCTTGGGGATTTTCCTGTGCCTGTCCTAGGTGCGCCCACCCCGTCCACATGTTGTCAAGAGACCGAAGAGCAACATCGCCGTGGAAGCCGGAGGACATCTGTCTCGAGCCCTGAGCAGTAAGTACCATTGCTTTCTTCCTTATGTCTGCAAGAACCCAGTAAGACCAGTGCTTTGGGGTGCCCAAGAGTAACACCCTGGCCTCTGAGATTCTTCCCTGGAGCCCCAAGCAGGTGTTTCACCGAGAGGTCTCTCAAGAGCAGTGCTGGGCCTTCAGCCTTGGCTTCTTTTGGTTCCTTCTGCTCCTTTCAATTGGATCAGTGAGAGAACCCAGAGGCTAGGGAACCAGGCACCTGGGCTGGGCGAGAAAAACCCAAAATGCACTAAGACAGGCTCCAAAGAAGGTCTAGGATCATACGCAGAAGATGTCAACCTAGGCAGCAAGGCCACCTGTTTAACAAGGCCATACCTTCAGACATGGTGGTGCTGAAGGTCTCTGTGTCTCAAATTTGTTTGTAAGTCTTCCTCACCTGCTGCTCCACCTCACCAGGCCCCTTTGCTCCCCTGGGCCACAGTGTTAAGATGTTGTGGCTTTTCCCACCACCTCCCTTCAGACCAAATCCCACGGCTGGCTTGGGTTACCTGGTGAATAAGTGAGGCAGGATACAAGCCGCAGCCAGAGGCTGAGTTACCTGATTAGGTCAAAGCCAGATGCTCCAGAGCCTTCTGGAGGGGACGCTGCTTCCCTTGTCCATAGGGTACACAGCCTGTGGGCTTTGCCCAACCACCTTAGTGGCTCCACACCAGCCTCCTGCAGTGTCTTTAGAAAGTGCATGGTCTCATCTTGACCTGGGATTGGAGGAATCAGAAAATTTAGGCCTTTGAGTGAGAAGGGAATGCTCCTCCTGTCTGGCCTGCTTGCAGAAAAATTCTCAGGGAAAGAAGTTAGGGAGATGCCAAGTCCTAGCTCTAGTTGGAACCAAAAAGAAGAAACAATTCTGAAATGTCAAGCTGTGGCCTAAACCAGGTTATGGGGCACTTCCTTTCCCAGGATTCCCTGCTTTACAATCAGATATTGCTTGAGACTCCCATGTCTTTATAGAACCAACCTACCTGGATAGCCAGAGTTCAGGAGTAAGAGAGAGAGAGAGAGAGAGAGTGTGTGTGTGTGTGTATGCACGTGCGCGTGTATAGATGCTTGGTTGTGAGAAATTTCCAGGAGAGATCTTCCAAAGTTGGGTGTAGGTTTAACTTATCCTCTGCACAATAGGCTGGTGGGAATGGTGAAGCTGGCTCTGGCTGTGGGTTGTGATTGCCCCCTCGTGGACAGAATGCTGCATGGCTCCAGAGAGCCTCAGGCCCTAAAGATTTCTTCTGAGAGGGATGAAACTAACCACTTATCCTTAAAGTCACCCCTTAAAAACCAAACTAAATCTTTTAGGCACTGTGCTGGGACACAGGTTATGGGCCTGTGAAATAGTGTAACCCAGACTATCTTTATGTTGCATAAAATACCCCCAGACCAACCGCACTCCACATCTATGGAAAAGCATCACCCGTTTTGTGACCAGTTCCCTAGTTACAGGTTGGACTTCCCAAAAACATTTATTTATGCTGTTGCTCTTCCAAACCCAGCAATAATAGATGACTCTAGTGTGCGCCACAGAGCCAGCACTGATGCTGTTTCCCTCAATATCACCTGCACTGTGTCCAAATTGTTTTTCATTTCCTTTCTCAATGTGCCCCATCTTGGATTTCTTCTTGGGAAACATCTGGGGTTGAGATGAACTAGTGGGGGCTGACCTAGGGGGTTAGCAAACTAGCAGTGATACCAGACAAATGACAGGTCTTCTATGACCATGCCGCATGGCAGCTTGGGCCCAGAAGGAAGGAGAGCAGTACATTTGGGGACCTCATTGCAAGGGTTTCTTTTCACATTTTCTTAATGAGAAGGGGAGGCTGTGCTCCCATAATGCCAGTGACATTTCTGGTGCCACCCGGGTGTTTTCCTGCATCTTTTCCATGCTGCCACCCCCCCCCATAGTGCTCCTCCACTTCCAAATGCCATGTCACAACAGCACTTGGATGTGTTTTTCTCAACTGTCATCAGCTCCAGCTGGCAAAGACCAACTTCTTGAAACACAGGAAGCATCCAGCGGAAAATATTTTAATAAAACAGACTCCTCATAAAATATTGTTCTGGGGGGAAGGAAACCAGCTCCTCCAATCTGTTGGCATTGTGTGGGGAAAGACGAGAAGACAAGCCGGCAGGCAGGAGCCAGAGCCTAATGGGCGTTCGTCGGGGCTGGTTCTATGTCGGGTACACAGACTTGGGGCCTGGCCTTTCATCTGGCCTGGGCTTCTTGTATGCTGCTCTTCATCTCCCTGGGAATATCAAAGCACCTCAGAAACTTAGAGAATTAGGGCAGCAGAAGAGGATGCAGGATTTTCTTTTTTTTTTTTTTTTTTTTTTTTTTTTTGGTACTGGGAATTGAATTCAGGGGCACTCGACCACTGGGCCACATCCCCAGCCTGTTTTTGTATTTTATTAGAGACAGGGTCTCACTGAGTTGCTAAGTGCCTCGCCATTGCTGAGGCTGGCTTTGAACTCTCGATCCTCCTGCCTCAGCCTCCCAAGTGCTGGGATTACAGGTGTGCGCCACCGCGCCCAGCTGGATGCAGGATTTTTGAAGTTGAGGGGAGATTCAGCCCTCCCAACTTCTTGCCCCAACCCTCCCTTCTAATGGCACTTTGCAGATAGCAAGACAGAGCCAATTAAGAACAACAGCATCCTCTGCAGCCGCTGAGCATCCTGGGATCCGTCGACACTCAGCTACAGTGTCCTGCAGCTCTCTGGCCACTCCATCTATGCATTTGTGTGTCCATTCATTCAACAAATATCTATGAAAACCTGCTAGATGCAGGCTGCATAACATTTTTAAAAGGAGGCCTTACAGGGGAGTTCCCATGGTGACTCTTCTGTTGACTTGCATTTGCCCAAAATGATATTTTCCTCCACTGAAATTTCTTCCTGAATCAAGGATAGGTTTCTAAGCCCCATGAGGCCATTTATTGGCATTTGGAAGGATACTTTCAAAAGATTTCTGGGGAAACATTCCCTCTGTTTTTCAGTTACCTTTAGTTGATTAGCATGTAGTTAATCTGTCTCTCCAAGAAATATTAGCTTCTTCCATTATTATTCAGAGCAGGGTGGATGAGATGCCCTCAACTGGCAGGAGAGGTCTGGGTTAGATGCCAGTCAGCATGAAGTGCCCTGGAGCCCCTCAAAGTCCTAGGCCCTCTGAGGCTGGCAGTTTCTCCTTCCACAGAGTGGGAGCTCAGGCTCAGGAAATGCATTTGACAGTGTTCCAGGGTCCCCCTGTTAGAAGGTGGCAGGCCCAGGATTCAATGTCCTGGTCTGTTTCATCCTCTCTGTTGCACTCTGCTGCCCTCATTGGGATAGGTCCTGTGGGGGTCCCTTTGTAGTCTGGCTTTGCCCAGAGAGTTAGCCCCATGTCCTAAGATGACTCACCCAGCTCACCACACCTCCCCTTGGCTTCCCTGGAGCCAGGGATTGGGAACTGGAGCCCCTCAGCCCTCCTCCTGCCACAGACCAGTGTCCACAGGCACCTGCATGTTTCTACTTGGGGAAGGAGAGAGATGTAACATTTACTAAACATCCTCAAGATTATGAAAGGCAGGTAGTGGCTTTCCCACTTGGCAGACAGGGAAACTGAGGCTCATGGAGAAACTTTCTGAAACTTGTCCAAGATCTCAGGGCCAGAACAAGGTACATCCTTTCTTCACCACCAGCCAGGATTTTTGTTCACAACCTAATTATGCCTCTGTGCTGCTCTGAGTAGTGAGAATGTGGCTGCTGCCGTGGTGAGGGAGGCTCACAGCTCCATGCCCGTTAAAAGTGGGCCTTGGTGGTTTCCTGCTGGAATGTGCCCGGCTCCCAGGCCCCAAGTTATTCCCTTTTGGCTTTTCCAGATTCCAGGGAATTTCCCATTCAACTTGATGCTTAGAGCCAAGAGCCAGCTTGGAAAGGCAACACTGCAATCAGAACTGCCTGCCCCCTTAGGACTAAGGCAAGGCTGGGGTGACCATGGTGACCCCCACATGGTGCCTCCTTCTACCAGGCAGGCTGCCATTTGTTCCCTATTAGGAGGTGGCAGGGAAGGCCAGTGGCTGAGAATATGGTGGGAGATTATTTTATGCATCTGCCAGCTGGTTAATCTTCACAACCCAGATGCAGGCTGTCCTCTGAGTCCTAGGTCAAGGCGCTTGCAGGTAGCAGTGGGTCTGATGGGGACTGGGTATGACACCTGCCCAGCTGAGCTTGTTTGACTACACACCTTGTCTCCTAATGAGTGGGACTAATGAGTCTGCCTGACCCTGTGCCCCATATTAGATCTTTAGATTGTTTCCAGGTTTTCATTCATATGATAAATGCCAGGGTAAATATGTTATTCTCCAAGCTTTCTCTCATTTTATATCATTATAAGAAATGGAATTAACAACTACCTTTAGCTGTGAACTATGTGCTGAGCACTTTACATACACCATTTCATTTAGTTCTTGCAAAAAATCTTGGAAGCCAGGTATTCTGAGCTCTATTTTATAGAAATAGCTGAGACTCCAAGAAGTTGTCACTGCCCTTGGTCACACAGTTGGTTATTAACAGAACTGAGCTTCAAACACGTCTCTCTAATGCAAGAACCAATACTCTTTTTTTTTTTTTTTTTTTTTTTTTTGGTACCCAGGGATTGAACTCAGGGGTACTCAACCACTAGGCCACATCCCTGGCCCTTTTTTTGTATTTTATTTGGAGACAGGGTCTCAGTTGCTAAGTGCCTCGCCATTGCTGAGGCTGGCTTTGAACTCGCGATCCTCCTGCCTCAGCCTCCCAAGTGCTGGGATTACAGGTGTGCGCCACCATGCCCGGCAAGAACCAATACTCTTAACCAGTCATATAGGAAGATGTCTGCCCTGTATTGCAAGAACTTTCTAGAAAAATTGTACTACTTTATACACCCACCCAAGCTGGAATCCCCAGAAATCTGGGGAGCTGGCGTTAGACATCCTCTGAACAAGGAAATGCCCCACAGGTGTATAGCACAGGAAGCTGCATATCCCTGGACAGAATCTGAACACCAAATGGCTGGTCCATGCTGCTGAGGACTCTAGGTATGTGATCATCTGAATTATACCATGTTACCCCAACCCCAGGCCCCAGAAGATTAGAAGAAGCTGACAGAAGCATTTAGTGAATACTCTGCCCAAAGCCCAGGTCTCAGAACACTTGGCATTCATCTCTTCTGACCAATTGCTAGCAAAAATATGACATGCTTCTTTGGCACAGCGGACATGCCTCACTTTCCTTGATACCAAATTGTTCCAGCTGTCCTTCACAACAGGGCAGAGTCCCTTTCCCTCCTGCACAGCCCAGAGCTGCCCTGGGGGTGTGGGTCAGTCATTTGGATGGTGGCCTGTACATGGGCAGGGCTTTGGCATCTAACACACCCAGGTCACCCCCACCACCAACCACCAGCCCTGAGGCTTTGGGCTCCTTGCCATCTGCTTTTAACACTATGCCTATGAACATCCCAAGGAGTGTGGTTTGGGAAACTGCCCACAGGAGCCACAGGAGCTAACTCACATCCTGAGTTAGCACAGCACACGGCCTCCCTCCTGCCTCATCTCGGCAGCCACTGCTGTGGCCTCAGCTCTCTGTGCCAACACTCCCCCTGGACCGCCCACTCCCCTTCCTAGGTCCACAATCTCCCAGGATGCCCCAGGTGTTAGCACTGCCCTGCCCTGCCGTAGTCTTCTCTTTGCATTTCATGCCTGCACGTGCACCAGTGGTCTGCCAGCTCCTCCACGGCAGGAGCTGCGTGTCCTTTAGCTTTGACTCTCCCACTCCCAAACCAGAGCCCAGCCTGGACCTCGGCTCAGAGATGTTTCCTGAATGAATGACCAAAGGAATTAGTAAAGGAAAGTGCCACTTATAGCACAGAACCTGGCAATGGGCGACTGTCAGTTAACAGCCACAGATATGTGAAGAGCACCTACCATGTGCCAGGTATAATCAGCACATGAATATTAAGCTGCCAATACCTTGCCTGCCCTGGCCCCATAAGATCCAGGAACTGTGCTCAGCCCCAGGAGCAAATCTCCAAGATGCCAGCTGAGCCCTGGGCCCCAGCAGGGAAGGGGCAGCTGTCCTGGTGCTACCCACTGGCAGCCTGCCAGGACCCACTGCCTGAGCGGCCAGGAGTCCAAACACCCCCAGCAGAAGGTCACAGACCCAATTAGCAGGGCAAGAGGCTTCCGACCTGATTCCCACCTCCACCCCGCACCAGTGGATTCTGGGCCTTGGAGACAAAGCCAGCCTGAAGCCAGACGTGGAGCCTGAGCCAGAATGGAAAACAAGAACTGCCAAGGAGCCCCCTCCCCATCTCGAGAGGCTCCCGTGAGCTACAGTAGCCCAGGAAAACACAGGACCTCTGGTTTCCATTACTTCCCTGTGGCCTTGTGGAGGGAAGGACTTTCTCAGGACTTGTCATCACAGGGACAGTTCTTCACTGCCGGAAAACTGAGCCTTAAGGATGCTTTAGAAAAGGAACCTGGCCTCAAGAAGTACTGATTTTAGTCACCTCTGAAAAGCTTTGCCACCCCTACCAAGACCCCAGCCTCTCTCAGATTCCACATCACCATTTCTGAAGGGCACTTGGTTAATGTCCCTGCATCTCACCCAAAAAATACCTTTGCAGCCAGTTCATTGTTAGCTCCACTCAACTACAAGGGAGCCAGAGCTGTAGCAGGTGGGACAGCACATCCTGAAGCAGGACGTGCACCCAGGGCTGCCAAATCCCACGTGCACTGCTCTGTCACTGCCACCACTGCTACCACAGTCCCCAGAGTTTAATCCCAGGTCCAGGCTCTTGGCAGGCAGAGGTCATCCTCAGGATGAGGGACAGTTTTTATGCATAGTCCACAAATGTCTCTTCTTGGTCAAGGAAAGCACCCCAAGGTATACCATCCCTACCTTCCTTCCAGCACAGCCTGGAGTGTGGGCAGAGGAGCAGAGCCACGAGCTATACTCAGGCCTCTCCCTGTGTGACTGTCCACTGTGGCTTGGAAGTACTTCTCAGGACATGCTAGGGCATAGAGCTGGACCTGTGAGATGGGCATTAGTGACCGTTGTTGAAAGAAGGAGTGAATGAATGAACATACAGGGGAGAAATAATTCATCAGATGCCCCAGTGAAGGTTCAAAAGGCAGACCCAGGGCATCCAGCCAGCATGGCTTTCTGCTCAACTGCCTGCCATCCTGAGGCCTCATGTCACCCAGCCTTGCCCATGGCTCTCAGTCCTTGTGCCAGTCCAAGGCCCCACCGCCTGCCCTTCCAACCCATCCAGCCTCTTCTCTGATCTTCCCAGCCTGATGTCACCTGCCCTTGTTGCTCCTCAGAGCCATCTCTGGGCTGTTGGGCAGCTACCACATGCTCAGGATGGAAAGCTCAGCACCCACACTGCCTCCCTCGGGAGCCTGGACCAAAATCCCCTGCACCAGGGACATGTCCCCACACTGTCCTGGCAACATGAGTGCCCAATGGAGAGGAAGGACCTGGTTGCCCACACTCGTCCATCTCCATTAGACCACTGCAGTGACTACAGAACACCTCCTTCTGATGGTGACAACCTCGTTCTTCTCACCGCTGTTCTTCAGTTGATGTTTACGCGTGACCCGGTGCGGAGGTCCCCCACAGCCAGGGGCACATCCATCTCCCGTTCCTTCCACAAACAAAAGCCCCAGTTCTTACCCTGGGCCACTCTGGGAGGAGCTTTTGTCCCAGTCCAGAGCTTCTTCTGGTTCCTGAGCCACACTGGTTCCCCCAAAAAACCCTCAGATTTGGTTCAGAGCCTTTTTCTATTCTTTTACTTGCCACTAAGGGTGTGGTCTGGAGCACTGGCCCTGTGTCGCAGTCCTGGAAAGAAGCCAACAGAATCTCCACACAAGGGTTCTCAGATAATTGCCACGTGCTGATGTCCCCGGCTGAGGACCACTCGCCCTGGAAGGCAGGCACCTTCTTTGTCCAGGAACACCTAAGGGAAGACCCTGCACAGTACCCAGCAGCCCTTGGTCAGCAGGTGAACTTGGCATGTGGGTAGACAGTGAGCGTTTGCTCTGCATGAAGCACTCTGCAAGGCCCTCTGCAAACACTTTCATTTGACTTTTACAGTTCATCTTTCAGAAGAGCTGGAAACCCTCCATTTCACAGAGAAGAAATTGGGGTCCAGGGAGGTAAAGTGACTTTTCCAAGGTACCCTAGAAAAGAAGGAGTGAAAGGTGGACAGGCTGGCATTGGCTGGGCAGGCAGGACCTGATGGCCTGTCCCTGTTCATCACCCCACCAGGGCCATGTCACCAAGGGGCGATGAGTAGCCAAGCCATTTATGACATGAAGACACTTTGTCCTGGAGTGAAATGATCCCTTAAAAAATGATCACCAGCTCCCCTTCATTACCTCCGGAGACCGAGTCCTGGCTGATTTCTTCCCATCTTTATCTCAAGTACATTTAAATGTCAATTAAATTTGAAATATCTACATTTGTCAGCATTTCATTTTGGGCCAGCGTGACGTGCTGCTGATTTGTCCACGCGATGTGACACATGAAAAAAAACTCTCGAGATGCAGATCTTCCTCATTAAAAAATAAGCCAGTGCGATCCCGGTGCAGCAGAGAGCACAGAGCACATCCCCGCTTCCTGACGCCGTGCCTCTGACATGGTATTTAAAAAGGAACAGCCTCGTCTGTCACCACTGTCACATGCGCGTGCTAACTGGCGACACGTTAAACCAAACATTAGAAAGGGCTCGGGAGTCATCTGCATGGGAACTCTGCGCCAGCGCGGTGGGCAGAGGCGGGGGCAGCTGTGGGGGCTGCTGGGGTCCGAGCGCTGATGGACAGCGGGTTTTTCTTTTGCACTGAGACGTCGGCAGCCCTCGCTGGGGAGCCAAGTTCACCACGACCTGCCTTTTCACAGAAGCCCTTTGTGTGTAATAAAATCCAGGCAAGTGGTGGGTGGCAGACTGCGCGGTAGTAGCTGAATTGGGTTAATGAGGAAAGAGGTACACTTTTTTTTTTTCCATATTCTGCCTTAAGCTAATAAAAAATTTAAGCCTGGACGTTTTCAATGGTTCATCCTTTATCTCTGACAAATATCTGACTGTATGTTTCAGGGGGGAACATGAGCAGCTGAATTTAAATAAGTTTATTTTGAAATCTTATCTTTCATTAAAAGTAGAAGGGGAAATGCCCTACCTCTCATTGCATTGTATCAGATCTGGGAAACGGAAGAGGCAGGAGGACCCGACCCCACAGTGGTTTAGAGTCAGGCAAATCCAGATTCAGTTCCAACTCTGCCTTCAGCTGCTGTGTGACTCCAGCAAGGAGCTCCCCATCTCTGGGCCTTGGCTTCTTTGTCATAAGGAATTAGTGAGAAATTGTATGGATAGCATTTGGCTTATGAGGTCTCCTAGGGTCAGTGTGGTCATCCATGTGGCCTGGACATGACAGAGCTCTGACCTGACCAAATCACATGATAAGGTTCATCCAGATGCCTTGTCGCTCTTGAGAGAATAGTCTCTTCCAGAGACACCCTGGGCCACTTGTCAAAGCCACTGCCCCGCCAGCCTGGCCCAGCAAGTGAACCAGCTGGAGGAAGAATCTGCTTAGTGGGCTGCAAAGCAAGGCCTCCTCTCCTCCTGCTCCTCGCTCATACCTGTGCCAAAGGCTCCGGATCTTGACCATGACCTGCATGGCAGCAGCCTGACTTAACAGTGACGCCAAGACCCAGTCCAGCACAAAGGATTTTGCTCTTCTGTGAATCCAGAAATTCCTGGCAGGTTTAGTGGTATTCAGATGACATGCCAGTCTGTGATCTGTGCTTTCCTGTCAAAGCCAGAGGAGGGGCCTTGCTCAGGTGGGTGTTGGGAAGGCATTCACAGTGGATTCAAGGGCCACCTGAGAACCTCATCCCATTTGACCCAGAATTACCGGAGGTTAAATATTGTCTTTGAAGCACCAAGATGCGCAGCCAGGGAGAACCGACTCTGTCTAGGGAGAAAACTCAGCTGGGAACTCCAGGGAGCTTCCTGGGGCTGTCATCTGGGCTGAGTCTTCAAGATGGAAGATCAGTCAGTGCACCATGCAGAGACGGGTAGGGCCTGGTGACAAAGGGCACAAGACTCAGAAATGGGAAGCCAGGTGAAGTATGCTGGGAGGGCAGAAGGGGTCACAGGGGTGGGCAGGGCCACGTGCAGCACCGACCTGCCCTGCGTAGAACCGGAACTTGGCACTGCCTAAGGCAGCCCTCACCCCCACGCACCCAACACCTTCCACAAGCCACCCAGAATGAGGGTGCCTGCTTCCCCCCTCCCCTCACCTGCCCAGGGGCAGTGCCTAGTGGGGAGTGAGAATGGGTCCCCTGACTTTTAAACAGATCAGCCTATAAGTGTCTGAATATTTTCATTCAGTGAATTTACCACATAACTCATTATAGCAAAATTATAGTTCAAAATGGCAGATTTGTGGGTTTTTAAGCAGGAGAGAGATACAGGGTCAGGTTTGTAATTCACAGCAGGGCTCTGGTGACCGAGTGGAAGTGGCCCTTCTGATGCGTTCATTCACTGTGGAGCTGGGCTACCCCAAGGCTGGCCTGGTCACGCTTCTGCCAGCCAGGTCCTCCTCCTGCCCTCTCCACTGAGACCACAGCAAAGCACCCTCCCAGGCGATGCCCACTGTAGTCCAGGAAGGGCCGATGTGTGTCCCATCCCTGTCAGCCATGGAGTGGCCTGGGAGCTCAGGGGGGGGGGCCGAACAGTGTGACCTGCCACCTCCTGGTGTCTGACCCTGGGCTAGTGGCTTCCCTGTTAAGCCTCAACCTCCACTTTAGTTTGAGGACAAAGCTGTGCCCAGCCAGCCTGCAGGGGTGGTAAGAGGAAGTGAGGGCACAGAGCTGAAAGCGCCAAGGCTTGGTGACTTTGAATAACAACCAGATTAGCACCAGCCATGGTGGGTCACAGCACGGCCCAGTCCCAGCACTCCCCTGGACAGCTGCCGCCCCTCTACCCTCTGGCTTGGTTCTCACACACTTGTCTTAGACATGTTGCCCTCCCTGAAATAAAGCCTTAAAGGGACCCATGCCATCATGTAGAGCCAGCGTGAGGGAAGAGGAGCAAGCTCTGTGCAGGTACCCCCCTCCACTCGCCCCAGCCTTCGCCATCGTCCCAGGGATCCTCCAAGCAAGCCCAGCCCACGGACTGAGGCAGAGGCCCGGAACACGGAGCCCTGGCACGTGGCCGGAGCAGCAGCCGGGTGGGCTGGGGTTTGAACCCCGGTCCTCCAGGTCCCGCTCCCCTTTCCCAGCACCCGCCTCTCCTAGGCCTGGTCAGTATATAATTCATAGGAGCCCTGCGTGGCGTTTCTCTGGGCTGCGCGTGTGTTTGTTTATAGAGGTAGAGCTCACAGGTGGCTGACAAGGGAGATGTATTTTTTATAACGATGAATATTTAATTTCCACATCACAGATGAAAAAGACTCTCTGAAGAAGCATCCGAGGGAGACTCCAGAGAGCGGCGCTAATCAGAAAAGGGCCTTCTCTCGGGGCTCTTCCACGTGGCTCACTTTTTTCTTTTCACTTTTTTTTATTTTTCATTTTTTCCTGATTATTGAAGTAGATATGCTCATTGTAAAAAAAATGAAATAAGTGGGAGGGGGATCACCCATAATCCCACAAGCTATTATTGACATTTAAGCCCTTGCCTCTCCAGTCTGTTTTCTGTGCATTTTTTCCATCAGGGGATGAGAGAGGAGGCAGTACAGTCGTCCCTCGGTGTCCTCTGGGAATTGGTTCCAGATACCAAAACCCAGAGAAGCTCAAGTTCCTTATACGAAATGGCATAGTGTTCACATAGAACCTGTCCAACCTCTCCCCCCACCCCCACCCCCGTGCTAGAGTATTTACTATATCCAATCCAGTGTAAACGTTACATAAATAGTTGTTATACCTATTGTTTAGGGAATAATATGACAAGAAAAAAAAAGTTTGTACATATTCAGTACAGACAGTTTTTTTCCAGATTCTTTTAGCTGCAGTTGGTTGAATCTGCTGATGTGGAACCTACAGATAACGCAGGGCCAACTGTAAAAATTGCAATTCTGCATTCTGATTTTTAAATGTTCCTTAATAAGTATCAAGTTTAATAGGAGGAAGATGTTAAGCCAACTGTTCCAGGTTCCTATTGTGGAAAATTTAGGTGCTTTCATGCTTTCATATTATAAACAGAGCAGTGGGGACCGTGGTTGGGTAAAATTCTTTGTTACATTTCAGGAGATCTCAGCAGAAGTCGGATGACTCGGTCACAGATGACTGATCACAAGTTAAGGCTCTTGACACATAATGGCAAACCCAGTTTCTTTTCTGCTTGGGACCAGCCTCCTCGCCTTGGTGCCTGTCGACCCCGGGTCCCTGGCCTTTTCCTTCTGCCTGCCACATGGAGTTCTAACTCATCCCCTAACTGCCTGTTCTCTTCTCTCTTGTCTTCCTCTGCCCCAGCCTGGTAAAGCCCTTGCGACACTATGCGGTCTTCCTCTCCGAAGACTCCTCTGACGATGAATGCCAGCGGGAAGAGGCCCCGAGCGCTGGCTTCACTGAAAGCTTTTTCTTCTCTGCTCCCTTTGAATGGTCTCTCCTTCCTTCTTCCAGTTCCCCAGGCTCAGCTTGGTGACTCTCGGGGCTGCATGGGGGTGTAGGGGGACTGTTGTGCTTGCTCTTGTGTAGGGGGAGGGAGGTTTGGAGCTGCCGCCTGCTAGGTGCTCCAGGGCCAACCTACAGAGTGGGCACCACATCCATGGGCCTCTTCCCAGAGTGTCCATTCTGTCAGCCCCACTGGGACTGTGACAGTGGAAGGAGGCGTCAGGTAACACAGGAACATCAGGCTGCATTCCTTATAAGGGGAAAATGAACTTGCTTGTTAATGGAATTGGTGGTCACAATGAGCCTGGTTGCTGATCCCTGAGTCCTCCTTATCTCAGCACATCTTGAAAAGCCATGGAGATAGGAAGTCAGATTTTAAGTTTAAAAAAAGTAAATAATATGAAATGCGTATATTAATACCAGCATATCCAAACGTTCTGATCTACATTTTTTTTCCCCTACTGGGGATGGAACCTAGGACCTTGCTATGCAAGCACTCTACCACTGAACTACACCCCACCCTCTACCTGACGTTTTTTTTGTTTTTGTTTTTGTTTTTGTTTTTGTTTTTGTTTGGTACCAGGGATTGAACTCAGAGGCACTCAACCACTGGGCCACTTCCCCAGCCCTTTTTTGTATTTTATTAGAGACAGGGTCTCACTGAGTTGCTAAGTGCCTCGCCATTGGTGAGGCTGGCTTTGAACTCGTGATCCTCCTGACTCAGCCTCCCAAGTGCTGGGATTACAGGCATACACCACCACGCCCGGCTTCTACCTGACTTTTTAAAGACATTTTTAACATTATTGTTTATAACGTAAGTCTCATACTAACTACAAATAGCATTTTTTGTAAAGTCCACCTTTAAAAACTAAAATAAAACAAGAGCCAAGTGCATGGCACATTCCTGTAATCCCAGCTGCTCGGGAGGCTGAGGCAGGAGGATCACAAGTTTGAGGATTGCCTGAGCAACTTACGAGACCCTCAGTAACTTAGCAAGATCCTGTTTCAAAAATAAAATAATAAAGTGTGCTGGGGGATGTAGCTCAGTGGTAAAGTATCTCTGAATTCAATCCCTGTAACAAAAAAAAACAAAAAAAAAAAAAAGAAAGACGAAAGAAAAGAAGGTTCATCTACCCCCAAATCAATCTTTTGTAGTTCCCCCTTTGCCATTTCTTGTCCCTCCACCCAAAAGAGCTGGGATATAGGGGGGGGGTGGGTGGTTGGGGGGGGGGGGCTGAGCATAGTGACATCCGTGTCTATTTTTATTTAACAGGTTTGGATGAGTGTTTTCATTGAAGCGTTTAAGGGGTGGGGATAGCCCTTGCTGAGTGTCCGCATGCCCACAGCCTTCAGGGAGTGGGCTGCTTGGCCACTTTACAAAGTGGGTCTTTTCTCCCTCCGTCCCCCTTCACTGCCCCTTTGCCACGCCCTGTTCCCAGACCCCAGCACATGTCCCCAGTGTCTGGTCCTTCCCCCAGGCTGGGCCTGTGGACTATTCCAGGGACCTTAACCCCAGACTGCTCTGCCTCCTGCCACTGCCCCATGGACCTTTCCAGTCACCAACTTACCTGTGATCTCAACCCCTCCCAGCGTCCTCACTTAGAAAGTGGCCACCTGAGCCAGTGTTGCCCAAACTTCACAGACCACCTTTTCTGTACATGAATCTTTTTAAAATGTTTCTACTAAATGCTTTAAGGATCAGCCTGTCTCAAGCCATATCTATAATAACATAGGCTATTATTTCTATTGCTAATTTGAATCAAGATAGAACCGTTTGAGTAGGAAATGTTCATCCAGGTATCAACTTAAAATCACCTTGGAGTGGGCTGGGGATATAGCTCAGTTAGTAGAGTGCTTGCCTCACATGCACAAGGCCCTGGGTTCATTCCCCAGCACCAAAAAAAAAAAAAAAAAAAAAAAAAAAAAAAAAAAAAATCCCCTTGGAGGAGAATGCTCTCCCACCACTGAATCCAGCATGTCAAGTCCATGTCCTGTCCCATCACATTCTCTTTGATGCCAGCATTATTGAAATAATGGTTAATGCTCATTTCTTTAGCCCATGACTTCAGGTCAGTACAGGCCTTTGTGTGTATGCTTAAAAAGGAACTTGCCTCACACATGTGAGGCACTGGGTTAGCTCCTCAGTACCACATAAAAATTAATTAATTAATTAAATGTATTGTGTCCATCTACAATTTTTAAAAAATTTAAAAAAAGAACTAGCCTATCCTAACTCAAAACAGGTTGAAAAGACACTATTTCTTCAAGTTTAAGAATCACACGAACTTTCCTTTATCCTTTTCACTGTGTTCAGACTTGATTAGAGGGTCTTTAATTCCTTGATCAGATGAGTTGGCCTGAGCAAGGGAAGGACTTTTGGAGTTTCTCAAATTTGGCTTCCATTTCTACCTCTGGCCTGGTGCTGTGAGATATAGTGAGTTATTTTGCTTCTCTGAGCTTTGGTTCCCTCATCTCCAGGGTAGGGGTGTAAGTCCTGCTTCATGGGCTGTTTCATAGAGTTAGTGAGAGACTACAGTCTGATGGGGTCCCTGCCAAGAGTTGGGACTATTTGTTGAGCCCTCCGGGGACTTTCCCTGCCGGGTCTTTCTGTGAGCCTGCTCTTGACCAGCAGGTGGCGCCCTCCTCCCACTTGACCAGCTGAGCTCAGTCCTGCCTAACCCAGGGCCACAGCTAGCCACAGCCATGCAGTTAGAGGAGGCAGGACACTGCTCTGGCCAGGGTTACACTAAGTCAGGGTTTACCCATGTGCTGCCTCCTAGTGTGCCCACTGATGCCCTGGGCTCAAATCATGGGAAAGAAGGTGAAAGGAACCTGGTTTGCCTGCAGGTTCCAATGTGCAAGTATACAGAAAGCTGTCAGCACAAGCCCTGGTGATAGCAGCACTCACTAGTAGGTTGTTACCAGCTTCTGCATACCTGCTGCATGCCAGGCACTGCATTTGCTCATGAAGTCACCACCACCACCTGAGCAGATGAGGCTCAGAAAGTTTAAGTGACTTGCCCAAGTTCCCACAAGAGATGGCATGACTAGAGCTAGAACAGAGCTCAATACTAGCCAAGGCCCAGATAGTCCCCAGCTGCTCTCTGAAGTTTCTCCAGGTATGCTCCCCATAATCCATTCACAGCCAAGTCTGTAGCTACTTGTCAGTCATTAAATGAGGCAGCAGGATGGGGAACCTGCAGATTCCTCTTCTAGTCCTGCCCAATATATGAAAACAGGTGGGAAGAACTAAGTGGACCCCTTCTATACAAGGAGAGCCAGGCCACAGAGCAAGCAGCAGAGCCAAATTCACCCCCAGGTGGGTCAGACCGCAAGCTTGCCCCTTTGCTGCTGCCTGGCCCCAGCCGACATGGAGCCCCGGGACTCTCTCCTGTCCCAGTGCTTCCCAGGCATGGTCCTGCAGGCCACCAGTGCTTTTAGGGGCTGGGAACTGACTGCTCTTCCCATGGACACCCTGAGTGGGAGAGGAAGAGTCCAGCCCACTCTGTCTCCTTTCAGGCCACAGCCATATCGGACACTCAAGGAGTCAGACAGCGCAGGAGATGAGGCAGAGAGTCCGGAACAGCCAGCACGGGAGCCCAGGGGCCCTGTCCCAGCTCCACCTGACCGGGCTGCCAGCATCGACCTCCTGGAAGATGTCTTCAACAGCCTGGACATGGAGGCCCCCCTGCAGCCACTGGGCCAGGCCAAGAGCTTGGAGGACCTTCGGGCCCCCAAAGACCTGCGGGAGCAGCCAGGGACCTTTGACTATCAGGTATGGTATGGATAGGGCAGGGTATCTGCCAGGTACCTTCCGCACATGGGGCAGACACCCCGAGTCACAGTAGAAGAGACAAGAAACAGACTGATTTTTCTGAGGACCTCAGTCAATGACTCCAACTATGACTCCAAACCCTGCCTGGTGGGCCAGTAGCCACATCACCCTGACAGTGAGCCTGGAGAAGATGCTAGCCCACTTCCTTTGGTGTATCACAGAGATGGGCTGGTGCTCCAGGTTTGGCACCCTGCCCCTCCCCAGTGGAACTGGAATTGCTCCCATCCCCGCCATGTCTCCTTAGAAGAGCCTAATGGATCAGATTCTTCTATTTCCCTCTCTGTGCTAATTTTGCAGTTAGTGGGTCACACTGTGAAGTTCCCAAGTTCTCACATGTGTTCCCATAATTCATGTGTGCTCCCCTGTGGACATGAGGTAGCCGAGGCCAAGAGAAGGAGAATGAGCTGCCCAAGTCAAATAACTTGGAAATGGGAGATCGAGGACTTGAATCTAGTCCTCCTGCTTCCTCCCCTACTATATGCCTTTAACCAGGCCCCAGGCCTTACTTGCTCTCTCAGGAATGATCAAAGTGCCACATGCTCTGAAGAGTTAAAAGGACCAGGCCAGCCAGGCACAATGGCACACACCTATAATCCCATTAACTTGGGAGGCTGAGGTTGGAGGATCACAAATTCAAGGCTAGCTTTGGCAATTTAGCAAGACCCTCAGCACTCAGTGAGGCCTTGTCTCAAAATAAAAAAGGTCTGGGGATGTAACTCAGTAGTAAAGCACCCCTGGGTTCAATCCCCAGTGTCAAAACAATGAGGGGGAAGGCCAGGCCAGCAGGTGCCCAGTAGAGGTAGTCATTTTCCTAAGACCAATTGGCAACCACTAGTGTAAAAGGACAAGAGCTGCCTCTCAAGTCCCTTTGTGCCACAGCGGGAGACCTGGGCTCTCTGCTGGTTACCTGGGATGAGCCCCTGACTGCCCCAGGTCCCAGGAGCTGATTGGACACATGCCTAGCAGCACTCCGGAGGGGTGGGAATGGGCTTGCATTTCTCCTGTCTTCCCTGGGCCAGTCTGTGGTCACCACCTCTCTTCTTCCCTCCCAACAGAGGCTTGACCTGGGCAGGAGCGAAAGGAGCCTTGGGATGGCAGTAGCCTTGAAGCTTGCCCATCCGTACAACAAGCTCTGGAGCCTGGGCCAGGACGACATGGCCATCCCCAGCAAGCCCCCTGCTGCCTCCCCTGAGAAGCCCTCAGCCCTGCTGGGGAGCTCCCTGGCCCCGCCTCACAGGCCCCCGGCCCAGGACAATATCCTGAACCCCAGCAACAAGGAGGAGACTCCCACCCCAACTTCAGGCAGCATCACCATTCCCCGGCCACAGGGCAGGAAGACCCCAGAGCTGGGCATTGTGCCTCCGCCGCCCACCTCCCGCCTGGCCAAGCTCCAGGCTGCCAGCGGCACACTCGGGGACTTTTCCACAGAGCGACAGCAGACGGATCGGGAAAGGCGAGCTGCCCCGAGCCCAGCCCTGTTCCCAGGGCTTCTCCCCAGTGTTGCCCCGCAAGGCCCCACAGAACTTCTGCAGCCACTCAGCCCGGCCCCAGGGGCTGCAGGTGCGAGCAGCGACGCCCTGCTCGCCCTCCTGGACCCACTTAACACAGCCTGGTCAGGCAGCACTGTCCCGCCACACCCTGCTGCCCCAAGTGTGGCCACCCCATTCACCCCCCAGTTCAGCTTCCCCCCCACGGGGACCCCTACCCCTTTCCCACAGACACCGCTCAACCCCTTCGTCCCACCTGTGCCAGTGGTACCACCCACCTTGCCTTTGGGTTCTACACCTTCCAGGCCTTTCGGGGCCCCTCCAGCTTCGTTGGGGCCGGCTTTTCCGCCCAGCCTGCTACTGTCCAATTCTGGCTTCTCTGCCCCTCATAGATCTCAGCCCAACCTGTCTGCCCTCTCCATGCCCAATCTCTTTGGCCAGGTGCCCGTGGGCGCCCACACCAGTCCCCTGCAGCCACTCGGCCCCCCAGTAGTTGCCCCGTCGAGGATTCGAACGTTGCCCCTGGCCCGCTCAAGTGCCAGGTCTGCTGAGGCGAAGCAGGGGCTAACCCTGAGACATGGAGACCCCCCACTCCTGCCTCCCAGACCCCCTCATGGCCTGGAGCCAGCACTGCAGCCCTCTGTTCCTCCAAAGGCCAGAGACCCCTTTGAGGATTTGTTGCGGAAAACCAAGCAAGATGTGAGCCCAGCCCCAGCCCCAGCCCCAGGCTCCGTGGAGCAGCTCAGGAAGCAGTGGGAGACGTTTGAATGAGACCCGAGGGTTACGGCCAGCCGGGCCCAAGTGCTGCCATCCAGTGTGCCCAGGTTCTGCTGGTGGGAAGGGATGGGACCCGCTGTGTACCCTCCCCCTCCACACTGCCCATCTCTGAGGTCCAGCCCTGGGGAATGGTGCCCAGTCACAGCCTGGGAACTCTCCCAGCTCCTGGGCACCCTTCCCACCCTACTCCCACCCTCTTCAGCACCCTGCTTGGGTTTTGCACTAGAGAGGTCAACAGGGTGGCCACTGCCCAGACCCCTCCTGCCCACCGTCTCTTCAGAGACACCCATGCGGCCACGAGGCCCAAGGCTGCTCCTCTGGAGCCCAGAACTCCTGTCTGTCCTTTGACCATCCCAGCACCCACAATGGGCACAGGTGTCAGGATCACCCAGCTTATCTGCACCAGTACAGGTGGCTTGGGGGCTGGAAGTCAGGGCCCCTTCTGGACTGGAGGAAATCCCTGGTGGGCGTCTCCAAACCCCTTCTAGCAATACTGCACTCATGCTTTCATGAGTCTGTCCCAAGCCCCAAACTTAAGTTGTTACCAGGAGCCAAGGGATGTAGGGGCTGCTTTTGATGGCCAAACCCAGCCCTGACCAGCTCAGCATGGGGTCTGGGAGCACCAGCAACTCTGATTTGTAGAAGAAAAAGAGAAGCCCACAAATCCAAGTATCAGAAGTCAGCTGTCACCCCCATACCTCTGAATTCTCCTGTGTCTCCAGTCACCGTCAGAGCTGGGACTCAGCTGGGCCTCCTAACACTCGGGGTTTGAGGGCAGAGCTGAGCAGCAGCAGCCCAGAGTCCTGCTCACAGATCAAGCTTAATGCCGCACACAGATGCCTGGGCTCCCTGGGGCAGGGCCAGCAGGGCCTGAAACCTCAGGCCCCCTGAAGGACCCTCATGGAATGGACAAATGTGCCCCTCTTCGCCTGGGGCAGGAGGAGGCCTAGAAACCAGCCCCTCCCACCTGCTTCGCGCCAGCACAGACATTCCTAAGGCCAAAGTTAAATTGGAATATTTTGTTATTGTTTCTTTTATCTTTCTTTTCTTTTTTACCTTATTGATTTGATAAATCTTGAAAATTGACTCCTTTCAATAAACCAAGTTAAAGTAAGACCCAACCATTTAAGAAAACAACCATCTGAGACATACAGGAAATTGTGAGCATTTTGACCTGACTTCTCATTTCCTATTTGTGAATGATCAGACACAGTCCCTCTCCCCTCTGCCTGGGGGTGTCTGATGGGGTCAAAGGGGTCCCTGGAGGTTCCCATCACTCCAGGGAGCTTCCTCCACATCTGAGAGGCTGGAAGGCCACTGCCAGTGGCCTGGCCTTCTGTGTCACTTGACCCCAGAACAATAAGTCTCTCCCATCTTGGTAATGTTCTCTGGCTGGTGGGGAGCCAGGTCTCACCTGGGCCATATGGGTCCCTTCTTCAGGCACTCAGGTGTATCGGCACAAGTCCCAGTTCCACTCCCTGCCCTGGGCAGACTCCAGGCCCTACTAAGGACAGGGAAGGCCCCCCACAGAGGGGCAGAAGATGAACAGAGGCACTGGGTGGCCCAGGAAACAGAAGGCACCCCGAAGTCCCCCTGGTTGTGCTGGGTGGCTGCTGTCGTGGCTCCCTGTTCACATGAGCACCACTGTCTCTTCACTGGCTAGGAGGAATTTACAAACCCAAGGATGAACTTTGTGTGCATTCAATAAAATCTTGGGGAAAAGGCTGGAATACTTGTGTCCTTGAAGGAAGCTCTGGGGGAGGGGGAGCCCCCTGAGCAGACCCTCAGCCATCTTCTCCATCCCTCCTACAAAGGTGGAGGCCAGGTAAGGGGCAGGATTTGCCCTCGGCCAAGTCCAAAGCCTGTGCCCATGGAGCTCTGAGCCAGTTACCCACTTCCCTCAAAAGCGGAGCATGGTGTGGGCTGGTGACAGTCCACACAGTCCTGCTGGGACCACAAAGCAGGGCTGCGGCCACCAATAGTGCCAAGGGCACACAGGCTCCAGGACAGAAAATGTTCAAAGAGACACGTGGAATGTGACCTCCACAGATCTCTCACCAGCAAGGGCAGAGCCTTGGACTGGACAGTGCCCTAGTTGGGCACTAGAGTTTGGAGAAGAGATCTAAACCAGTCACCTACAGTGGCCAGTGTCACCAAAATTAATTTGAAAATGATTTATCTATATGTTGGCATTCCACATGAAGTGTCTCTTCTGAGGAGTCTGCAACTAGCACAGGTTGTCAAATCCAGGACTTCAGTAACTCAGCTGAGGGGCCAACTTGCCCTCCCCTCTCCCAGGGGTCATGGAAAAAGCTGGGGAAAGGCAGCCCCACCTCCTACAGGATAAGGGCCAAACAGCCTGGTGTTCAGGGCCCCCAGCTTCAGCTGGGCCCCTAGTGCCCCCAATCCTGTGCCTTCTAGAGATGGCTGAGACCACAAGGGGAGCCAGGTAAAGTCAGCCTCAGACTTCAAAGTGTAAAAAACGTGGCCCGGCCTTGGCACCTGGAGCCCACAGTCACAGGAGGTGCTAGCCTGAGAAACAAGGACGAAAATAGCCCATCTCCAGGTCAGGGGGGACTCCATGAAGCTCAGGAAGCCATGCCCTCAGGTGGGTGTCCACTCGGACCCAAGGTCACAGTGTGCTGAGCCATTACAAGATGTAGCAAATTCTTCACAAGTCCACCTCTGTGGGCCCGGCCCCAACACAGGCTGTGAAGTTTGCAAACTCTGAGGGCTTCCTTCCAGTCCTTTCTCTGAGTCCTCCCAGCAGCCAGACACCCAGGAGACTGGCCTGCAGGCGTAAGAGCAGCCAGGGTTGAAGAACCAGGTAGGTTTGTGGGGTTTGGGGAGAAGGGGGTACTGCTCCTTCCTCCTACTTCCCCTCTGGCCTCCTTGCCATGCCCCCTGCCCTAGTTAGGGGAGACAACACCTCCTGACACCTAAAGGACACCCAGACAGTCCTTCACATCAGATGGGAGTTTAACGACTTTCCGAGTTCTTTCCCCCTTGCCAGCCCCTCGATCCTCACAACAGCCCTGTGAGGTAGGCAGCCCCACCCCCCCACCCCCATTCCTACAAATGACCACAGTCAGGCGGGAAAGCTCAGGACTCGGGTTCTCTGCTTCAGCCGACCTGCCCCGCACAGGCATTGGGTCCAGGGGTCTGTGCTTCCCTGTGTGACTGGCTGTGGCACCAGACAGAGACAGATCTGCCTAAAGGAGCTTTTGTTTTGGGAGCCAGGATCCCGCTCGGCCTCCATGAATTCCCTCCACCCCTGCCCAGTCTCCCAGCTGTCTCCAGGGCAGGGGCTCCCCTTGGAGGTGGGAGAAGGTGCCAGAATGAAAGATTTGGTGCTTGGGCAAGCTCCGGCCTGGCCTCTGCAAAACATGCAGCCTTGGGCTGCCCCTGCCCCAGAGCTATACAGGGTGTCCACACCCCAGAGCAGCCACCTACCTCCCCCATGAGATCACCTGCTCCCACTACAGTCACATGCACATATATAAGAGGCGGTGGACACACCCATGAGCCCACCAGAGCACACACAGTGGAATCTGTGGGCCTACACGTCCTCACCACACACACTCCTAGCACACCATGGGTGCCCATGTGTGCCCTCCCACTCACAGCTGAGCATCTGCCAGGGCAAATCCCGGCAGGTCAGATGGCAAGGCTCACACCTCACAGGCCCCTCTCTGATTCCCTGAGTTGCTCCCCTGTTCCTCAGTCCATGATGGGACAGAGGCAGGGGCTGCCAGCCATGGGACACTCCCAGCGGTTGTTTGGGCCCTAGAAGTGACCTCCTTGGGTCACCAGGTAGAAATTCTGCAGGACCTCTGGGGCCTGGCATGAGCAGCCAGGCTGGCCTAGATAAGTCTCTCCTCGGGTGGCACCTTGAGAACACTGTCCATCTCCAGCCGGGCCCCGGCCACCTCCTGCTGGCTCGGGCTATAGGTGCCTTCTGACTGGCGGCGTTTTCTGGCAGCCAGGATCCCTGAGAGGAGGCCCAGGAGGAGGAGGAGGAGGCAGGCACAGGCAGCAGGCACAGCCACCTCCAGCAGCGGGAACGGCAGTGGCAGGGGCAGGCCCTTCTGCAAGAAGAGAGAAGGCATAGAACTTGCTCAGAGAACACCTGGGTGGGGAGCTGTTTCCCCAGGAGCTAGTGAGAGACCCAACCCAGGGCTACACAAGCAGCGGCCAGCAAGCCACCTGTCAGAACCACCGCGAGGGGGCGCTGCACAACTGAGGGGCTCTGGCTGGGAGGACAGAAAATACCCTCATTGAATGCCCAGCACAAGGGCAGCACTGACCCTACAAAGGTCTGACAAAGCAGGAGGGGGAGCAGGGGCAGGGACCTGATGGCAAGGTCAGAATCCACCAGGGCCTGACAGCCCGTGGGGACTCCTCTGACAGCTTGTCCCTGGGAGAAGCAGGCCAGGTTCTAGGGGCCCAGCATCTCCAATCACGGACCCTCAGGGTCCCCCACCTCCCCACCTGTTTAGATTCTACACGCCTGGAATTCTGAAGTCCAGGAATCACAGGATTCCAGAGCCCCAGAGCCTCAGCCCTGCCTCTACACCTTGAGGCTTCTCAGCCCACTGTGACCTGGATCTCCAAAGCCAGCACCCAGCCCTGGAGAAGGTGTCCCAGAACTATAAAATTCATGCCAGTGCTGGGGGGACCCTCGCAGGCCTCCACCCAGGCAGGCCCTTCTGGGGCTGCTGTAAAGCCATTTCCTCCCACTGCCTGGGAGGAGGGTGAGTAGGGAGGGTCATCAGAGGCTGTAAAAGCTCAACTTGAAAGGGAACATTCCCCGCAAGCAAGGGATCTGCGGTTTATGACCCAGGCTGCCAGAAGCCTGTGGAGATCAAGGCTGCGCCCCAGACCGCGCTTCCTGAGCCCCCTCCCACCAGCCCCCGTGGTGGGCCCACTGCTCTGCAGTACCTGTTCTACCCCAGGGCTGGGACGCTGGGCCCCTCTCAGGCTAGGCCCCTTCTCAGCTGGACCTCACTGGGGTCAGGGACACACACCTTCATGGGGGCCAAACCTCTCTGGTTAAGAATCCTGGCCTCCTCAAATCTTCCTGGATCAGAAACCCTCTAAAAGTATAGGCTCTAAGATCCTGTGGGCCCTAAATCCTGGTCCCAAATTGGACCTGGCAGACCCCAAATATTCCCACTGTCATCCCCTAGGCACTGTGCCTGGCCAGGAGCCTCACTGATGGATGGTGGCCCCCAAGCACCCCCTAGATGAAAACACCTCCTGCGGGCAGCATGGAAGGGGCCGTATCCCCTTGCCTGTCCCTCCTCACCCATAACAAGGGTGGCCCAGGAACAACTCTACAAATGTGCTACACAGGGGCTGGGGTTGTGGCTCAGCGGCAGAGCGCTCGCCTCGCACTTGCGCGGCCCAGGTTCGATCCTCAGCACCACGTAAACATAAATGCATTTCATTGTGTACAACTAAAGTAAATAAATAAATATTTTTAAAAAAATGTGCTACACACTCTGCCCCCAACACCATGGCACTAAAGTCCAGACAGGCTGTCAGGGCACTCCTGTGCCCTGGGCATCACTCACCACCACTTCGCAGAACTGGCCAGAGAATCTGGCGCTGCAGGCGCATTCATACGCCCCACCCACTTTCCGGCAGGTGCCCCCATTCAAGCAGGGGTTGGCTTCACAGGGCAGGGTGGGGCTCTGACACCTGGAGAGGGAGGAGTGCTGAGAGGGCTCCTATCCCCAGGGCAGCCCCATGTGCTCCCAGCTGCTCCAGCCCGCTCCCCAACCATCAAAGCTCAGCCGTCCCCTGTCCCCAAGCCCTCTCTTGCTCAGCTGGGCCCTGTGAATGACCATGGTCACCCCACTAGTACCCAGCACTCATGACCCAAAAGGACTCTGACTCCATGAGAATGACCTGCGGAAGGGCAGGTGCCCAGGGACACTGACTCCACCTTCTAGAGGTCCAGAATCTGCACTTCTGCTGTCCCCACGGACCTGACACAGGGGTCAGGACTGAGCTCTGTGAAAGCCAGCAGATCACTACTGCCCAGCAGGCCTCGCATAAAGCATGGTCTAGGAAGCCCAGAAGGAAAGGACTCAGGTAACAGCGGTGGGTTGCCTGGCACTGTGACATTGCCAGTGAGGAGGGAGGTGGTGAGTGATCATTTCTACGTCCCCTATCCCGGCTGGAGGGGACCCAGGGGCCACCATGCCCAGCTCTCTACACCTGAGTCCACCTCCCAGTCCCCCAACCTCCACACGCACCTCTGGCCAGCAAAACCCTTCTGGCAGCTGCAGTTGGTGCCCCGGGGTCCACCCTCACAGGGGCCGCCACTGAGGCAGGTGAGGTTGAAGCTGCATTCCTCTGGCGGGACAGGCGACCTGGGGAGAAAGCACAGCGAGGCTGCACCCTGGGCCACTGGCAGAACTCAGGGGACCTGGGCTCGCCCACCCTAAGCCTGGTGCCCTCATTTTGGAATTCAGCCCTCCAACTGGGTCAGGGAAGTCATGTCTGGGTGGAAGGGAGGGGACCCAGGGCTGCCACTCTGCTGCTCAGGCCCCCACCCCCACAACACCTGTACAACCTGTGGACAGGGCGGGAACATTTCTTGTCTCAGAAGCCTTTAAGAAGTGGGTGGGCAAATGGAAGGACTTGCAGGAGTGACAAAAGCAGCCCCTAAACACAAAATGCTGGCCCACCATTCCTGAGGGGGAGAGGAGTCGGCCATGCCAGAGCAGCTTGGCAGGCGGGGAGCTGGAAGAGTTGACTGGGGAGAAAAGAGCTGAGACCAGGGGACCCCAAAGGGTTCTGAGCCCCTTGCTCCGCTCCTGACCTGGGAGTCTAGGAAGCCCTGAAGGTCACTGCGAGGAGCTGCAAAGCCTCAAGGTCACAGCCCCCCCCAATGTGGGGGGGGGCCCCAGACATCAGCATTATTTGAAATTCAAATTTAGCTGGAAGTATTTTAACCTTTTTGATCTTTCAGTGCAGCCAACTGAATCACGCCCATTTCACAGATGACGGCAAGGAGGCTCAGATAAGGGAGGCGACGCCCCAGGAGCCAGCAAATCTGCAGCCTCTTTGGGGACTCTTCTGCCCCTCCCATCGTTCCGGGGGTTCTGCCCTCCCCCACCCCCCCCCCAGGTGACCCTTCGGTGCCCTCGGGCACAGGTCCCCAGGCTTCCCGCACCTGCAGCGCGGGCCTGCGAAGCCCGGTGGGCAGCGACACTCAAAGTGGCCGTCTGGGCGCGCGTGACAGCGGCCGCGGGCACAAGGCGCGGAGCGACAAGGGTCAGCGCGGTCCTCGCAGCGCGGACCGTCCCAGCCCGGGCCACAGGCGCAGGCAAAGGCGTCAAAGAGGTCGCGGCAGGCGCCGCCGTGCAGGCAGGGAGAGGGCGCACACACCGGCGCGCCGAGGCAGCCAAGGCGCGGAGCAGGCGTCCCCGGCCAGGCCGCGAAGTGCTCTCGGGGACCTGGGGACGCCCCGGGCCGCGGCCCTGCCAGAGGCAATGGGAGGCCGCCGATCGCCACCCGGCCCAGGCAGCCGGTGAAGTTCTCCGCCAACAAGATGCGCGCAGCGTCTGGGCCCTGCAGAAAGTCCAGGTCACCCGCCAGGCCGCGCAGCGCCACAGGAGTCGCCGCGCTGTCCAGCCACAGCAGCCAGCGCGAGGCGGCGGCCGCCGGTTGTTCCATGGCCATGCGCACTCGGTGCCAGGCGCCATCGGCCACCCGCGGCCCGGGCGCGGGCAGCACTGCGCCTGACACGCCTTGGCCGCTGCGCACGCTGGCAGCCAGCGAGCCGTCGCGCACCGCCAGCCAGAGGCCAGCCTGGGCGCCCGCGGAGGCACTCAGCAGCCCGGCCTGGGTGTCACGCGTACGGAAGGCAAGCGCAAGCCCGCTGAGCCGGTGCCCCGACGACACGTTGTGCCCACTGAACGCAGCGGGGGGCCCCTCCCGGAACGTAGCATCAGCCACACCTGCGGAGAGAGGAAGAGAGCATTGGGAAACAATTCAAGGGACCTTCTCCAGAGATGCCATCTCTGCCCCAAGCATGCAGGTGGTACTGTCTGTTGCCCCATTCCAGGGCCATGGTGGGGGCTGGGCACACCTACCCACTTATCATCAGGTCCAGGAAACTACACTGGCCCCGACCCTATCCGTGCACTCCCTACCTCTGGGGTATCAGTTCTGGAACTATGCCCAGTAGACAAGCCAAGATGCAGCCCTGCCCTTGAGGCCACAGGCCAATATTACCTTCGCCTTCCCTCTCCCTGAAGCTCCTCTGTTTTCTCACCGAGGCTCCCTCTGGCAGCCAGTCATCTTTTGAAAGTACCTACTTAAAACCTCCAGTGACTCCCTGCTGCCATTAGGAGTTGCCATGCCTAGAATTCAAAGGGTCTGGGAACTTCTCCACCCCATTTCCTGTTACACCCCTCAGTCCTTGCCTTTCAGATGTTCTGACAGACCTCTGGGTCTTTGCACAGGATCTTCCCCCTCCCTGAAATGTCCTTCCCTGAGGCTCCTCAGAGTTTGCCCTGGAAAACCCAGTGCACGCTTGCCTCCTCCAGAGAGCCTGTCCCTCTGGATGCACTGGCCCACCACAATGGGCTGGGGTTGGCATTCCTGGTCCATGGTGCAGCATCCCATGCCCCAAAAGATATCACCAGCAGCGTAAGTACCCAGCACTGCCCAGGGCATGAACTCACAGACAAAGCCATCCGGGACTTCCTCACAAATGGCAGGTGAGAGGCAGGGCTGGCTGGGGCACCATAACTGCTGGGCACATGTAGGCCCCGTGAAATTGCCAGGGCAGGTGCAGTGAAAGTCATTCCAGGTGACGAGGCACGTTCCGCCATTGAAACAGGGATCAGGCTGTGGGAGAGTCCAGGGAGAGGCAGCTCAGGCCCGCAGTTGGCATCATCCCCATAACCTTAATGGAAGCAGTTCTTCATTGAGCATCTGCTAGGACACATGACCTCCTCATAGACAAGCAAAGAGAGCCAGGCACGCGGCATGTGCACCTGTAGTCCCAGCCACTCAGGAGGCTGAGGCAGGAGGACCACTTGAGCCCAGGAGTTTGAGACTAGCCTGGGCAATATATGGAGACCTCATCTCAAAATAGGAAAGAAAAAAGAAGTCAACATCATCCCCCATTTTACAGATGAGGAACTAAGTCTCAGAGAGGTGAAGCCACTTGCCTGAGTCACTCACCCAGCTCATAAACAGAAGAAGTGGGGTTCACACCCAGACTGTCCCAATTCCAGAGCTGGTGCTTTGTTCACGAACCCAGAGGGTCCCTTTCCTCCATCTCAGGCAGGCTCTATCTAGGTCAGGGTGACTGTCTCACACAGGGACTGGGGAGGGGAGGCTCAGGGACCACCAGAGAGTAGGAACAGCAAGGTGGAGGGAGGTGAATGCAAACCTCGCTCTGCCACTAAAGCACTAGGAACACAGGCAGGTCACTTCAAGTCTGCTTCCTCCTTAACAAAAGGACCAGCCAACCCCCAGGGACACAGAAGAGACGCGGGGTCAAGAACCCACACCCGGGCACTCACACTGCACGTGTCCTCAGAGATGCAGCCCAGGGTGAGGTTGTAGGCCTGGCCGGCCAGCTCACTGAGCTGACTGGAGTTCTCCATCCGCAGAGGAAAGAAGGGGAGGTGGAGGCCGTTGAGTCGCAGGTCCTGGAGACAGCCTCGGAAGGGACCACCCCAGGGCTGGGTGTCAGTGGGGAGCAGCCTCCCACCCACGTGCACCTGCTGGCCCACGTCCTGCAGCTGGTCAGGCCCAAAGCTGAGGGTCACCAGGTGACGGAGCCCGTCATCCCAGCGCCCAGGGAGCAGCACAGCAGGACTGCCCAGTGCCTCCGCCCAGATCTGGCCCTCCCTCAGGAAGACCGTCAGGCCAGCCGCCGAGTCGTTGGCAAACTGGAGCAGCAGGCCGGCAGGCTCCCGGGTGCGCAGGAGGAAGGACGCGGTGAGGTTGGGGCCTGGCAGGTCGGGGAGCAGAAAGGAGGCTGAGCTCGGGGTGCCCCCCAAGCCAAAGGTGGCGGCAGGAACTTCTGCAGGGAGAGACAGTGCTGCGTGTGAGGCCTGCAGGCCGGAGCCTGGGGTTAGGCGTCGCCTTTCCTCCTGGGTCTTTCCTCACCATCAGCACACGTGGGTCCGCCATGAGGCCGGGGGCAGTCGCAACGGAAGTGAGTCCACAGATCCACACAGGTCCCTCCGTGGGCACAGGGCAGAGGCTGGCACTGCTCCTGGCGCTCACAACCCAAGAGGACATCGTCACTGAGACCCTCAGGCAGCAGAAGGTGCCCGTCCACGTACACATCTTGGAGGCAGCCAGCAAAGGCCGAGCTACCCAGCTTGGTGGAGCAGGGCCCAGCAGGCCGGGGAGCCACGGAAGCTGTGGGACCTG
This sequence comes from Tamias sibiricus, assembly GCA_025594165.1. NCBI lineage: Eukaryota > Metazoa > Chordata > Mammalia > Rodentia > Sciuridae > Tamias > Tamias sibiricus. The sequence goes on along the minus strand of CM046657.1, from coordinate 210,524,654 downwards.
GGACCACAGGACCAGAGGCCACACAGAGACGGGCAGGGCAGCCCTCATGCCAGAGTCGCAGCTCCAGGGTCCCTAGGCGCAGTGCCACCTCCACCTGGTGCCAGTGGCCGTCATTCAGGGTGAGGTCTGGCAGACTCAGGACAAGGGCACCGGTACTGTGGCTCAGTGTGGCTTGAAGTGTGGCCCCCACCAGTGCCAGCTCCAAGCTGCCCTGGGTATCAGTGCGCGTAGCCAGGGCCCCAGCAGGCAATGTGGTCCGAAACCTCAGTGCCAGACCCAGGGGGCCACCAGCTGGCACTGATGCCCACACAGGGCTTCCAGCTACCACAGAGAAGGTGGTATTCTGGCCACAGAAAGGCCCATGAGTACCAGGGGGACAGCGGCAGGTGTAACTGTGGACCCCATACTTGAAGCTAGGAATGCAGGTAGCAGCTGGTGGGCAGGTGTGGCCCAGGCAGCCAGTGAGCTGCACGGAGCAGTCATGTCCACCCCAGGGCTCTGGGCACTGGCAGATGTAGCCTGCCACAGCATCGTCGCAGGTTCCACCGTGGAGACAGGGCCCTGACAGGCATTCGTCCACATCTTCCTGACACGTCAGGCCTTCAGGAGAGACCAGGCCAAGACTCAGTAGTGCCCAGAATGTGCACGCCTCTTACGGTGTGAACCTCAGTCCCTACCAACCAACCCACTTCCCAAAGGATCTCTTCTGGTCTGGTCCCCTACAGTCCTTTGTAGGCCAGAATCCAAGATGCCCCTTCCCTTGCCGTGTCTGGTGAGTCTCCCAGCCCTTGATCCCTTGAACATTCTCCACACCCCCTTCTCCCCTGCCTCACGCCTCCTGCCTGGCCAGCTTTCTGGGCCACAGTCCAGCAGCCTCCAGCTGACGGGCCTCAGAAGCCCCTCTCACATCTGCCCCAACCAGAGATCTACTCCTAAAACAGCACCCGGCCAGCTCCCTCTGCTGCCTCAAGTTCAATTGATCACCCTGGCACTCACTCACGCAGACCCCCATGGCCTAGGCCCTACCAGGATCTCAAGCCTCAACTCTGCTCCCTAAAAGCCTTGAATTTCCACTTCCTCCAAGCATTTCCTGGAAATTCCTGCCTCTAGAGCTTTGCTGATTCCATTCCCTCTGCTTGGAATGAATGCCTCACCCTCCATTACTCTACCTTTCAAACTTCTACTAATCCTGCAAAACCCAACTCGGAGGGCCCAGGGCCTTTCCAACCCAAACTATTCTGTCACTCCCCCCTCCCAGGGACAACTCCCCAGAACCCCATATGGAAAGTTTTCTGTTTACTCAGCTGGATCTCCTTCAGGGACCTGAATGTCTTCGGTGCCCAGTAAAGGGCATTACTTTTGTGAGCAGTGATGAAATGGAAGGGTGGGGTTTGATTTATGCAGCTGGGGCACGTTGTGCGTCCCCAGGCTTGTCCCCTCCGTTCCTCTTTTCCAGGGCTCCCTGCTGGCTATGTAGGACCACCTCATCCTCTCCTCCAGCTCCCCCCAGGTACACTGGCCCCAGCTTGATTCAGGAGGCCATAGCCCAACGCCAGCTCAGTCAGCTCCAACAGAAAAACCCAGACAAGCCCTGCCCCAAACCCAGCCAGAAGAATCCACACCCCGAGCAGCCACCAGGATTTGAAGCCCAGCCCCGGTCAGCCTGAATCACCACGGCCACCTCCTGGGAATCACCAGCCGCCTACCCCGGCTTCCCCCTGGCCCCAGTCCTCCATACCTGCCAGGAGCCACAGACCCCCCAGGAAGGGGTGCAGAACCCACAGCCACATTGCAGCACCCCACAGATGGGCCGAGAGTGGTGGCAGGTGCCGAGGCCTGGGAGCAGAGCTCCCCGCCTGGCTGCCTGCCTCCTCCTGAGTCCGCTCAGGAATGCCAGGCGCTGGCCTCCCCCACACAGAGCTGCCGAAAGGGAGGATGGGCAAGGATGCCAGCCCCGCAGCCAGGATCCCCTGCTAACCTCTGATCTCAGGTCCGCCCTCCCCATCCCTGCTCAGCTGAGCTCAACTGGGAAGGAGCAGGGAGCTGGGTTCCCACTGACGCTGGTGAACCTGGGGCCCTGGACCTCTCTAGCGTCCCTTGGCTCATCTGTGAGATGGAGACCGCAACCCTCCCTCGCAGGACTGCGGCAGTGAGAAGCAGGCTGCACAGAAAATGCTTTCCAGAGTCCTGGCATGCGGTGGGTCACCCGCTCCTGGGGCAGGACTCAGGGGACCTCAGCCATCGGGAGCAGCGGATGGGCTTGAAGGGCTCTCAGAGCACTGGCCCCCCAGGAGGAGAGGCTGAGCCCCAACACCTTTGGTGAGTGAGGGCAGGAGGAATGGTCGCAATCACCACCTCCTTCCTCAGGTCCACGGAGCCCCAGGAACCTGCCAGGGAGAGAAGGCAGTTCGCCCAGAAGGAATGCAGGACATGAGGGGGAGGCGCACATTCCAAAGGGGGCGGGGACACTGGGAGTGTCTGCTGCTCCTCAGGTTCAGGGACTCCCTGTGTCTGCATCTGCGTGGACCCAAGGCAGGGAGCGAGGTTTGTGCTCCCCGGAGGAAATGCTTGTTCTGGTAACAGGTGTGGGCCCAATCCTCGGCACTCCCCACCTTTCCTCCTCTGTCCTCCTGGGAAACCTCTGGGCCTCAGCCCAGTCCTTTGATGTCGGGGTCTCATCACTCTTCATGATGCCCCAGACAGCCTCAGTCCTGACCCCAGTCTCTGGACCACCAGCCCCACCACCCGTGTGCTCCAGAGACTGGTATGAACAAGACTGAACTCACCTTCCTCCAGTCAGCCTCCCCCAGGGCACCAGCAGAAGCGCTAGTGTCCCTGACACCTCCCACTCCTGAGGACCTATAGCTGTCCCTCCTAAATACTTCCCAAATGGACCAGCCCCCTCCCCTCCCACTTCCAAAGCCTGATCTGGGCTCAGACCCCTCAGCTGTCACCTGGGCAACAGCACCCACCTCCTCCCTCATTTCCTGTCTGTCCCCATCAATCCATACATCAGACAAAAGGGCCCTTCTCACCCAGGCCCACCAACTATAACCCTGCCAGGGCCCCGGGGCCGCCCCACCCGGGCACCTGCGTAGCCATCCCCGCAGTGGCACTGGAAGCCGTTGGGCAAGTCCTGGCAGCGACCTCCGTTGAGGCATGGCCATGAGGCGCACTCATCCACGTCCACACTGCAGTCGTCTCCTGCAAGAGGCTCAGTTGAAGCCGCTGCCTGCACCCTCAGAGCCAGACCAGCTCTACAAGGGTCCATTATTTAGCAAGGGAGCCCTGAGGTCCAGAGAGAGGGCTGTTTCAGGCAGGGTGGCAGGGCCAGGCCGTGGGAGGACTGGGAATCCCTCCCTGGACATCCAGACACGGGCTGACTGCTCACCCTCGAAGCCCGGAGGGCAGCGGCACAGGAAGCCAGCAGCGTGCTGGAAGCTGAAAGCACCGGGGAAGGCAGCCTGGGCGCCCCCGTAGAGGGCCGGGTCTGAGCGCTGCAGGCACAGGCCCCCGTTGTGGCACGGTCCCGCAGCACATTCGTCCTCATCCACTTCACACAGCTCGCCGGTGAAACCTGAGGGTGCACACGTGGGCATCAGGTCACACGAGGTCACCAAGCAGCTTCCCTTCACTGCCACTAAGCCAGCACATGACCAGACAGGGATGACAGCTCTCAATGCAGTCAACAGTGAGTGAGGGTCGCTTTGAGGGGGTGGGAATGACCATGGAGACCTGCAGCCGCACATCATGCCTACTAGTAGTATTACCGAGCATGTCGCAGGTGCCAGGTGCTCCACCGCCTTCACACCTTCGCTCTCCCTACTTTGCATATCAGGAAACTGAGGATCGGACAGATTGCAATCTCTCACACACACAGGTCCAGAGGGCCCGGATGGCACTTGCATGCGCCCAGGTGCCCCTTGCCCCACCGCCCACCTTCGCACCCACAGCCTACAGCCCGCGCCCAGGGAGCGCGCATGCACACACCTGGCCAGCAGAGGCAGCGAAAGCTTCCCAGGCCCTCGAGGCAGGACGCGTTGTGTGCGCAGGGGCCGGACGCGCACTCCAGCACCTCCTCCTCGCAACGCGCGCCCTCGTAGCCGGTGCCCGCGCAGTCACACCGGAACCTGGGGCGAACAGGCCCGAGTGAGCGCCAGCTCTGCAGGCCCCGGTCCCAGGCACCCGACGCCACTCGCTCACCCGCTGACCAGGTCGTGGCACACGCCCCCGTGCGCGCACGGCTGGCTCTGGCACTCATCGATGTCCAGCTGGCAGCTGGCGCCCCCGTAGCCCGGCGCGCACACGCAGCGGTAGGATCCCACGCCGTCCAGGCACGAGCCCCCATGCAGGCAGGGTGCAGAGGCGCACTCGTCCACCTCGGCCTCGCAGGTTACTCCTAGGCAGGGGCCGGAGACACAGAGACCGGAGCTGCTTACCCGAGGGGCGAAAGAAAGAGGCCAAGCCGGGGACCTGGGGCAGCTCCAGTCACAAGGAGCCACTGTGAGGCTCTAAAGGGAACCGCGTTGGCTCCTTCGTCCACACCCAGTGCTGCTTTGTGGAACCCAGGCAGTCGGGTAGAGTCAGAGGGAACCTCCCTGACCTCCTGGAGCTCAGAGCAGGCTAGGCCAGGGGACAGGAACCCAGTCAATACTTATATTAAGGACTGGCTTTTAATAACAATAATCTCAATAAGGGAACCTGATCCTGTGAAAGCAAGAGCCAGGGTCTCGTCCAGGATGTGGGGAGGCAGAGGAAGGCTTTAGGGAGTTGGAGGATTGGTGCAGAGGACTATGGAGAGCAGTTGGACGCCAGAAAGAGACTGCAGTTGGTCACCCTGTGCTTGGGGCAGAAGCCTGATGCCCAAGGAGGGTCAGGAGCTTTGGGGAGAGTGGAGTCGGTGAGGCAGGAGTGGGGGTGTTGGGGCCTGGGCCAGGTAACAGGCTCTGGGCTCCTCCTAGAAGCTGTAAGCAGACGCGTGACATAGTCCCATCTACGTTTTAGAAGGCTCTCTCTGGTGGCTTTGAGGAAAGTGTAAAGAAGGGACCCCCACAGAGAAGGGGTACTGAAAAAAAAAAACCAGGCTGGAAAGGCTGAAGTAAGGTGAACAACTTCTGCACTGTCTTTGCTTTAAAACTGACTCCCTAGTTCCGGGGAGCCCCAGTGACCTGCGCAAACCCAGACAGCTCGGTGCCCAGGATGAGGGCGGGGATGGAGAAACACGGAGAACCTCATGGTCTGGATAGTCATCCTGGGGCTCAGGGGTCATTGCAGACTCCAGCGGGAACTGTCCCCTAAGTGAGCTTGCTTGTGGGGGCCAGGACCCAGCTGACTCCTGCTGGAACCCTCCCCCTTCCCAGCTCACTGAGCACGAAATACGCCTTCCCCTTCCCATGACCCTCCAGCCCTACTCCCACCCTCCGTGCCAGGGGGAGCCAGGCCCAGGCTGCGTGGAATCCCAGCCTCCCCCACCCAGCTCAGAACCGGAAGAAGAAAAATGAGTCACTGCAGACACTGCCCCCTCACATCCACCACTCGCCCAGAAAGTTACCCGGAGCACAGCACGTCCGGGTGCACACACACCTACACACCTGCTGGCACCCCCCACACACACACATAAAAGCATTCAGAGAGCCCAGACACCCGCAGATAATGGAAGATGCGCAGAATTCCTTTATGGATGCAAACAGAACTTCAAACAGGAGATACACAGACAAATGTGACTCACACTCCATATACACAGCTACTACGTGCAGACGCTGAGGCAACCAAACAATGAAAAAGGTTCAGGGAGCCAGTGTCCCAAGGCCATCTTCACCAGCGGGCCCCTTACCCTGGAACTCAGACCCCCAGTCTGTCTCCCTTGCTCTAAGGTGACTTCAAAACTACCCTCTGCCCTTACAGCAGAACTGCCTGAACTCGGGGTTGACCTAAAGACCACGTGTCTACACAGTGGACTACAGATGGCCTGAGACTGGGCCTCACCCACAGACCTCCTTCCCAACTTCAGGTCACTCCAGGAGCAAGATGCTCTCACCTAGGAGCTGGGAAGGGCCTGGGCCCCCACCACCACCACTCTGGAGGAGGGCACTGTGTGTTCCCAACGCCAGCCAGTCGTCTGAGCACTTGTATCTACATTATCTCACTCAGGGCAGCAGGGACCCCTGGGCCCATCTGCATCACAACAGGAACAGGACCAGGAGTGGATCTCTATGCCAGGGGTTTGCAGGGGGTCCACATGCCATCCTGAACCATGCAGGGTGTTCTCACTCTAGGACCCTCAGGTGGCGTCTAGGGGACAAGTTGATACAGGTCAGGAGTGAAAATGCTAGCACTACTGTCTGGAGTGTCCTTGTTAAAGCCAAACCAGGCGCATCTGCCTGTCTGCTCAGAATTGCCAGAGGATGCCTGAGGGGTCTCCACCCCCTGAGCCAAACTGAACTCTGGAGAAGGGACAAAAATGTTTGTCGACTGCCTGATGCCAGCCAGGCGCCGTGCCAGCACTCAAACATGCAGACTCTCATCCCCAGCTGCTAGGTTGGCCTGAGAAGTGTCAATTCTGTGGTCAGTCCAGGAGAGGACACACCAGCACTGCCGTGGGGCCTGGGGCAGCTCTAGACTCAAGTCAGAGTTGAGTCTGTGATGTTTTCCCTGCAAGCCACCAATGGGATGGCGGTGGGGGCAGACCTCCTCCCAGGGCAGCAAACACCATTACCTGCATAGCCAAGGGGACACTGGCACTCGTAGCGGTCTGCCAGGTTGTGGCAGGTGGCCCCATGGTGGCAGGGCCGGGATGCACACTCGTCGATGTCCAGCTCACAGTGCGGGCCCTGGAAACCAGGCACGCAGTAGCAGCGGAAGCCGTTAGGATCTGGACCCTGGGGCACACACAGAGCACCATGGTGGCATGGCTGAGTGGCGCAGCCTTGAAGCTTCACAGGCCCACAGGTATAGCCACCACTCTCTGTGGCCTGGCACTGGGTTCCTGGAGCACACGGGTCTGAGGCACAGTCACCTCGGGTCTCTGAAGGCGCTGTCCCTGCGAAAAGAGGAGAGTGGCTGGGCAGGGGCTGTGCACACTCCCCTCCCCACACTCAGCCCAACAGCAGAGCCCAGGAACCAACACGGGTGTCCACACTCAGGAGCAGGCGCAGAGGCCAGCGCACCTACACAGCCAGCAGGGTCACCAGCTGCAGCCACTCTACTCGGGAACTGGGAATGGCTTTAGGAGTATCTGCAGAGCAGAGAAACAAGACCAGGGTGTCTGGCTCCGACAGGATTAACCAGCAGACACTAACCCTGCGAGCTGTCCACCTCTGTCACCCGTCCCTGCAGCGCCCCTGGGCAGGGACTCTTTGCCCACTTTATAAGTGAGGCTCAAGAAAGAAAGCAAAGGCTGGCCGAGGTGACGCAGCGAGTTAGCGTCAATGTGGGGTGTTCGAGGCACATCGGGGTCTCCTCTGGGCTTCCCCTCTGCAGGCCGCTCCCAGCAGGGTGAGGGAAGCAGCCCGAGGAGAGGCAGCGCCCCTGCCCCCTCCGCCTGGCTGCGGGGGGCTGGTAACTCCAGCTCCTGAAACCTGAGCTGCAGCCCTCCAGCTCGGAAGGGAGAAGCGTGGCCCACTTCAAAGCTGGGGCGTGGGCTCAGCGCCGCACCCCTCCCGCTGTCTGCCTGCGAACCTCTGGAGGATCTCTGGCCCTCTTTTCATCCCCCACCGGCAAGCGCCCGCCTGCGCCTGCGCACTAAGCACCAGAGCCCACCACCGCGGCGCTTGGAGCCCCTCTGTTGAGGGTGACAGCCAGTTTAGAAGCCCAGCCCAGAAATCCAGCTCCTTCCATTCCTTCCCTCCTCCCCACTAACAGGTTCAAATTCCAACTCAAAAAACTACCAGCTCTGGGACTTTGGACAAGTCATTTCTCCTACTGAGCCTCCGTTTCCCAGGGTGAAGAGGAGCGGAATCGCGGGAGGTGGGAGGGTTCAGAGCCTCAGGTCCAGAGCCTGCTCCACCGCAGGGACTCTACAAGTGGGGGGAAGGGCTTCTGGCAGGAGGCGCCCTCCCCCGCACAGGTTGTCATCCAGACACTGGCCAGGCCCTGTACCCTCCCCTCCCCCACCCCAGCCAAGACCCCCAGATAAGGCTGGCAGCCCCTGGGGCGTCATCCACATTCCAGCAGGCAGGGCTGTCCACTACCAGACCCCCACGCTCTGCAGCAGGCCCAGCAGGAGGGGACAGTGCGATGGAGAAACACACGGGGGGGGGGGGGGGGGGGCGGCGGGGATCTTGGACACCACGTCCCTCCCTCGAGTGCCCAGAGCACCTGGTGCAGCTCAACATGGGCTCCGTTCACACTGGGGGACCTCGCAGCCCCCCAGGACCAGGCACGTGGCAGGGCAGAGTCACTTTCAGGCCAAAGGGATCCGCTAGCCACACTTTCCCTGCCCAGCACAGGGCAGGGGGCATTATTCCCAGCCCCTTCTCCCTGGCCTGGTCACATGTGGGAGGGCAGGGGCTACTGGGTGTCTCTGAGGGGCTTGTGGGCAGTTGGTCATTTTCCTGTTCCTTTTCCCTTTCCTGCTTCTTTGACCCGGCAGTTGATAGGTTCCCCAGGGCTAGATGCCTGGGGGGGGGGGGGGGGGGTCACCTGGGGGTGGGGAGATGGTCCTGTGGGGGTGGGAGTGGACCCTGCTCCCTCAGGAAAATGCACAGGTTTTGAGCATCAGACAGACCTAGGTTGTATCCAGAGTGCCCCCAGGTGGCACCACCAAGGTGATGTGTGAAGCCCAGGTACCTGGGGAACCCTCTGCAAGGGGTCTTGATGGCCAGAGCCTGGCAGCCTGGCACAGCTCAGGAGCAGGACAGGGATCGTGATTCCATTGTGAAGGACCCTGGCTGCTGTATTTTGTGCCAACAGGCCCCCATTTTAATTCCCACACCAGCCTTATCTTGTGGCCCCAGGGACGCCCCACCCTGGTGCTGGAGCTTGCCTCCAGGACAGAGCGCTGCCTGTTAGGACAGTGGGGACCCGGCTGGGAGGCACAGGGTGGGTGCTTCTGACAGTCTGCGCTCCCTGGGGGTCCTCCCAGGGTCTCTACAGAGGGCTGTTACTAAACAAGAGGAAGCCCTGGAGGCCGAGTCCAGCCCGGAGGGAGGAAGGAGCTTCAGCAGTCAGAGCCAGGCAGGGAGGGAGGAGGCTGCCGTCCAGGGCGGCTCCCCATGGCGGAGGGTCTGCTTGCTGAGACCGAGACCTCCACCTCGCCCGGGTCCATCTGCAACTGCGTAGGAGGTAGGCAATGCCGTTCTTCCTTTTTGCAGTTGAGAAGAGGGAGGCTCAGAGAAGACGCCACTTTCCAGTCCCATAGCCACCAGGGGCTGGACTCCAAACCCAATTCTTCCTGCTCCAGAGCCTCCACTCTAGGGTTTTCAGAATCACCAGGAACCTGTATCAAGAATGCATATTCTTGGGGCTCACTCCAGACCTAGAAATTCAGAACTAACAGGCCCACAGCCCGGAATCTGCATTGGATTCCAATCCCTGGAGATTCCTTTGCACATTGAGGAATGCCAGCCCCTGTGCTCAGGTGCCTCCATCTTCCTGGAGTTAGCCCAGGAGGCCAGGTTAGCCCAGGGCAAAGAGGAAGACCAGGCTAGCCCCTGGCAGAGAGGTACACAGGGCAGCTTGGCAGGGGAGGGGCTGTCCCCAGGGTCAGGCTGGAGAGGCGGGGCCTGTTGCCACAGCAACGAGGGGCCTGTGCTTATCTTTACAAATCCCTGCTGACCTCTGGGCTGCCTGGGTTGACCTGGCAGGGGAGGGATTAACAGCACTGCCCCACCCCTTGAACCTGCCACATCCCTTGGGAAGGGCAAGGGGAACAATTCATTTACAGAGTGTATACAGTGCGCTCCAGGCTGTGTATCTGTTATTATTACAATGTTACATCAGAAAAGGGGGGTACCTTTTAAGGAATCTGCTTTTCTTAACTCAAAAGAGGTTGATTTTTTAAAAGTTACATTGCTTTAAAAAAAGGTTGATAAACTTGCCGAGGATCATCAGTTCCTCCAAAAACTAAGAGATCTTCAGATTTCTGAGAGTCCACATCTGCCAATGCATATGAAATTGCCACAAACATATTGTCCCCTTAGTCCTTTCCACAGCCTCACCCTAATGTGGAGAGTCTCTAAAGGTCTTTCTCAAGAATAGTGGTCCTTGGGCTGGGGTTGTCTGTAGCTCAGTTGGTAGAGTGCTTGCCTCGCATGCACAAGGCCCTGGATTCAATCCCCAGCACCACACACACAAACAAAAAGAAACGGGGTGTAGCTCAGGAAGAGGACTTGCCTAGCATGCAGGACTTGCCTAGCATGCAGGAGGCCCTGGACTTGATCTCCAGTACCAAAGAGAGAGAAAGAGAGAAAGAAGGAGAAAAAGAAATAAGAGCAGCCTGGACAGTGCCGGTAATCTTCCTTGTTCACCTAGAGCCCTGGTTAGCAGGCCTCACTCAGCCTAGTAACTCCCGCTTTACCCCACCTGTTACAGGCTGAGTTATAACTGCCACTACGAGAAGTGTTTTACTAAGGGTGGATTGGGGGAGCTTCCTTCCCTGACCAGACAAGAATATTTCTAAGTAGTGACCCGATAGCAGGGATGGGAGCTTCTAGCACAGACTGGATAAAACTGTTCCCCTACTATTGCTGGGCCTGGCTATGGCCTGACTCAGCCTTATCAGAAAAGGGCAAAAATACTCTAAAAAGACAGCAAAGTTTGGAATACTCTTTGTCAAAAATGTTCACCTCCCAGGGTAAAAGGCATCATTTAATAACTAATTGCAACAACGGCCGTGGCTGATGGAGCATTGCTCTGGGCCTGGCCTTGCACGTCCCCGTGTTTCCAAACTGTGTCTCAGAGCACAGGGCGGAATTTACCTCCTTGAGCATGGGGAGGACATGCTGCCTGTACAGTCCACTTTGAACTATTCACCGTAAAACTATTATGGGTTTCTGTCTGAAACTGGGGTTCCCTGCTGAAACCAAGTTGAAGAACCACTGCATTGTCCCATTGGAATTCTGTGATGGCCCTGGAAGTGTGATTATCCCTGTCTCACAAGGGCAGAGAGAGGGGATGTGACTCTAAGTAGGCTTTATGTGAGTCTGCTGTGAAATCTTGGCCCTGCCACACACTAGCTGTGTGACTCTGGGCAAGTTACTGATCCTCTCTGGGCCTATTTACCTCCTCTGTGAATGGGGTCTCAGAGCTGATCTACAGTCTATTGAGGAGATTGAATTCGATTGTGTTGGCGCAGGAGCAGAGCACCCGCCACACATGACTGATTGACAAACCCCCACTTGAGGCAGACACAACTATCTGAAAGTCCTGAGGCTGGGTTGAATGTGTGTGGCTTCCCCTCCCACAATCCCTGCCTCTGTCCCTCAGGCCCCCACCTCCTCTCCTTGGAGGAGGGGCCGAAGGGTAGGGACCAAACTTTTTGTGATGGGTCCCAGAGTGTTGGGGGAGGGGGAGATGTGAGAGCCCTACGTGGCCCATTGTACTCCAAGATGCTTGGTCTTCTCCATAGCAACCAGCGGGCCTCTGTGGCAGAGCGCCCCGGATGAAGGGGCCCAGCTTAGGGCCTGGCAGGGGTGGGCAGCAGAGCCGGGGGCCAGGGCCACCAGAAACCCCCACCTCATCTGGAATAAAATCAGCTTCCAAGTGACAGAGTTCCCAGTGCCCCCCCTCAGGGCAGTCAGGTCTTGAGTACTGGCATCCAGAGATGGTCCTGCAGCAGTGCCCCTACCCCAGCTTTCAGGGACCCCCAGGCCTGGGGTGGCTGACAGATGTTGCAGGGGAGGCTGCCCCAGAAGCCCCCCTAGGGCTGTGGGGTGAGTGTGTACCTCAGGGACTTCCCCTCTACTCCCAGTTCCGGTTCACGCGCCCACTTCTGGAGCATGTGGGTGTACATTTGAGTGTAAATGCACATGCGTCAACATGCATGCATTGGTGTGTGTGGGCACATGCCGTGTATGTGTAGGCATGTGTGTGTGTGTGTGCGCGCGCGCGTGCATGCATGTGCATGGCAGTGTGCTGTGGACAACCTGCTCATGCGGCACGTGTGCCCCGTGCACGCCTCAAAAGTGTGCACACATGCCTGGGCATCTCCTCTAGGAGCCCCAGAGGGGCCCCCAGGGAGCCCAGCTCACAAGTCTCTGTCCCTCCCTGTTCCTTCCTTCCCCACAAAACGGGGTTCTCATTCTCCCTGGCAGCCCTCAGGAGGGGATCAGGAACAGGAGCGCCCCTGGCTGCAGGGGAGCCCAGACAGGCCCTCCTTGGCTCCCGCTTCCAGGCAGTGGTGGCAGGGGTAGGGACTTCCCAGGCCTGCCCCTGTAGCTATAGCGACTAAGACAAAGCCTTCCTAGACCCCCCAGTAGGAATTCCAGTCTCTGTGCCGGAATCCACTCGAACCAAAGCAGAAACCCCTTGGCGGACCGGGGTCCAGCTTTGGGGAGCCCTTCCAACTTGGTCTGGGAATGCCAGGGAGGGCACAACAGGGGACAAAAACGTCCCCAAATCCCCAGCCACCAGCCAAGGACCCTGAGCAGCCCCAACCTTCCCCTTCAAAGTTCAGTCAGGAAGACCACACAGACGGGGGCAGGAGGGGGGGGGTGCAGGCAAGGAGGCCACTCCCGGGGGTCTCCTTCCCCCTTTCCAGCCAATTCGCTGAGCTGGGGTCTGCTGCTTCCCACCAGGCCCCGCATGTCCCTAGCAAAGACCCAGTTCAACACTGGACAACTTACACCCCAGTGCAGCGCTGGCCCTCCGTTCCCCACACCCAGTGGCCTGGACACAGCTCATGGGACACCTCAACCAACTCACAACTTTCACCCCCAGCTGCACCCCCTGCCCAGCACATGACTCTGGGGTGGGGCCCAGCTCCCAGCAAATCCCCAGCCCAGTCCACAGAGCCCAGCCTCAGCGCCCCTTCCTTATGGGCCACAAGGCACCAAGATTCCGTTTCCCCAGACGCCCGGCCCACTCCTGAAAGCCCCCTCCACCCGAAACAGCCCCAGGTCCCCGGACACGCGCTCAGGCCTGGCACACGCGGACCAGCGGCCCCCAGCCCGGCGGCAGGCCTGGGGTCTGTCTGGGGGAACAGTCCCCCGCCCACCAGGCCCGGGCCCCACTCACCAGCCAGGAGGGCGAGCGCAGGGGCCCAGGGCGGCAGCAGCAGCAGAAGCAGCAGGGGGGCCAGGGGCCTGCGGTCCCAGGTCACAGGCCTGGCCAGCGCCATGGCAGCCCCGCTCTGCCCGCCGCTGTGGGAGCCGGCGGCCCGGCAGCTCCGCACCCCCCTCGTCCCTGGAGCAGCACTAATGCGGTGGACAGAGGCCCGCCCCGCCCCGCCCCGCCCCGCCCCCGCCCGCGGCTCGGAGGAGGGGTCTGGCCGCTCCCTCCACGCCAGCTCCGCAGCAGAGCGGTCCCCAGCCCGGGCCCTGACCTTGTCCCTGTGCACACCACTCTCTCCCAGGCTCGGGGGACACACCTCTGCTTCCAGGGGCTGGCCAGGGTCCTCTTCTCCCCGGGTGGTGCCAGCCACTCCCAAGCCCTCCGCAGGACAGCAGCCCCAGCCCCTCCCATCGGCTGGACACTTCACCTGGGCCAAGGCACCTCTCCCAACTTTCAGTCACCTGCCAGCTCCTGGCCTCCTCCATGTCTCTAGAGCCCCTTTCCACTCCCTCAGTCCCAACCTGCCACCCAGCCCCTCTCCCGGTGGCCCTCTGGATACAATCTAGGCACAGAGCCCTGTACCATGTGGTCCCTTTTACTAGCCAAATGGAACTTTTTCCATCTCTTCATTTGGCCTTGATCTTGCCTCTCTGTTTGCCACTCCAGGAACTTCACTGCAACCAAGGCAGGGCATTCTACTGAGTGACAGCTTTGAGCAAACTTTCCTTTTTGTCCCTGCTAGGAAGTCCTTCTTCTTCTTCTTCTTCTTCTTTTTTTTTTTTTTTTTTTTTTTTTTTTTTTTTAGTTGTACATGGACACAAACAGTACCTTTACTTTATTTATTTTTATATGGTGCAGAGGATCGAACCCAGTGCCGTGCCTCATACACACTAGGTGAGCGCTCTACCTCTAAGCCCCAACCCCAGCCCCTGGGAAGTCCTTCTTGTCCTTACGGTCTCTTGCAGCAGCAGATAAATGTTTGCATGCTCCAGACTGGCCTCTAGATTGAAGAGGGGAATGTTGTTTGCATGCAGAGGAGTTCTTCATGGGGACCTGGGTCCAAGAATCCAGATCATCTCAAAGACACTACAACACAAAGCATCCCCTTTTACCACTGCCCTCAGCTCCAGCCTAGGGAAAATCCCCTTGCTTAAGGGACTTTCCTGAAACGAGCCTCTGGTGTCTGCCAAGGCATCCTGGATTGGCCCAATTCAGTAACCATGGACTCAGCCCACGCTGGCCCTGGACTCTGAGTTAGAGGCAGCACTACGGAGGGTTCCAGGAGGTCTAGAGTGATGGGCCAGGGTGTGCAGGGGAGGGAGCCTCCTTCACTGCTGTTTCCAACTCAGAGTGACAATGCCCCTGGGTCCCCAGGGCCTCAGGGGACAGAGCCTAGGCGGCCCCTAGTCCACCTACTCCGTCCCGCCCTTATTCTCTTGTTCTCTCCAGGGTGGGATGCTCCTTGGTTTCTGCGCACCCCCCTATTCACCTCTACCCACCCCCCCCACCTCTCTCCGGCACCGGGACCCCTTCCGGCCCTCGTGACGACCCCTCCCCTCTATGGCACAGGCCGCACACCTGGGGATCCGGGTTTGAGCCCAGGGGCATGAACTCAGCACGTGGCTTCCTTCTCTGCCTAAAACGCGGGGAATAGCAGCGCCCCCCGCCCCAACCGCTAGGCTTTAAATAGCCGATACGGCAGCGAGTCGGGGTGGGGTTCCCAGAGATCCAGACGGGCCCAAGGGCACCGCATAGGAGGACCACTGCCCCGGGACACCAACACCCTGGCGTTGACCCCGAGCCCGGCGATCAGCGGGGTGCTCGGTCCCCGCGCCTGTCCGGGTCCCACCCCCAGCGCTGGTCCTGCGGCCGCCATGCGCCACCTTGTGGCCAGACCAGGGAGTGTCCTGCGCGGGCTGCGGGACACTTCGGGCCCGAGCGCATCTGGAAAAGGCGGCGCCGAGGTCAGGCGGGCAGATCGCCTCGCCCCTCCCGGGTCGGGGTGGGGGAGAAGGCAGAGTGGGCGGGGTCTTCGGGGACGGGCCCTCGGGAGGGTCCCCGCCCCACATCCGCCCCACCTGCTCGGAATCTCGCGGCATCAGTGGGGCGGGACTGGAACTCAGGTCTGCCTGGTCACCCCTGTCCTCCCAGAGGCTCGGACTCTAGGTTGAATTCTTTGCTGCCACCTCCCGGGTCGGGGGGCCGCACTGCGCCGGCCTGTGGGACACCGGTTTGAATCCTGTTTCCACCCTGCGCCCGTGGGCAGGTTCTTGTGCGTCTGATTTTCCTTTTCTGAACCTTAGTCCCTCTGCCTGTGAGGGGAATGACAGCAGTGTCCACCTCCGAGTGTTTGGACAAGTGGCCGCGGCTGCCAGGGCCCACTGGCGGAGGGAACTGACCCCAGCCTCAGCTGCTCCCCGCCACGGAGACCCTTGCAGCACGAAGCTCTTACCTGGCCAGCGCCTCCCTCCTCACAGCCAGGCCGGTTATTTCACTTGTTCCCACCCATCCTCTGCCACCGCGCCCTGCTGACCCCTGAGGCTGAAGCACAGCTGGCTGCCCGCTCCTGGCTTCCAAGAGGTGGGCCAGAAGCAAGCAGGAGGAGGGAGGAGGGATGGAGGAGGAAGGATGGGAAGGAGGGGTGAGGAGGAGTGATGGGGAGGAAGGAGTGGGGAGGAGGGTTAGAAGGAGGAGGAAGAGTGGGCTGGAGCGAGTGGGGGGGGAGAGTTCTGGGAACTTCCATTCTCTCCCTGAATTGGGGTCTGGGGTGAGATTCTGTCTACAGCTCCAGCGGTGGCCCCTGAGGTGACTTCAGCTCTCTCAAGCTCAGTCACACTACTCCCTTGCTGGGCTGCTATCCCAGTCCTTTCCACAGTTGTCTCCCACCTCCTGGGAACTCTCCTGGTTCCCCTCCCGCCTTCCTGTCTTTCACTCTTGTCCCCCCAGAATGCCGGGTGGCCCTCCACTGCTTCACAGCACAGCTCTCCTGAGCTTCCTACCAATGGTTCTTTTTTTTTTTTTTTTGGTACTGGGGATTGAACTCAGGGGCGCTCCACCACTGGGCCACATCCCCAGGCCTTTTTTTGTATTTTATTAGAGACAGGGTCTCACCAAGTTGCCAAGTGCCTCGCCATTGCTGAGGCTGGCTTTGAACTTGCGATCCTCCTGCCTCAGCCTCCCAAGTGCTGGGATTCCAGGCTTGCGCCACCGTGCCTGGCTCCTACCAATGGTTCTTAACCTGGTCTCAGCTCTGGCTTGATAACAAACCTCTTATGACCCGGAAATGCAAAATGACATGCATATGCACATAAGTTCCAAAAGAAAATCATTGTAATGCCCGAACTGAAATACCAGAGGGAGCCAATAAGGCCACTGGTAAGACCAATGGACTCTAGTTCAAGTCCTGAGTTCTCTACTTTCCAGCTGTGTGACCTTGGGCAAGTTGCTTAACCTCTGTGAACCTCAGGTAGCTTACAAGAAAAACAGGGATCAAAATATCACTTTACGCCGGGCGCGGTGGCGCATGCCTGTAATCCCAGCACTTTGGGAGGCTGAGGCTGGAGGATTGCGAGTTCAAAGCCAGCCTCAGCAATGGCGAGGCACTTAGCAACTCAGTAAGACCCTGTCTCTAAATAAAATACAAAAAAGGGCTGGGGATGTGACCCAGTGGTCAAGTGCCCCTGAGTTCAATCCCCGGTACCACAAAAAAAAAAAAAAAAAAAAAAAAAAAAAAAAAATCACTTTACTGTGTAGAATTATTTTGAGGATTAAATGAATAATTATTCACAAATCATCTAGAACAGGGTCTGGCCCATGTTAAGCATTAAATGAGTGTTGGTTAAATTAATAAACAAGAAAAATAATTTAAGATATGTATTTCAAATTAGAAATTCAAAGCCAGATATGGTGGTGTACACCTGTAATCCTAGATACTAGGGAGGCCGAGGCAGGAGGATCGCAAGTTCAAGGTCAACCTGAACAATTTAGCTAGACACTACCTTAAAACAAAAATGATAAGAGCTGGGGGTATCCCTCAGTGGTAGAGAGCTCCCCCACCCCCACCCCCCCCCACCCCCGGGCTCAATCCCCAGTATTGAAAAAAAAAAAAAAAATTGAATCCGCCTGTGGAGGTCACTGGAGGGCATGACAGAATAGCGGGAAGTTTGTGCCCATAGAACCTGGCCGAGTGTGAAAGCCGCAGACACAGGCCAAAGCAGTGTCCAGTTGGTGGCTCCAGCTCTACAAACGCGTTGGCAGCAGGTATGTAATTTTCTGAAATGGTGACAACTTCGTGAGGCTCTGAAGTTGATAAGGAGCAACCTTCCCTCAATTTATGTGGCAGCTATATTTCTGGCAAATCCAGTGCATGTTAACAATTGTGTAAAATGCTGTCTATTCCACGCCTGCCAGCCCCGGGGGCTTTAGGCAGCGACCATGACAAACGTGTATCAGTGTAGGACAGGACACTCAAGTCAAGTGGCAGGTGGGACAGCTCTTCAAGGTGTACACTGCCCTACAAATCCCAGGACATCCAGTGCCAGGGGTGCCCCCACTTGTCATGATCCTTGAAAACACCCACAAATCCCCAAAACAGACCTCTAGCTGCCAGAGGGATTTTGCCAAAATGAGAATTGTCCCTCTTGCCTGTTGACTCCCAGGTGCCCTCAGGCCAGGTCCCAATTCCTGAGTCCACTGCCCAAAGTCCTCCATAAGCCAGCCCCCCATTGCCTCCCCACAAACGCAGAACCACACCAGCAGCACCCCAGCTCCCCCACGCCCACTGTCCAGGGCTCCCTCCCCCACTGAACACGGGCACTCTCCAGGTGACTCTTAGGGACTGCTCCCGAAGCTCCACCCACCACCTGATGGAATGCCTGCTGACCCCTGGCTGATGTTAAAACTCAGTTTGGGTGGTTGTCCTCTCCCCCAGAGAAGAGTTCTCTGGTCCCCACCCCACCCCAATGGCCTTCCTTCAAAGACCCCAGCACTGACCCTAGTCCTAGTCACCAGCATGGTCATCTGTACCCATCCTAAGTCAGGAGACAAACAAGAATCACTGAGCCTTCGCCCTTGGGAAGCGCGGTCTAGAGGAAGATTCTGACACGGTCCAGGACGGTGCTGGCGCAGAGCCTGCTGGGAGCCCCAGGGACCTGGAAACCCGCCGCCAGAGGGCGATATCTCCGGGGAGCGAGGTCCCCGGAGGGTGAAGAGGAGTTTTCCAGGTGGAGGAGGGCAGAAGGCACACCAGGCTGAAACCCAGTGGAGGGCAAAGGTCCGAGGTGAGACCCAGGGGCTGCGGGCAGCTCAAGGTTGCCTACAGGCAGAGTGATTAAGCCGAGGCTGGTGGCCGCAGGGGACAGTGGGTGCAGAGCTTGTAAGGTGCCGGTGAGGCTGTACTTTGTCCTGGGGGCACTGGGGAGCCATGGCAGAGATTAAAGAAGGGGAGGGACGAGGCCAGGTCTGCACGTGGCAGCGTTCCCCTGGAGAGGAGTGTGGAGGACAGACTGCCCAGAGCAAGGACAGACGGGATCCCAGGAAAAGGCTGACTTCGGGTTGGGGTGGGAGCAGGGGCGGGAGCTGAGCCCCAGAAACAAGAAAGCTTGGTATCCGCGGAGGCTGAGAAAGATGGAGACGGCCAGAGCACAGCCCGGATCTCAGCTTAGTGGACCCTCAGTGATGAGGGTGGACGCAGCTGGCAAGATGGCTTGGGAGGGCCCCCAGGACCGACCCAATCCACCCCTGGTGGAAGGACCGATTGCAGGCTCCTCTGGGGACTCTAGAGGGAGCTCCAGGACAGTATCAAGCGCCACTCTGCCTCAGTCACACCGCCACCCCTCCCTGAGGAGAACTGGACCACCCCAGGCTCAGATACAGGCTCCGGGGTCCTGCTGGGACTGGTTGACATCCAATGGCTCTTAGGTCTCAGGGCCACCTCACCCTCCAGCCACCCGATATGCATGCAGGTGGGGAGGGGCCTTGGGGTGTGGGCCGGTGGCGAGAGGTAGAGGACTGCTGGCCAGAAGTGCTATAGCTTGTCCCGAGGGGAGGGGTGACTCCCAAGGTCACATCTCTGTCAGGCAGAGCTGATCTCAGCCAGGACTCTGCCCCAGCTGGGGAGGAGTGGACTGAATGGGCTCTGAAGGAAGGTCAAGGGCCTTCCTGAAAAACCTAGGTGAGGGGAGTCTTCCATGAGCCACCTCCACACACCCTGGGAGCCCCCTGCCAGGAATGTTCTAGATCCTGGAGTGATGGTGGTTTGGGGAATGGGCAGAGCATGGACAGCTGCTGGGTCTGCAGGGTGCTCTGTGTGGTCTGGAGGTGCACCAGTTCAGGCCCTGAGGGGAGGAGCTTGGGGTGGAGTTCAGCTTCCTGGGGTTGGAGTCAAAGCTCGCTGTGTTGGATTGGGACCTCGGCCGGCTGCAGCCAGGGCTGTCTCAGCACAGGGTCATGAATTAGTCTCGCCCTAGGATCAGCGTGCAGGTGTCCTGCCTGAGCTGAGCTTGGCTCCTGGTGAAGGTGCTGCTGGCGTCTCCCCGTGGGAGTCAGGTCTTCACTGCTGCAGGAGCGCAGGCCCTGCACCCACACATCACCCACCAGTGCCCGGCAGCACAGGACGGCTGGGGCTCCCAGGGAGAACCTGCTTCCCGGGGTCCCGATCAGTCCAGAAGGGAAGCCCACATTCAGCAGTGAATTGCAGCGAATCCAGAGCTTCCGAAGGGGCAGGGGGAGGAGGAGCGAGCCCGAGGAGCAGCCGGGGTGGGGGAGGGGCCGCATTCCAGGCCAGGGAGGAAGCGGAGGCTGGCTGGCAGCTTCAAGGAATGGGACAGTGCAGCTGCGCGCGCGGAGCTACTAGGTGGCTCAGAGGCAGCTGGAGAGAAGGGGACCACGGGGGTCTGGATGCCGATGGGGAGTGGGGTGAGCCTCGCGGGACCTCCTATGGGCCCGTGGCGGAGGGGAGCAGTTTGACAGCCTCTAAGGATCACTCCAGCGGAGGAGGGAGCAGTGGCAGGAGACCAACGTTTTGGAAAAGTGATTGAAGTCTCTGCCTGAGTCTAAATGGCACACTCTTTTAAAATTTTTATGAAAACGAAAAATGAGTAACAAATGGAGACACCGAAATAGGAAACCCTTTCCTATTAAATCAGATGGGAAGAGCAGGCCCGGCCCAGATTATGCCAACAGGATTTTAATAACCTGGAACGTTTGCTCCAGAAGGCCCAGCAGAGCTCGCTGAAAGCCAACTCCCCAGCTGACCTGAGCACCCCAAATCTGAGGCCCCCTTGGATGTCAGTTACCATTGCCCAGGAGGAAAACTGAGGCTCAGAGAGCGACAAGGATGGACCCAGGGTCACATGGCAAAGCTGGAACTAGAAAAGAGTCCTGACTGCCCAGCTTGGTCTCTGCCTGCACAGTCCCTGCACACCCACCGCCGCACACCCACACACCAGACACACACGTGCGCCCCCACACACACACTCACACACACACCCCAAGCACACATGCGCACACACACCGGGCACAGATACACACACACATAACGTGAGCACACACACCCACACACAAGCTCGTGAGTGCAGCCACAGCCCATGCCTGCACCAGGCCGTGTGGCACCCAGTCAGCCCAGAGGGTCCTGCAGCGGGAGTCCAGCCTCGCCTCTGCGGGGGGGGGGGGGGTCCCCAGCCAGCCCAGGGCTGCCTCCTGGCCAGGCCATGGCCACCAGGGTCCGGGAGGAGCCAGGGCTGGTTGGTTCCTAGCGTGCACCCAGGCAGCTCAGAGGGGCCAGCCGCCACTGTCCTCACCCCCCAGGAGTGTGTGTGTGTGTGTGTGTGTGTGTGTGTGTGTGTGTGTGTGTGTGTGTGTGGCTGTGGCTGTGTTTTGCTGAGGAGCAGGGGAGCGGCGACCGTGTCAACATAGAAGGCGAGGGTTCCTCCACTGTGTGGTTCCGGGCTCCCGCCCGCCTCCCTTCCTCTGCTGTCTAATAAGGACCTTTTGTGAATCAGACAAAACAAGACACAGCCTCTGCCCTCTGGAAGTGCAGTCCCGGGGTGAGCTGTCACCGTACACACGTGACCGTGGCTGGAAGGCCTCAGAGAGGCGGCTTCCATTCTGGCTGTGGGATGTTGACTGATTGGTGGCCTTCTCTGGGCCTCAGTTTCCTCATCTGGAAAGAGGGACCAGCCTCTCCCCAGCCACTGGTTGGGTTTGCTTTTAGGATTACGTACGATGCTGGATGTGCAACGTTTTGGAAGGAAAAGGGAACATGTGAGTAAGGTCAGAGTCAGGCGTCAATGGCCCTGATGCACCAAGGTCCGTGGCATGGCAGTGTGGATGGGTTCACAGACCTAGCCAGAGAGGCCTGGCTGGGTTTAAATTCCTGCTGTGCTAGGACTAGCTGTTGGAGATGGAGCAGGCTGTTGAAGCTCTCTGGGCTTCTATCTTCGAATCTGTAATAGGGGTATAATAATAAAACGCATTACATGAGATGTGCCGCAGGATCGTGTACATAAAGCTTTTAACGTGGGCCTGCCACAAAGTACATGCTCAGTTGAGCCAGTTCCTACTATTATTTCTATTCATTCAATGAACGCATACTGAGCATTTACTATGAGCCAGGCACGATTCTAGGTGCTCTACAAATTCTCTCAATCCTTCTAACCACTCTATTATTATCCCCATTTTACAACCAAGTAAACTGAGGCACAGTGAGGTCCAGGCACTTATTCAAGGTCACACAGCTGGTAGGAGGCAGAGCTGGAATTGGAACCCAGGTCTGTTGGCCTCTTTAAATCCAGCTCTGAGACATGTACTTCGCTTTTATGGTTCAAAGTCCTCCCCCCTCTCCCCAGCAGCAGCCCCTGTTAAATAAATCATCCAGTAACGGTTTCTAATTCCCAGACTTGGTTGCAAATGAATTATTCACACTGTAAGGCCTGCAAACCACAAGCTGGGCCTCATTACCCAAGAAGGGCTGCCTGCCCACAAGATGCCGCTCCCTCCCCTGGGCTCGGGTCCTGGCGGGCCAGTCAGAAGTTGCCAGAGTTGGCGGGCGCCAGGGCCCAGTGCCTGAGCCCTGCTCCGGGAACTGGGAGGAGGGGTTTTCCTCCCCCTTTCCCAGCCTTTGCTTTCTAATAAGCTCCCAGTCTTAGGTGGAGAGAAGACGTGGGTTCTAGTCTCAGCTCTGCCCTCAGCAGCTGCGTGACCTCAGGAAGGTGGCTTACCCTCTCTGAGCCTCCAAAGGAGGCTAAGCCTGCCCTCACAGTGGGGTACGGGGCCCCACTTGACACATCCTCTTCTGTTTGTGGCCTGAGGCTTGTGCCACCTGGCCGGGCCCTGGGCTGAATGCGGAGGACAAAGGTTCTGTCCAGTGTGTGAATGAAGCTGTGGCAGGAGCCAGAGCCCGTGCCCATCATAGAGGGTGCTGGCTCCAGAGTCCCTCTTTAGGGCACAGCTGCAGCGACTGCTGACTGCTGGTGCCTCCAGGGTTGTGCCCTACTGCTCGGGGCAACCCTTGGCCAGGGACTGACCATTGTCAGGCGCTGCAAACGCCTGTTTCCCTCGGCTCCACCGGAACAATTCCGAAGGACCAGCACCTCCCAGCATGCCCACCGGAGCCCGCGCTGAGCGCTCACCGCGGGTCAGATCCTCCTGCGTCCTCCCGCGGCCCTCCAAGGGCGCAACCCAGGAAACCCGCGTGGCTGTTTCCAGGAACCGTGCTTGTCACCGACAGGGCCCGTCCTGGCACTAACTGAGACCCGATCCAAGTCACCAGCAGATTCCTAACACACAGGCAGACTGAGCC
Organism: Tamias sibiricus; assembly: GCA_025594165.1. NCBI lineage: Eukaryota > Metazoa > Chordata > Mammalia > Rodentia > Sciuridae > Tamias > Tamias sibiricus. The sequence continues at coordinate 210,501,646 of CM046657.1, read as the reverse complement.
TAGTGTCTGCCCCAGCCACTCTCAGATCACAGGCCCCCCAGGACGAGCCCTGACGTCAATCACAGGCTGAATCCAGACGCTAACTGATCCTTAAACTGCAGACTAAGCCCCGATCTCGACCCCAGGCTGGTCTCCAGGCCTGGTCCAAGTCCTGATCCTGATCAGATGGAGCCCATCATTCCACAGAAAGCAGGGGACCCGTGGAGACGGGACCCTTGGGACCCGTGGAGACAGGACAGAGGGTGGTAAGTGGGAGACAGGAGGAGACTGGAGTCAGGCTTAGGCTGAGAACAGGACCAGACTAACAATCCTGTCAGCCAGAAGATCAGAGTCCTAAATCAGTTCACTGAGAGGTCTTTTCCAAAACACCTGAACAGGGGTTTCCTCTTGGTAGAAGTACCAAAATCTGAACCAAGGATGGTGAGAAAGATCCTCAGAGCTGCTATTCTGTGAGCAGGGTGGGTGTCCTCACTGCTCTCAGAATAACCCTGTGGATTCAATTACCACCCATTTTACAGAAGAGAAAGCTGAGGCCTGAGAAGCCAATGACCTGCCTTTTGCCTCGGTCGTGGCAGAATCAGCACTCGGGCCCTCGACCTCTTTGTGCTCCTGTGGGGTCTAGGTTCAGGCTGTTACCAGCCTCCTGAAGAGTGGCCTGGGGCTTCCAGTCCCTTTGCCCCCTAATGTAGCTGTTGGCTAAGTCCTGAGCCTGCCCAGGGCAGCAGAGGAGCCGGGGGAAGAGCGGAGGTTGGTTCCTGTTGATGTGGCCCAGTCCCAACCTCAGGCCAGGCCTCCCACTCAAATAATCTGGTCCCCACACCCTTCTCCCACCCCTGGCAGGCGCTGGCTCTGTAAGCATGGCAGGTGAGGAAACCGAGGTCCAGAAAGGGGACCCCACTTGTCTGGGCTCACAGAGCTCACACCTGTCCCCAGGATGCCTGATGCTTGGCCTCCTGCCCTGTGTCGTTCACCTGCACAGGAGAATGAAGCCCAGCTACCAGCCACCAGCCACCAGGTCAGCAGCTGGACAGTTGCCTCCTCCAGGTGCCAAGTCTGGGCTGGAAGCTGCAGGCGGAATGGAGTCGTCAGGGGACCCACGGATTAAACAAACATGCCCGCAGAAAGAAATGCATCACTGAGTGCTAAGTGCCGGGAGAAGCCGCCCAGGATGTTGGGAGGGGTGGAACAAGGACTCTCTCTCGGGGGTGCTCTCTCTCGGGCCCCAGGGAGCTGTGGGCAGAAAACCTGCAGAGACAGCACCGAGGGTTGGCCTCAGGGGACAGAGGCTTCGAGAGAAGCATGGCCACTCCTCCAGGGAGTCAGCTAGCGGGGTGAGGCTGCAGCCAGGCCACCTGGCCACTGCAGAATAAGCCCTCCAAGGGGCCTTGTCTGCAGCAGGAGGTAAGAGTGTGTGTGTGTGTGTGTGTGTGTGTGGTCTTTGGCAAGCCTGCCCCTGGATTCACTTTGTGAGCCATCCAGCTGGTGCCGGAAGCCTCCAGGAACCGCATGGGAGCTTTAGGAGAAATAATGAGAGTGGTTATTTCAGGAGGAGGAACAGCATGAGCAGACGGGTGGAGGTGGGGAACAGCAGGCAGACCCAGGAAGGCGGAGCGAGGAGACAAAACAGAGGAAGGCCTGAGTCCAGCCCGTGGGGACATCATGGCACCTTGGGGAGGCTCTGCTCCCCCACACACCAGTGTGGATATCTGCTGCCTGTCACAAGCTGACTGTGTGCCCAGAGAGGCTCATGTGTGAGCCCTAGATCCAGGAAGAGCATTGCTGTTAGAGCCCATTTTATGGACAGGAAAATCAAGGTCGGGAGAAGTTAAAATCGGTCTCCCAGGAAGGTATGAAGTGAAGGACCAGGATATACCCCCAGGCCATCGGACATGCAGCCCACACCCTTAACTACCCTATGTGCCCGTAAACAACCAGAGGAGAGCTGGGCAGTCAGTGGCAAGGCCTGTGCCGGCTCCACCTGCAGTCTGTCTGTCTGTCTCTCCTACTGAACCGAGAACTCATCTGCCTCTGTCATCCCGAGCTCCAGCACAGGCACTGATTGGTGCCTAGGACACCGTGAAGGTAAACCATCATCATGGAGCAAAGACTCGTGGTGTGCTCACCACGACCCCGCAGGGTGGATGCTGCTTTGTCCCCATTGCACAGGTGGGAAAATGGAGTCACGGAGAGCAACGGGGGAGCTGTAATTCACCAGGCTACAAGCATCTAAATCAATGAGCTAATTAATGAGTAAATGAGCGTGAGTAATGATGAATGGATGACCTAGTGGGTGGGAGGGGGGCCATGGGAGGAGAGAGACTGCAGGGGCACAGGGGGGTGACGGGGAGCCGCGAGGCCCTCCTTCCTCCCACCCTCACCTTGGTCCACCTCCAGCTTCCAGGAAAAAGGGCCCTTTGCTGTCCTCTCAGGGAGAATTCCAGATTCTCTGCCAGGCTGTTGCCTAGCAACAGTGCCCTGCTTGGCCAGCCCCGCCCTCTCAGTCGGCCAGGGCTGGGGTGTGCAGCCAGCCCTGAGGGCCTGGCTGCAGGCGGGCAGGGAACGGGGGACCCCTGGGCTCCCAAGCTGAGGAGAAGGAGGTCAGAGATGAGGGAGGAGGCCCGGGTGGACTCTGAGACTCAAAGAAAGACCCCCAAGGAAAAGCCATGATTCTGGCACAAGGCCTGGAACAGGGGAGGGCGGGACTCGCGATCCCACAGGCCTTGAGTCTCAAGTCCTGGGTTTGAGTAGACCTTGGAGCAGTCACATCCCTTCCTGGACCTGCTTCCTCATCTGCAGAAGGGAGACACAGTGCTCACTCCCCAAGGGGGTGGCGTGAGGTTGGAAGGGAGCACAGAGGGCTTGGAGTGCGCAGGCTGCTTGCATAAGTAACCAGAGGACCGGAGGATGTGCAGCCACGCCTTAGGTCGGCAGGGGTCCTGAAGAGCAGCCCCTCTCTGGGCCCGGCTCTGAAGGACTTCTCCAGGTGGAAAAAGGGTGGGGAGAAGGGGAAAATTCCTGGCAGAGGGAACAGCCCGTGCAAAGGCCTGGAAGCCTGAAATTGAAGTGCCTCTAATAATAGCTTCCATTTTCCAATGGTCAGGCACATTTGCATTGAGTCCTCACTGCAGTCTACGGGGCTGGAGTGAGTGCTCCCATTTTGCAGGAAAGGAAGTGTGGGCTCAGAGACCCTAAATGGTGCTTGAGGCAGGTGAGCAGCCAAGCAAAGTCCAGCTGGCTTTCTCCTGATTCCTCCCTGCAAGAAAGCGGCTCACATCTGGGGAACAAGAGCAAGAAATGTGGCCACAGAGCGTTCAGGGACCCCCTCGAGTGGGACTAGAAGCACAGTGAAGAAATCTGGGCAGGGGCAATGGGGAGCCATTGATGGTTTCTGAGCTGGGAGAGGATGGCCCAGGCCAGGTCCTCAGGTCCCTCGGTGCTGCCCCGGGCCATCTGTCTCCTCCTCCTCCTACACTTGCCACTCTTTGCATCCATGTACCCCACCCTCCGCCCCCACTGCCTCTCAACCACTGTGAGAAACCATGTGTGACGGCGGAGAAAGTAAAAATATACGTGCAGCCGAAAAACAACGAGGGGCGACTGCACTCGGCTATAAATACTCTGACGGGTGCGGAAAGGCTCCTCCAATCCCGCTTCCTGCTGCCTGGGGAGCGGGGGCCTGGTGTTTGGCAGGTGGAGAGGGGGACTCAGGAAGGGAGAAAGGAACAGGAATGACCATTTGCGGACCTACTTTGTGCCAAGCACTTCGCAAGCCTTACGTCACCGAGTCCTCACAGAACCCTGTGGTGACTCACTCCTCCGATCCCCTCTTTACAGATAAGGAAACTGAAGCACGGAGAAGTAGGTCATCTGGCCAAGGCCACTCAGTCACGGGCGGCTGGGAGCCAGCGGCGAGGCGGGAGCTCCAGCAAGCCCCGCCCCCCGGAGAGGCCAAGCCCCGCCTCCGGCCCGCTGGCGGCCGGGGTCTGCCTCGCTCAGTCCCTCTCCACGGCCCGAGGGAGCCGCGGCTGCCAGGTGCGCCCGGCTTGCACGCCTTCCATGGCTCCCCACTGCCCTCGGGGTGCTGTGAGCTGCCACCTGCTACGCCCCTGCGGGTGCCCGGATCTCTGAGCCACAGCCACGCGGACCCTCTCCGGGGAGCCTTACGGGACTGCGCGCTCTCTGTGCGCACTTGCCAGGCCGTTTTCGGGGGCACTGTCACCCCTGGTTTCTTCTGCTTACCCTTGGTGCCCTTGAGTGCTTCCCCTCCAAGATCCCAGCCAGCCACGGTCGCAATCCTGAGGCCTTCTCAGAGGCCAGGGAAGGAAGGTGCCTCCTTTCTGATGAGTGGTCAGGTGGCAGCAGTGTGACCTGGCCTTGGAGACAGGCTGGAGGCGTGGGGTGCAAGGAACTGGAAGGGAGTCAACATTGGGGCTCTGGAAAGAGGAAAGAAAATGGAGGAGGGAGGGACGTGGAAGGGACTCCAGGGGTCCCTGCTGGGGGGCAGGGTGCTGACCGAAATAAATAGGCTCTATCTCTGCCGGGCGCGGTGGCGCGCGCCTGTAATCCCAGCACTTGGGAGGCTGAGGCAGGAGGATCACGAGTTCAAAGCCAGCCTCAGCAGTGGTGAGGCACTTAGCAACTCAGTGAGACCCTGTCTCTAATAAAATACAAAAAAAAAGGGCTGGGGATGTGGCCCAGTGTTCGAGTGCCCCTGAGTTCAATCCCCAGTACTAAATAAATAAAATAAAAAATAAATAGGCTCCATCTCTTGGGCCTTCATCCTGCTCCTGATCGGCTTCCTGGGTCAGCTTGGGGGCTGCGGGGCTTAAAGGCAGGTGGGGGGGTTGTTCCCTCTCAGGTCTTCCCTGCAGATCGGCGCTGCCCCATGGAAAGATCACGTGAGCCACTTGAGCAAGTTTGAATTTTAACTTTCCAGGAGTCACTTAAAAAAAAAAGAAAGAAAGAAAAAGCAGTTGAAGGTAGTTTTAACATTTTATTTAACCCAATAGACTCCAAATATTATTTCTATGTGTAATCAAGATAAAAAGGGCGGGGTTTGTGGCTCAGAGGTAGAGCGCTCGCCTAGCATGCATGAGGCACTGTGTTCGATCTTCAGCACCACATAAAAATAAAATAAATGCATTATGGGCTGGGGTTGTGGCTCAGCGGTAGAGCACTCGCCTAGCACGTGCGCGGCCCATATTCAACCCTCAGCACCACTTAGAAATAAAAAGACATCGTGTACAACTAAAACAAATATTAAAAAAAAAAAGACAAAATATTATTGAGACATGTTCCTTTTTTTTCACACTAAGTCTTCCAAATGCAGGATGTGGTTTACACTGACCACCCTCAGTGTGGAGTGGCTGCGGGCCCAATGCCCAGTAGCCACGTGGCCAGCGGCTGCTGTACTGGACTGCACAGCTCTGGATGTGAAGCCCCTGAGAGTCAGGACAGTGATCAGACCCACCGTTCCTGCCTCCAGGGTCTGGCGCGTAGAGGTCTCAGGAGTGTTTGCTGATTGACTGACTGAGTGAATGAATGAGTGTCCAAGACCTTGCAGGACCTGCAGTGAGGCTCCCAACCTGGGCCATGGAGACAAGTCTACTCTCACATTCCTCTCCAATTCTCTGAGTCCCTGCCCTCCCCGGACCACAGTTCCCCCATCTGGGTTGGATGTGGGGACTTCTCAGGGCTCTCTCTAGAGGAATGTCCCCTCAGTGGCGTTCCCTGCCCCAGTCCACCTCATGACCCTGTTCTCCCTCCCGCTGTGTGTGAGACGAGAGGTCCCTGGAAAGGCCCCAGGTGACCTTCCGTACAGAATGGAGCCAGACCCTGGAGGGGGAAGTTGAGGCAGAGCACCTGCCACCCAGGCCTGGGCGCAGGCAGCGAGGGCCTGTGGGTGCTAGGCTTGTCCCTCCTCTGGCTGACACCTCCAGCACCACCACACCTCACACGGGTCCAGAGCTGGGGGGAGAGCGGGCCGGCGTGTCCCTCTGATTCCGCAGGGGTGAAAAGGGAAGCCGAGAGGCCCGTGAGCAGGCCCCGGGGAGCAGCAAGGGACTGACCATTGCCTGGGAACTCTGTTTTCCTTTTCTGAAAAATGGGTACAAAACCTGGCTTCTTCCTATCCCACGTCAGTGCCTCAAATCCAGGTTCTGCTACTTGTCAGCCCTGTGGCCTTGGGAAAGACGTTCGCTTTGCTGGGCCTCGGTGTCCTAATTTGTTCAAGGACTCATAATAGTAGCAACCACAGGAATCTTTGACCCCTTGAGATGTGTCCACATGTGAAGAGCTCACAGGAGCGCCTGGGACACTGTAAGTGCCACATGAATACAGATGTTGTCCTCGGCTTCATGGCAGAGCTGTTCCACAGCGTAGATGAGGTGAGGGGGTGACGGGGCTTGCCGGCTCTGAGGCCCTCTCTGGAGAGCCACACACCTTCTGGCTACACAGGCGGTCACGTACTCCAAAGTGCGTTGCTCTTCATAGCGGTGGGGAGACTATTCTGGATTCGCTTTTTTATAAATCCAAAAAGCACTTTAAAATCACAAGTCACAGCCAGGCGCGGTGGCTCATGCCTGTAATCCCAGCACTTGGGAGGCTGAGGCAGGAGGATCGCAAGAGTTCAAAGCCAGCCTCAGCAATGACAAGGCACTTAGCAACTCAGTGAGACCCTGTCTCTAATAAAAGACAAAAAAGGGCTGGGGATGTGGCCCAGTGGTCGAGTGCCCCTGAGTTCCATCCCCGGTACAAAAAAAAAAAAAAAAAAAAAAAATAGTAAAATAAAATCAATCACTTTGGAGACCATAAAGCTCTTTGTGAGGACTTTCTAGACTGTTGAGTGACATGCAAGTAAGTGGCCTTTCAAAGACGTGGGCAAGAAGCCGGGTGGGGCGAGGGGAGCGGGAGACGCCAGTCCCAGGGCATGAAAACACAGCCGGTCCCTCTGCATTGGTCACCTCCCATGCCAGCCCGGGCAGAGAAATTCCAGCCGATCTGCAGATTCCTGTGACTCTGCCCTGAAGCCAGGGAGGCCTCTCTGCACCGCTGACTCAGCGCAGCGATGGCGGACGGCACGAGGTGGTAGGAGCCGGCCCACCTTCCTTGCCCTCTCGCCTTATTTTCTTTCTGCCACAAAAGCAATGAACTTGACATCCTGTGAAGATTTCCTTGTTGGGCCGAGGGGCTGGGGAGTTCCGGGGCCCCGGCAACCTTGCTCTGAGGTCTTGAGCCGTCCCCACCAATGAAGGAATCGCAGGATGCAGGGGCTTGAAGGCAGGTGGAGGCTGCTGCCTTGGAGCCAGCCTGAGGCCAGAGGAGGGAGGGTCCTGGCTTCCAGCGCCACCTTCTCATCTGTGACCGTGGGCAAGTTTTTTTTCCCTCTCTGAGCCTGAGTCCCTCAACTGTCACATGGAGTCAGTGATGCTCATCTTGTGTTTGCGTCATTAAGTGGCTTGGTATGCAGGCAAGTTCTGTCCCAGCCTCTACCCACAGGCCTGAGGGCCTTCTAATAAGGGAGAAGTAGACGGCAAGGCAGCTTCTGCAGGGTAGGGATTGTGAGCGTGGGTTTTCAAATCAGGAAGATCTGAGTTTGAGTCCTGCCTCTGCAACATACCAGCTGTGTGTCTTTAGGCAAGTCACATCGCCTCTCTGAGCCTCAATTTCCTCTTCTCTAAAACAGGCACAATAATATAGTCTCATAAAATGTTGGCAAGAGGATTGGGAATGTGGCTCAGTGGTGGAGTGCTTGCCTGGCATGTGCAAGGCCCTGGGCTCAATTCCCAGCCCCACAAACAAAACAAAACCAGAAATGTTTGCAAGGGTTCAAGGCCATGATCCTATGGCAGGAGGGGCACAGAGCCTGGGAGATGAGAGCTGCTCATCAAATGGTGACAGTCCCCTCCCCAAACTGCAGCCCGTCCTCTTGTGTGCCTCGTCACCTTTGCAGGTGTCAGATAAAAGCCTCTGGGCCCCGTCAGCACCCGGCACCCCTGGGGTTTCCTCAACCCACCTACCACCACCCCCTGCCTAGAAGCTTCTTTGGTACAGTCCCCCCTCCTGTCCCTGCACTGCCCATGTCTCTGACTGTGTGCTGTTGACCCCGCCCCTGTTGGGACTCAGTTCCTTTGAGCCCCTCCCTCCTACAACCATGCATGAGCACCCTATTCACAGGGAGGCGACTCTACACTGTAGCCACACAAGTGAGTTGAACAAGCGCTGTCAGGACTGCCACTGCTGTGCATCCCTGGCTTGCTCCATCCTATAGTTACTAGTCTGTAGACTCCCTGAGGGCCAGGGCTATGGCCTTCATTCACTGTTTCCCAGCACCCAGCACAGTACCTGGCCCACAGTGGGTAGTTCTGAAACCAAACACATGGTGAGCAAATGAATAAATGAGAGGGAAAGAGGCCATGCAGGCACTCGACCACTGGGCCACATCCCTAGCCCATTTTTTTGCAGGGGTGAACCACATAGTCATCTAGCACTCTCAGCTGTCAAAGGTCAGGTCTGGGCCAGGGGAACTGTATGAGTCAGCTTCTTGTTACTATAATGAAATGCCTGAGGCAGTCTAGCTTTACAAAGAAAGAAGGTCTGTTTGGCTCCCAGATCTGAAGAGTCAAGGGCATAATGATGGCATCAGCTCAGCTCTGGTGTGGACCTCCTCAGCTTGCGTCACATTGTGGCAGATGGGCCATGGTGGCAGCAAGGGACCATATCTCAATCAGAAAGGCAGAGCGAGTGAAGTAGGGCCAGGTGCAGGCTTTGTAACAGCGTTCGGGCAAGAAGGGCTTTAAGGCCCTCCAAGGGTAGGCTCTCCAGTGACCTCCCCTAGACTCCACCTCTTCAAGTTACCACCCCCACGTGACCTCCCCAGAACCCAGCTCCCAACACACGGACCTGTAGGAGACAAACACACCCAGATGTCTGGACCCCAGAAATAACTCCCTGCCGAACACATTCATGGCCTCTTTCAGGGTCATGTGAATGTTAGCACTTGGGGATCTTCTTTGCCTTTGGGTCTGATTCTGTGTCATCAATGATTGTCACCAAGTGTGACCAAGACCCAGGGCGGTGGTTCCTAGAACCACTGTACATCTGAGATCCGTGGAAACCTTAAACACCAGAGCCTCCTGGATCTGAGGTTGTATTATGTATTTTAAGTTCCAGGAGATTCAAATATACAATTGGGTTTTTCTCTGAATGCCCGTGGGGTCTCCACACGGAGCCCTCCAGGGGCCGGGCTGTCCATGGAGAGGAACACGTGTGGGCTTTGGAGCCACCGCAGACCTGGGTTTGACCCCGCTTCTCCCAGCTCTGTGAGTTGGGGAGAGTTACTTAGTTGGCAGTCAGGATTCCCACCCCAGGGGTTGGCTGGGGGAATCGGTAAGAGAATGTTGTAGAATTACCTGGCCCAGGGCCTGGCCTAGGGTGGGTGCTCCAGCAAGTGTGGTTCTGTGGCTTGGGATAGGAGTGGGGACAGGCGTGGCCCCACCCCTGGCCTAGGTTCCTGATGGGAAGGGCACTGGACTGGGAGGCAGGAGGCAAGATCTGGTCCATTGGGATGTGTGGCCTTGGCCAAGTCACGCCCATTGCTAAGCCTCATTGACCTCCCTTCTGCTGAATCCTGGGAGGTAGGTAAGAGGTGAGCTCTGGGAGCAGACAGACCTGGTTCAGCCAATTATGTAAGGCAAGGCACCCAACCTCTCTGAGCCTCAGTTCCCTCGTCTGTAAGACAAACATCCATTGGTGCACACGTCTCCTCCCAGTTCTGCCTTCAGAACCTAAAATAGCTTAAAAACAGCCAAGTGGGAGAATTTACACCAAGGTAATTGGCGAACCTTAGACATCAGCATTACTTTTTTTTTTTTTTTTTTTTTTTTTTTTTTTTTTTTTTTGTGGGTACTGGGGATTGAACTCAGGGGCACTCGACCACTGGGTCACATCCCCAGACCTTTTTTGTATTTTATTTAGAGACAGGGTCTCACTGAGTTGCTAAGTGCCTTGCCATTGCTGATGGCTGGCTTTGAACTAGCGATCCTCCTGCCTCAGCCTCCCAAAGTGCTGGGATTACAGGCGTGCGCCACCGCGCCCGGCTACATCAGCATTATTGGTGACCTTCTGTTTCCCAGGGTGCTCCAGGACTCAGATAATGGTAACTTTCACCATGGGTGCTGTGGAGTCAGTTATTCCCCGATTTTCTAAGCATTTTGCACAATACCTGAGACCCAGTGGGCATTAACACATGCCAGTCACACTCAGTTAACATTTGTCAGTCATCAATTTGTCCCCAGCCTGCTATAAGATGTTCACATCTGTAGGCTCACATAACTTTACAGCTCTAGGAAATTTCTAGAGAAGGACATTCAGGCTTAGATAGGTTTTTGTTTTGTTTTGTTTTGTTTTGTTTTGTTTTTGTTTTGTTATTTTGGCACCAGGGATTGAACTCAGGGGCACTCGACCACTGGGTCACATCCCCAGCCCTTTTTTGTATTTTATTAGAGACAGGGTCTCACTGAGTTGCTAAAAGCCTCACCATTGCCGAGGCTGGCTTTGAACTCGCGATCCTCCTGCCTCAGCCTCCCAAGTGCTGGGATTACAGGTGTGCGCCACCGCGCCCGGCTAGGCTTGTTAACTTCAAATGCAATTAAATATTGCAGGCCTACTATGTGCTGAGTTAGTATTCTATAACCCTCTCATTTCAGCCTCACGATACCCTCTCTCATTGCAGATGAGGAGTCAAAGGCCCAGGACAGGCAAGTGACCTGGCCAAGGTCACCCATTTTGTCTGAGCCTTGGTTCAGTCTTGAACAAGTGTCTTCCAGGCACCCTCCCACCACCTCCAACGGCATCTCCCTCTGGGTGAGGGCAGGCTTTGCTGATCTGATCTCTCTGGTCCTCTCTGGCCCTTTCCAGCTCTGACAGCCTCGGTATTTAAATCAGCCCATGAATATTTCACAAGCATCCTGAGCGAAAATAACCCCCCGCCTGGTTATGTCAGGCTGCAGCCTGGCCGCTGGGCCGCAGCTCTCTTGCTATTTACGAGACTTGCTATTCCGCGAGGCCTCCCAGCAGCAGCCCGCGGAATCGATAGTCTTTAAATAAGTAATTAGAGGAACTGAAGACGTCGGCATGGCCAGGCAGGGGGGTGGGGGACGGAGATCGACACACAGCTCTGCCAGGCTGGCCAGGCACGGCCCCTTCTCTCCCTGTCAGCCTGGGGTAGGGCGAGACACTGGGGAGGGCAGGGAAGAGGAGGAGGAAGAGGAAGGAGACCCCAGTTGGCCCTTCCTCTGTGTCACGCTTTGTCTCATTACCCAACGTTCTAAAGTCAGTGGAGCTCAGAGAGGGAAGGTCAGTGGCCCAGCACCACACAGCGAGCAAGCAGCAGAGGTGGCAGGTCTGTCTGACTTCCCAGCGGGCGGTGCTGTGGACGTTGGGAGCTGAGTGACCGTGGTGGGAGGCTGCCCCAGGCGCGGCAGGATGACTTAGTGCAGCCCTGGCCTCGTGCTAGGTGCCAGCTCCACATCCTCCCCACTGTGACAGTAAAAAAAAAAAAAAATCTTCAGACGTCATTTCCCAAAGTCCTCTGGGAGCTAAAGTCACCCCTGGTTGAAGACCACTGCGGTGGGGGCCTGTGTTCACAGTGCTGCTCCCTCCTCTGCTTTTAGAATAAGAACTAAAATCCTTCTCCTAATCTAGAGAGGCAGCTCTGGAACTGACGCTGGCTCAGTGAGAACGATAACTTGGCTCCCCATTTGGCTGCGTGATCTTGAGCTGAGTTCTCAACCTCTCTGTGCCTTAATATCCTTCTCTGTGAAATAGGGTCCTCTCTAAAGGTTTGCATGAGGTCTAACCCAGTCAGTAGGTACTAAGCATCCGGAACAGCACCTGGCCGCACTGTTGTGGTCCCAGGGGCCACATGACCAAGCCCCGGCCCCCTTTCTGCTGCCTCCTACAGGCCCCAGAGGAGATGGGAAAGCAGCCAGGAGGGCCTTTGGTCTTAAAGGACGGCAGGGTAACAGGAAGCAGGGCTGCACTTCCTTGCCCCTGCGGTCATCTGTGCTGGGGAAGGAGCAGGCGCTGCTCAGAGGCTCCGCAGAGCCATCCACGAGAGCACTGCTCCTTTCATGACCCAGGAAGCTGAGACACACGGCCGCCCGCGCGCAGAGCTGGTCACTGGTGCGAGCAGAGCTGGTCACTGGCGCGTCACGCTTAGTGGTCTACCTTGTGACGTCCGTCCCTCCTTCCTGGGAGGGGGGTCCCCACAGGTCACAGCCTGCAGGCCCCTCGTGTGGTTGAGCGAGCTGACCGGGCTTTTTTCCAGGATCACTGGACAGCGAGCTTCAGCCCCACTGCCTGCAGGCCCCAGTGTCACCCGGGGCTGTGCGAGAGCCCCCCCTCGTGGCTCCACAGGTTCCTTCCTGGCCCGCATGGCGGGTGTTCCCAGTGGGTGGCCGAGCCTCCCCTGGGGTGACTCCGGAACCCAGGCTCCCTCCTCCGGTGGCGCGCCCTCCCCAGAGCCCCCAAGTGGTCTGTTCATACAGGACAGGGATGGGCAGAGGGACAGGGACGGGGCGGAGCACGCCCATGGGAGGATTTGGGGGCCCAGGCCTGGAAGTGGCCCAGGTCACCGCTGTCCATGTCCCACGGCCAAACCTCAGCCACATGCCCCACCTGCCCACGGGGAGGCCGGGAAAGGTGGCTGCCTGGGTCCAGGAGGAGGAGGCAGCCAGGGCCGGCGGCCAGGACTTGGTGCCTGGGCCGAGGGCTGCAGGGGCAGAAAGGCCAAGACACGGACCTGGCCTCGCAGAGCTCGGGGTCCAATGGCAGGTAGCGTGCGGTGTCCACAGAACAGACGGGAACTAACGTCCGGGCTGGCAGCTCTGCCAGGGCCCAGCCGCCGACCTCCGGAGCCTACTACCTCCCTGGAGGCGCCCGACCGTCCCCGCTAACTCAGTCCAAGTGGAGTCTGCGGCCCTGTTTCTAGAGGGTTGCGGAGAAGCAACTGGAAGCTCTGCTCTGCCTCCGGAAAGGCCCGGCTCTCTGCCTCAGGCCCGCGGTCGTCCCATTTGGGGAAGAAGGAGGGGGCTGCCCTCCTCAGGGTACATGTCCCTAGAGGCCACCGTGCTCCCAGCGGGACAGTGCTAGCTTGGTTCACCCGCCACCCCCCCCCCCCCCCGACCCTCCAGAACCAGCTACCGCAGCTTTGGTCAACCAGCATCTATCTGGGGGTGTCCCTAGGTGGTGGGAGGAGCCCCCTCCCAGGGCAGCTGAGTGGGGCGGGTGCGCTGCACTCCCAGAGACTAGGCCATGGACATGTGGCCCGCACCGTGGCCAGGTGGACACAGCCTCCGAGGACGTGAAGCTCTAGAGTGACGCCAGGGCACGGGGTCAGTCAGACACTCAAAACTGGCGCCCAGCGGTGGGCACGTGGCGCGTCATCTTTGTGTCCCGAGGCGCCAGCAGGGGCACGGTGACCAGCTGGCAGGAAGCAGCCTCCCCACTGGCACCTTGGCAGGCTCTACTCTCTGGGTTCCTGTCAGGCCTGTCCCTCCAGTTTCCCTGTCAATTGTGTAAGCCACCTGATCCCTTTCCAAACAACTCCTTTAGGTGACCTAGAGCAGTCCTTGCTACCAGCAGCCAAGCACCCGGTACTGCCCCTGAGTTACCCAGCAGCTCCTTCCTGCCCGCCTCACCAGGCCCAGCTCAGACCCTGGACGGCTTCAGCACCTTCCTCCCCAAGGCCAAGGCCCCCATCTCTTCCTCCAGGAGATTCTGCGCAGATCTCTAGCCGTTCTGTCCCCTCACACGCCTTCAACCTGCGCAGGGCTGTGGGTACACCTGCTGTCATTGCTTTACTCTGTCATCCCCTGTGTTTTAGTTCATGCATTTAAACCACGATTCTGCGGGGCCCCTGGCGCAGGCCTGTCATCCCAACAACCCAGGAGGTGGAGGCAGGAGGATCACAAGTTCCAGGCCAGCTTGGGCAACTTAGGGAGACCCTGCCTCAAAATAAAAAGGGCTGGGGATGTGGCTTAGTGGTGGAGTGCCCCTGGGTTCGATCCCCAGTGCCGGAAAAAATAAAAATAATCAAAAAAATAAAAACTAGCTGGCTGCGGTGGCACACGCCTGTAATCCCAGCACTCAGGAGGCTGAGGCAGGAGGATCATGAGTTCAAAGCCAGCCTCAGCAATGGCGAGGCACTTGGCAACTCGGTGAGACCCTGTCTCTAATAAAATACAAAAAAAGGGCTGGGGATGTGGCCCAGTGGTCAAGTGTCCCTGAGTTCAATCCCTGGTACCAAAAAAAAAAAAAAAAAAAAAAAAAAAAAACCTGAGAAAGGGTTTATAGGCTTCACCTGACGCCACAGGGGACCAGGACACTGGGAAGTGGGCATCTCTCTGAACCGTGGCTTCCACAGTGCAGAAGCTCCGGGAGTTCTTCCATGGCACGGACCCCCCTTGCCACTGGTTTGAGGGAAGCCTGCTCTCCCACTCCATTCCTTCTGGAAAGATCCGCCTTCTTGGGACAAGCTCCTCTCCCTCGCTCCCTAGGGGGTGGTCCCGGCAGCACTTGCCACATTGTCACAGCACCTCACTCTCCAGCCATGGCCGACCCAGGTCAAGCAGCCAGACCCTTGCCTGAAATTTTCTTTTTAATGAAAAAAACCTGGAGCTGGGGGCAACAGCTGTGCTCTCGCTGTGAGGACACCGAGCGGAGGCCAAGCCTGTTTCCCACAAAGCCGAAGGAGCCGGTCTGAGCGGAGGGGGAGGCTGCACGGACGAGTGGGCTGCAGCTGGCTGAGAGCCGGTGGTGGCCCTGCCTTCCTGCCGTCAGGACTCCCCTCAGCCCTAGGTAGAGACGGAGCTTGTCGCTGCCCCTCTGGCTCCTGCTGGGTCCCCAGAGGCTGCACAGGCCAGCCCAGGGCGCACAGGGTGGACAACAGGGACGAATGAAAGTCCAGAGGTGCAAACCGAGAAAGGAAGCCCCGGTTCAGGGGAGGGCCACTGCTCTCCCAGCGGTGGGAAGTGGCCTTCAAGGGTGGGGGAGTTTTCTGGGGCAAAGACAGCAGGCGGCTGCGGAGGCCGGAGAAGACAGCAGGGCTGCGCTACGAGCAGTGGCGACGCTGGGCCCAGAGCCCAGGTGCCTCTGCCATGGCCAGGGCTCCATCCAGGTGTCATCCAGGGAAGTGCCACAGGCCCCCGCTGTCCCTGTTCTGTCTCTCCTCGCTCCACCCAATAACTCTCCCCAAACTTCCTTCACAGGGCCCACCCATGGTCCCGCCTGTGGCTAGCCCCGGTGACTTCTCTCCACTCCCGGCCTTCTCCCTCGCCCCACGCTGTGGCTCCCAGCTGCTCTCCCTGTCCCTCTCAGGGTCTCCTCCTCCTCCTGCTGCATGCATGGCCATCCCCGAGAAGTTGGTGGCCTCCCAGTGCCTCTGCTGGGTCCTTTTGTCCCTGAATGTCCACCCTGGTCAACTTCATCCCTTCCTGTGGCTTCAGGGGCCACTTAGAGCTAGGGGGTCCCAAATGTCCACGTCCCATCTGCTCCAGACCCGATCATCCAATGGCTGTGCCTTCCTCTCCTCCAGGCTCCCCCACAGGCACCGCAGACCCAGGGACATCTCAACAGGACCCTCCTCCCGTGCCCGACCGCTGGCGCCCCCATTAGGATTTATATAGCGCTTCCTGTTCGGCACGCTGCAAGGTACGGATTCCTTTTTTTTTTAAATTTTTTTTTTAATTTTTGTTTTAGTTGGACACAGTACCTTTATTTTCTGAGCTGCACAGGGGTCCACCGACTCCAAGGTGGCACCGCTCGATTAGGATGTAGGAGGGGGCGATGCCTCTCACCTCTGACCCTCAGGCCTCCTGGGGCCGGGGCAGTAAATGCTGACCAGATCGATTGGCACCACGCTTGGAAGTCAGCGGTCAGCTGCTGACCACACCGTCAATTATTCAGACTCCCCGGGATTCCACCAAGAGCCACGGTGTAACTAACACACGGCTCCGTGGTCCTCACACCCGTCCTTTCCCCAGAGGCCGGGGCAGGGGGGACAGCCAGGCTGCACAAGGCACCTCCGCAGGCAGCCGCAGGGACCCCACTCCCGCCCCTCCACCTGTCAGTCAGCACTCGGGGCTCCTGGTCTCCAGATCTCCTGGAGGGTTCCTGGGCTACTGGGCGCAGGCCCCAAGGGCAGAACCAGAACCAGCCACTGCGAGTTACCTGGGTAGTTCCATGGGACACAGACTTTCCTTGTCACCAAAGACACACACACTCTGGGAGTCTGGGAACCACTGGTCCACATGGGTGTGAGGCCGTCCACAGGGGACGATCATTAGGAAGGAGAACCGGGCTGTCAACGAGTGACAACTAGAATTGAAATGTGCTTTCAAGTTCACAAAGCTTTCAATGTCATGCTTCCTCTTGTGGCTTCAGGCCTCTCTTGGAACCAGACGGTACAGAAACAGAAACATAGTCATCCCGCAGCCATTTGTGGAGTGCAGCAGGCTCTTGGCTAGGTGCTCCAGGAAGCTGGGGAACGCCATCACTACCCTCGAGTACAGGGCTGAGCCGAAGCGAGACTGAAGGCGAGTCAGGGCGGTTCTGAACAGCTCATGTGCTTCAGTGCACAGCGCCCTCCACAACCCGGCAAGGTGGCTCCAGCTTCCAGCCAAGGAAAGATTTTACAGATGAAGCACAGAGAGGTACAGAAATGTGCCCAAGGTCACACAGCCTATGCAAATGGAGGAACAGAATTGGAACCCAGGCATGTGATTTGAAGCCCCTCCTCTTACCTCTCTGCTTGGTCCTTTGAGTGAGGTGGGTGGACATTAGGTAGAAGATCACATAAGTAATGATCTAAGGACAGAGCTGTGGAGGAAAGACCAGAGAGGGCATGACAGGAAGGACCAATCAATCTATTTAGGATGAGTGATGGGGGAGGGGTGACGGCCAGAAGGCTTCTAGAAGTGTCTTTTATGCTAACTCCTTCCGGAAGAGGAGTTCACTGGGGGCAGGGCCCAGGGAAGCCCATTCCAAATGCGAAGACCCCGAGCTTCAGCCCCCTCAGCAGGACCCCTCACCCTGGTAGGGGCACGGGCAGGGCAGGAATGGCTCGGCCTCAGCCCCCTTGCCCCCGCCAAGAGCCAACTTCCTCTTTGTATTTTTAGATCTCTCACTTTCTGATGGCACAGCTGGGCGGGCAGGCCTGGCCCTTCTGCGGTCAGATTGTTTATGCCCCTTGCCGTGGGTGTCCGTCCCAGCCCCTCACCGCAGAGACTGGCACCGCAGGCCCACTGGAGCCTCGTGGGAACCGTCGCTCCTTCTCTGATATAGTTAGCCTCCTGACCCGGGCCTCCCCGCCTCCACTCTGTCCTTTTTCTCTCCTTCTTCCCACTCCACTCCATTGAGATCGCTCTGTGCCAGACGCTGGGCAGGGTGCTGGTGAGACATCTACAAGTGACACAGGGGCCTTTAGCACCACGTGCACCAGAGTCCTGGTGAGTGTGTCTGAGTCACAGTGCAAACTGGGACCGTCTGGAAGGGAAAGGGGTGCTGTTGCAATCACTAACGATTGGTTTGGTCAGCGCCATGGTGCAAGGCCAGGCGAACAGATGCATGGTCATTCAAGTTCCACAGAAGGATGAAAAGATGAGCAGGAGCGATCTGACGCACTGAGGAGAGCTAGAGGGCGTCTGGGCGGGAGTGATGGCACGTAAGAGTGCGTAGGGAGTTTAGGGAAGACTTTGGAGTCCGTGGTGACCATGACCTAGTACACAGGTCCCATCCCCCAATCCTGGCCATGGGGAGCGGAAGGGAAGTCCAGGTGGGAAAACAGGGACAGCTTGAAATGGCTGAACAGAGAGCAAAGGCCTCTCAGCTCTGCCCCACCTTTGACCACGGCAGGCATCACTAGCTGATCACAGTAGTCTCCTTCCAGTGAGCCCTGAGCCAACCTCATAGCGCTCCACACAGAACTCTGGGGGCCAGTCACTACCAGCTGTTAGGCTGGGGTTGGGGGATAGGTGGCAGGCATGAGCGTAGACCTAGGTGGAGATGAGGTCAGAGGCCAACTGGATAGAAGCCTAGAATTCAAGAGTAAGGAGTTGAGCTATGCACAGTGACGCACAGCTGCAATCCCAGCCAATTGGGAGGCTGAGGCAGGAGGATCGCAAGTTCAAAGCCAGCCTCAGCAATGACAAGGCACTTAGCAACTCAGTGAGACCCTGTCTCTAATAAAATACAAAAAAGGGCTGGCCCAGAGGTCGAGTGCCCCTGAGTTCAATCCCCAGTACCAAAAAAAAAAAAAAAAAAATGAAGGGGGAGTGATCAAACTCTGACCAAGTGTTGGAAAGGTCACTGCCAGTGGAACTGGGGCAACCAGGGGAGTCCTCGTGTTCCCAACCGTGAGCCGGAACGAGGTACACAGAAGTAGGCTTGGGGACCAAGAGAAGTGGGGCAGCAGAAGGCAGCCAGGGTGACTCCTCTTGTCTGGAAAGGGGCTCTGGGCAGGCAGGTGCAGCAGCACGTGGGAAGTCCTGATAGGAATCTTCTGCCCCCAAGGTCACCACACAGTGAAGGCCACCAAAGACTCCAAGTCCCCAGGGGAGAGGCCAAACTGGTTTGGTGGGTTTCACCAGTAGCAACGCCACCTGGAAAACTCAGTTTTAGAGGAAAGGAACCATCAAGAAAGTGAATGTGGACATGGGCCTCCACCTGCTGATACCGCTGGTCACGAAGGTTGAAGTCTGAACATTAGAGAAGCACGCCGAGGCAAGCATATAAAGCAGGGTTTACTTAAAAGGGGTGACATAGACTTCTCCCAGGAGGGAGAAGGGGGCCATTGCTAGTATCCTGGTATCCCAAGAAGCGAGGCAGGTCTGCCTTTTTCATACATCCCAGGCTTCCCCTGTTCTCCTGCTCTTCCCCTAGTCTCTCTCCTTCCTGCTTAAGTGACCAGGCCCGGAGACCAGGCTCAGGAAGGCTGGGTGGGATGGCCACAAGGTGAGAAGCAGATGGGCTGAAGGGGGAAGGGCAGGATGGAGCAGCCCAGGGCACATTAACAACTTTATAGCTCCCCGTAGGGAGGGGCAGTTCCTGGGACAGGTTACCTGGGCAACAGGTTAGAGCAGGGGCAGGTTCTTGATAAGGGTGAAGGAAGGGCTCTGAAGGAATTAACATTCCAATCCCTCAGGGGACAGTCTCCAACTTCCCAGGACTCACTCAAAATTGGCTTTCTTGATCTGACCTGACTCGATTTACCTGTCTATACTGACTGCCTGTCAGATTCTGGCTTCACTACCACCACCAGCCACGGGTTAAGTCCACCACAGCCAGACTGACGGGTGCAGAACCAGAACCTTCTGGTCAGATGTCAGGAAGTAGACAGCCATATCCTTCTTTCTCCCCTTAACCCCAACCCTGGGGGTGAGCCCAGAAAAGCTGTGGGGAGGGGGTAGCAAGAGAGACCACATGAGCCGGGCGTGGTGGTGCACGCCTGTAATCCCAGCACTTGGGAGGCTGAGGCAGGAGGATCGCGAGTTCAAAGCCAGCCTCAGCAATGGCGAGGCACTTAACAACTCAGTGAGACCCTGTCTCTAATAAAATACAAAAAAAGGGCTGGGGATGTGGCCCAGTGGTCGAGTGCCCCTGAGTTCAATCCCTGGTACCAAAAAAAAAAAAAAAAAAAAAAGAGAGACCACATGGCCCCCAGACACACCACACACACACACACACACACACACACACACACACACACTACACACATACACACTCACACACGCACACACACACTCACACTGGAAGCCCCCACAGCTCCCAGCCCAGCTTATGTGGTAGAAGAGAAATTCAAGTCAAATTTGAGCCTCAAGTTTTAAAACAACCAGGTCTTAAGCAAAGCGAGGCTGTTTTTATAATCAAAAGCCTCCGAAAGCACCAGCAGAGGCTCGCGCTCTGGCCGGTGGGAGTGGGTGAGAAAGCCCAGTTGGTAGCAGTTATCAGGAAACTCCACCAGAGTCATAATGTGACCTAACAAGCTGAAAGTCCTTCACCAGCTGTTTACAAAGGGAACACAAAAAACAGGATCGGATTTGAAGGAGAAAAGATTGCTAGAACTGAGGATGGGAAGAGGTCTTCTTGAGAGAGAGGCAGAGGAACCCGTCACCCATGCTATAAGTAGGGGAGCCGTGTTGACAGGAAACAAAGTCCTGTGGGAAACAGGGTCGCTGGTAGGATCTGGGACCCATGCTGAGCCCACCCTAGGTTGGCATGAGGCCCCTGGGGCCTTTCCCTCCAAGATCAAACGCAAATTGCAAATCTCCTGACCCCTGACCTTCAGTGGCCTGAAGCAGTGGGACCCGTGAATCTGCTTTCCAGGAAGAGGGAGCAAGACAGAAGCAAGCCTCTGGCCCTGGCTGGGCCACCACTTCCTGCAGGGTGAAAGCACAGATTGGATGGAAAAGGAATTGGGGGGGGGGCCTCAGCGTGAGGCCTAGAGACCAGGCCAGGGTGCCTTGGGTTCCTGGCAAATGCGGCTCAGTGGGGGGCCTGACCCCTGAGGCGGGGCTCTCTTCTTGGGGGGAGGCCAGGAAAGGAGGGGTAGAGAAGGGAGTAACTGCCTCAGCTTGCTCCCCACGCCTGGGGCTGCAGGGAAGAGTTTGGTTTGGGATCCTTTGGCTGGGAGGGCCCATTGGAGGGTGAAGCATAGGAAGCCAAGGGGCTCCCAGGGGAGGACTCCGGGGAGCTGTGAGGACAGAGGGGAGGCTGCACGTCTCACAGGGAAAGCACAGAGAGGGAGAAGAGGCCGCAGGAGAGCAGAGCCTTGGAGAAGCCAACTTAGGAAGGGAGGAATCTGGAGGAACTCGCCTGGGAGTCCTGCAGCCGCCAGATCCGGCTCCTGGCCTCCCCCAGGCCAGACTCCCCATCTGGCAGCCACCAGGATACATCTCTCACCAAGCCTCTGCTCTGGGAAACCTAATGGGCTTTGAGTCTGCCCAGGTGGGCAGTGGGACAAGTTTACCTCCCTGCTTCCTGCATCCCCCGCCCCCTGGCTTTGGCTGCCACTCAGGGCCTCTGAGGCCGCCAGTCCAAGCCCAGGCCGCCCTCCCCCTCCAGGACCTCCTCCTCATCTGATTTTACCAGCCTGCTCTCATTCCTTCTTCCCAGTGTCTTGCCAAGTTCTGCCTGGCTCCCTGCCCCTGTCCTCTCAGGAGCCAGTGGAGGCCTCTGTCTTCAGACCAAGCCCTACGCCAAGCCCTGGGACCCTTCCCACCTAGGGCAGCAAAGCCAGCTGCAATCTAAGAGCCACAGGCTCTCAGAAGCCCTTCTGGCTCTGTCTTCATGCCCGGCTGTGCCAAGAGTTTATGCTCTGGGTCAGAAACTAAGGCCCGAGAATCCCAACACCTTCCCTGGCCTCTTTCTCCGCAAATGTTATTAGTCCTCTAACCCCCAGGACAAACAGGGCCTGGGGTCTTATTCCCCAAACTCCGGCCCTAGGATAGAGGCACAGAGACTCTGAAGGGTAGCTGATGCCCTCAGGGGCAGGGACCTCCCTAAGCCTCAGTTTGCCTTCTGTAGGGGACCGGGTTGTCAACCAGGGCCTCCCTTCCATCACTAGTTCAAAAATATCAGCTCGAATCCACGTTTCCCACACTGTGGAAGTGCTGCTGCATTGTCTAACATTTTGGAGAGTTCTGGAATAGCTTGCACTCTCGCAACTCCTGCCCAGCTCTGCGCCAGAGCTGTGGCTTCTGCTAAATTCATTTAGTGTCTGGGTAAGCTGCTGATCCAGGCCTGCTGTTTCATTCTTCCCCAGCTCCTTCCCATTTCCCCCAGAAAGCCACTGC
Source organism: Tamias sibiricus (assembly GCA_025594165.1). NCBI lineage: Eukaryota > Metazoa > Chordata > Mammalia > Rodentia > Sciuridae > Tamias > Tamias sibiricus. The sequence goes on along the minus strand of CM046657.1, from coordinate 210,479,795 downwards.
AGAAGGTATTTGTGTGTGAGGCCAGTGAAGTGAGATTTGGGGAAGTCAGAAGGACACTTTCAAGTGCCACAATTTGTAGAACTTCAAACAAACCTTTGGCAATCCCATTTGAGAAAGTTCATTGGCCAACTCACCCTGGGAAGTTTTCATAGGTCCCTTTCTCTCACCCACAGCCACCGTTCCCAGGCTCCCTTTGCTCCATTTTCCTTTCTGCATCTCTTTCTAGAGAAGCAATAAATGCAGGGGCTCTGCTTCCCCACCACCACTACCACTTCCGCCTGGTTCTGTGTCTTATCAGCTGTGTGTTCAGAGGAGAGGCACCTAACCTATCTGAACCTCAGTTTTATCAGCAAGTGAGGAGAATACAAGATGAAGATAACAGGGTTGGTGGTGAAGATTTCATAAAACAGTCTATGGGAGACACTTGATTGTCACTCACCCCTTCAAACCCCTCTTATCCTCCTGGGAGGAGCAATTCAACCCTCTCAGACCATTTTCCAAATCCTGCCAATCTTTGTATGGTCAAGCCCATGAGGAACTCACAATGGGAGCTTTGTTTAACAGGACTGGCCTAGTTTGGGAGGCAGTCAGGTGAGGTTGCAAATGGGCCCCATTAAAACAGATGGGCCTAACAGTGACCTCAATTTGATAAACACTAAACAAATGTCATGCCCTTCCTTCCTCTTTCTCTCAACCCTCCACCCCTGCAGAGTTGAAAGTAAACAGGCATGACCGGCAGTGGCAGATCCCAGGTCTAATCAGCCTGGACTTTTATTGAACACTGGAGAAAGAGGGCTGTCTGTCTTTCAGGGGTTTCTATGCAAGCCTGGAATTAATGTGTACCATTTTTCCTGTCTCCTGGGAAAAGACTAATAATGAAGCCAACAGAAAGAAAAAGACAGTATCTTGATGGCATCATTCAAACTCCTAGATCCAGCCAGACCTAAAGTCATCCTTGAGTTTTCCAGTTGTGTGACACAATACCCCCCTTTCTTATCTAAACTAATTTGAGTTTCTGTTATGTAAAATTGAGTGAATCTCTTTTTTCCAAATATTTATTTATTTGTTTTAGTTGTACACAATGCCTTTTTTTTTTAATATTTATTTATTTACTTTAGTTGTACACAATGCAATGCATTTATGTTTACGTGGTGCTGAGGATCGAACCCGGGCCGCGCACTTGTGAGGCGAGCACTCTGCCGCTGAGCCACAACCCCGGCCCTGCCTTTCTTTTTATTTGGTGCTGAGGATTGAACCCCGGGCCGTGCACGCTGAGCCACAACCTCAGCTCTGAGTGAAGCTTAACAGAAAATTTCAACTGAAAATGGGGTTTATTATTAAACAAGGGGAAAAGTCATGGGCTCCCAGTGCAGGAAATATAACCATAAATCACAGGAAAGAAAAGACTGCCTTTGACTCAATTGCTCACTCTCTCTCTCCCTCTCTTTGTCTAGCCACACAATCTCCCATTTCTGCTTTGCTCAGCATGTCTACTCCTTTTTTTTATTTTTAACCCCTGCAGACCAGTGTTTATGCTGCGCATTAGCTTATCTAGAAAAAGTCTCAGGGCTGGTTACCATTGGCTCAGATTGGGACCTGTGATCG